>BSBK01002478.1:600000-1190036 GCA_027943335.1 Chamaecyparis obtusa
TTGTCATTATGGAAACATATGATCTGTATTAAGAGCACAGAATCTGGAATGCAAGTATAGCAAGTTGAAGGAAGAAATTGTCTAAGTTTGGATACAGTGATCCTGACAGAGCACCCGATGAAGATTTAGTTGGTGACATCCACTATAGAAATATTTTTTTTTGTGCAGCTAACTAAAGCTTCTATAGAGTATGAGGATACCCCATCTTAGTGCACATAAAATTTGGAGTAGTACGGACAAAGTTATTCAAAGTTTACCAAAGACAGTTTTGCAGACAGAGCAGTTTTGGAGACAGTTTTAGTGAAAGAGTTAAGGGATTATTTTTTCTTGTCAAAATAATGACTTAACATTATGAAGGGATGAAATCCTCGATGTTTAATATTGGATAAATATTTTGGAAGTCGACCATGTAAAGTTATTAGCTTTAATAACTCATAGATTAGGCATACTTGAAATGTAATGAAAGAGAGTAGTGATATGAAAAAAGAAAGAAAAGATAACTTGTGATAGTTGTTTATTGTGATAATAGCAAAGGCTATTGATGTGAAGTTGTAAGTAGTACCATATTATAGTCAGAAATATTTTGTATTACCTATTTGGATAGTGAGCTCAGCTAGTGATCAGGTTTTGTAATCTAACTCTTAACAGGGTTAAGGCTTCTAACAAGGCCGAAAGTCCTTTAACCAGGACAGATCTACTATACATTGTAAATTGACTCCTAACAGGGTCCAATATCCCTAACAAGATACTTTTGATTAGTGATCTTTGTGGGTACCATCCCCACCAGGGTTTTCCCTTGGCTAGGGTTTCCTTGAGAACATATGATGTGTTATGAGTTCTTTCTATTTACTGCTATGTTTGTTAATCATCTTGATAATCTTTGTATGCACTAAAGTAATCTGTTATATCCATAAGTGGGCAAAAGAAAAAGTTTTTGAAATACTGATTCACCCCCCCCCTCTCAATATTTCCTATTTCTAACAATTGGTATCAAAGCACAGTTACTCAGAGAAGGAACATTCAAGGAAAGCTTAGTAGCTTGAGTAAGATCTCTATGGATATGGATCAACTTCAGAAGATTCTTGAAGAAGCTCTTGAATAGATTGATATGCTTACTGATGAAAGAAACTCCTTAAGAAGAAAATATGAAGATGCAAAGAATGCTATTGACAAATTAAAAGGTAATATTGAAGATCTGAAATCTGAAAAGAAATCTGATATGCTTGTTGAAGATTGTGATGAATTAGAAAAAGAAAATGAGATCCTTAAGCATGAGTTGAAGATAGTAAATCTGAAGCTTAGTATGAAAGATGGAAATTTGAGATCTGATAATGAAAAATTGAAAATTGAGAATGAAGATCTGAGGTCAAGACTTGAAAAGGAAACATCAGAATCTAAAAAAGTAAAAATGCAGTATGTGTAACTTGAGAAGTATAATAAAATTGTGAAAGGTGAATTAACTCAATCTAAACAACAACTTGAAAGGTTATATTCAAAAAGTGATAAGATTGAAAAACAAATTTCTTTTGAAGAACCATTCTTTGATAGGACTGGATTTGGATATAGTATGTTTAGAACAAACCATGAAAGTAAGAAGCTAGATCTGAAGACATCTGAAAGTGTGGAGGAAATAAAGCTAGATGAGAACACATTGGAAGATCCACCTAAAGAAGAACCACCTAGAGAGAAAGAAGAATCAAAACAAGAAGAATCAAAATAGGAAGAATCATCTAAAGGTATGCAAAGAGAATTCAAAGGTAGATGTTTTGCTTGTAATACTATTGGGCACATGAAGAGAGATTGCATAGGTAAGCAATTTAAACCTTTTAATGGACATTGTTATAATTGTCATAGTTTTGGACATAGAGCTAACAAATGTAGAAGACCTAAAGTAATTTTGAATAATTATGATAGAATGATTGGGTATACTAACAATGCAAATAAGAAATCTATTGAAGAAATGAATCAAAGAAAAGTGGTAGTATGTTTTAGATGCAAAAAAGTAGGACACATTGCTAGAAATTGTAGGTCATAGATTAACCAGCAAGGACAGAGATTTGGGAATAATGGAATCATTTTTCAGATATGTAACAAGTTTGGACACTCGGCAAGATTTTGTAGAATGAACAATGGAGGTTATCATCATAACCCTAACCCTAGGAACAATGCAAGAAGGAATGAAAATGAAGGAAACAAAGAGAAAGGTTGCTGTAGCAATAAAGATGAAGTTTAATTTGACAAAGGCATAGATCAAGGAGGTACAGTTAGCACTAAAAGTAGTCAGGAAGGTAATGTAACTAATGGTAAGGATGAATCTTTACCTGACCCTTCTTTAAGCACTTAAATTATGTAAGTTTCTATAGTTTAGGACTTAGGATTAGTGTAGATTAGGAATTTGAATGAGTTAAGTTTTGCATAGTTAGATGTAGGTTTATTATGTTTTACTAATGCTATGGTTAAGTGTGCAAAAGAAAATATTGTGTTTTGCGAGGTCGCGGAAAGTTTTATGGTTGCAGGTTTACAGAATCAGCTTTTTGAGGTTTTAGCGGCAAAATGAATGAATGCGATGTCAGATCAAGTTAATGTGAAGTGTTATAAGGTCAAAATCAAAGTTATTACAATTAAAAAGCAATTGAAAAGAGATTTGAAAGAAGAGAAGTGAGTTGAGGATGATTTGAAGAAGTTTGGAAGTAGTTTACAGTGATGATCATACCGAAACCCTAGATTTGCAAAGTTGAGGTATTTATTGATCTTTAATCAGTTGATAAGATGGATATTTCTATGGTTCATAATGTTAAGGATAAGAATAGACCAAAGATTAAGAAATAACTAGTAGAACCAGCTAAAATTGATGACAGTCTAGCATTATCATCTGTACCAGACGGAGTATTGCACATTGAGAATGTTAAAGGATATTTAGGTTGTAAGTTTGAAACTTTGGGAGATGCAAATTTTAGTGATGATTACAAGAAATTGTACAATCAAGAAATGTTAATTAAACTAGCTTATGGGCACCTAGAGAACAATGAAATTATCAAATATTCCATGAAGTATGAATTCAATGATGAGGAATGTACCAAGATCATTTTAAGTAGAATCCACAATGGGAAATTCTAGATGGAGGATAGAGTTATTGATATAACTGCTGACCTAATTCATGAAGTTACTGGATTATCAAAAGTTGGTGAGATTCCACTAAATGAAAAGAACATGAGAAAGATTTTTTTAGATAACACTGGATCTAGTTATAATGGTAGATGAATTGTGATAAGTAAGATTAAGCAAGATGATGTTAGGTACCTTTGCAAGATCCTAACAACTAAATTTTGTGGTAGTTCAAGGGAAGATGACATGGCTATAGGAATGATTCATGTAGCTTATCTTATGTGTATTGAGAAGAAACCAATAGACCTATGTGAAATTTTGAAAATTTAGTTATTTGAGAACTTATAAAAGATTAAGAAGGCTAAGTACACACAGTTTAGGTTTTCATCTTTGATAACCGATATGTTTTTCCATATTTTGAGAAGATTTCCTTACACAGTTGATTGGAGTGACAATGTGAACACAATGGAAAGAATAAACTCAGTATACATGAAGCACCTTTTTGATAAAGTTAATGATAGTATGAAGCTTGTATTGAAGACTTTTCAGAATATTGTTAAGAACAAATCAAGGATTCCTCAATCCTTAGTTGAAAAGCATAAAGATGACATTTTTTTTATGGTTGACACTGATTTCACCTACATTGAAGTAGTTGAACCTAGAATGGAATTCATAGACCCTCTTGGCTATGAAATATCTAAAGCAGAAATAGTAGGATATGTGAATAGATTGTTAAAGTGTGAGTTGGATGGTCATGCAAATAGGTTTGGAACCTATGAAGAGAATTTCAACTCTGCAATAAGTTTGAAAGAACACAAGCAATCTAGTAAGAGAGTTGAATCTACTATGAAGAAAATATTAAAAGAATCTAGTATGTCAAGTCATGAGTTTGACATAGCTAAGAAGACTGCAGAAGCCCTCAGGCAAAGTGAAAATCTTGTAATTCCACCTGAGACATCAAGTGCAAATCCTATTGATCCTATTGCAGTAAAGGTAAAAGTTGAAGTACCTGAAAAAGATGAAGGAGATAAATCTTTCTCTCCTATTCCTAGCAAAAGAGTAAAAGTGAGTGTAACAGGACCCGACAAGAGATAGAAAGTGGTTGTACCACCTATACCCAGAAATGTAGCAGTAATTAAAGATGATGATGTAGTTTCAATCAAGAAGAAAACTTGGAAACCAAGAATTGAAAGAGTTAATGAAGATATATTGAAGCATGGAGACTTCACTAAGTTGAATAAATTCTATGATCTATATGGATCATTTGATAGATTGAACTTTGAAAATGCAATGGTTACACACATGATTGTGGCAGATAAGAAACTTAGCACTATTCATGGTAAGATCCCAGAAGATTTGTATAACAGACTTGTGAATAGAAAATAGAGAGCACAAGAAGAGGACATAAAAATGAGAGAACACGTAATCAGATAGTTCTATGAAGTTAAGGATGAAGATCATTTGAAGAGATTCTTGAAGTCTCTTGGAACTTTATTGAGAACTAAGAGAAGAACAATCCTTATAATGGGAAGCAAAAAGGAGGAAGTACAGAAAGAGACAGAGCAAGTAGTAATGCAAGTTCTTGTAGATATAGTTGTAGAAAAGCATGTTGAATCAGACCCTTAGTAGAAGCAATCAGAGGAACCACATATAGAGGAAGTTGGTATTGAAGAAGTTCCATCTTCTTCACATATCAATATTGGCAAAGAATCAATGGATATTGAAGGCACCAAAGTGACTCTAGAATTAGATGATGCAGTATTTCATGATCTAGGAAACATTGTTGACAATTTGGCTTTGGGAGAGCAAGAAAAGGTCATAGAATCAGAGAAGAATACAAAGGCAGAGGAAGCACCAACTATATCAGAATTAGTTCCAGTAGAGCAGACAATTAAAGGCAAACAAATTTTGACAGAGGCCACTACCTCTAGTGCACCTTCTATACCAGTTGAAGACATTAGTACTAAGGTATCTGAATCAGATCCACTTGAGAAAGCTCAATCAGTAATGAATTCTTTTGACTTTGAACTTTCTAACTTGAAGGATATTGCTAAAATAAAAGTTCAGGAAGACTTTGAAGTAGAAATGCAACAAACTTTAAGTGTAAATATTTGAAATGATATTGGTAGTTTAGATGTATGCATAAAGAATTTGAGGAGACATTTTGAGACAGGAAAGAATTTGTACATACAATGCACTAAATCAAAAATCCTAACAGTTTGATGCAGGAGCATCCTGGGTGTAAGAGCAATCTTGCATCACCCAAAAATATTTCTATTTTTATTTTCAATAAGGGCTATTTTGTGTAGAGCTGCTATTTATGGAAAGTTACTATTTTTGGTAATTTTCATCTATGCTCAGAATGATCTAATTTCTTTCTTGGAGGTTCATTTTGGTCATATAAGTCTGCCAGTAAAGTTTCATTTCCAGATCAAGTGCATGTTGGAAGATATTGAAGATTTTCGGTATTGGCAGCAGGGTACAGAAACTTTGGACTCAGTTTTGAAGGCTTTAGAGGCCCCGGATGAGGTCAAAAATTTGGGTGACGAGTGCTTGCATGGGTCAAGCCTGTAGAGTGCTTCATGGCATTTCTGAAATGGGGTTATAATAGCCGATCGAGTCAACTGGTGATGACTTATGGTCTTCGGAAGTTGGGCCACCCGAAATGGCAGAAAATAATTTTCTTCAAAATTTCTGTTCGGGTTTCAAAGGTTATCTTGAGCTGACTATGATGTAATAAAATGTAAAATAAAATAATTCTAAGTTTGGTCGGCCTTATTGGCTAAAAATTCTGGAACCTTCCCAGGCAGTGGAAAAATTGCCTATATAAGGAAGGCTATATTATTGTCTTAGGCAGTTTAGAATAGTTCTGGGTAGTAGATCTGGGTATTGATTTGAGGCTTTGTCCTACAGAATGTTGTAAGGAATGCCCATGTGGCTTTGCATATTGTAATTCTGAAAGTTTGTAATTCCACATTTGTGGAGATAATAAGAAGCCAATTTTCTATTCTTGCATATTATTGTTGTTGTTTCTCTATTTCTGTTATGTGTTTGTGGTATTAAGGGGAGCACCCTTCATCAAGTGGTATCAGAGCAGGAGTTCTTGAGTGTGTAAACAGATCACCGACTGTGAGGCAGTTTGCACTAGGACCGTGGCTAGGGTTTCAGCGCACATTGCGAAAATGCCTCCACGAAGGGAACGTGGCGGAAGAGCTGGTGTTGTGACACCTGAGGTTAGAGAGCTGCAGAGACAAGTGCGAGCATTGCAAGAAGAGATTCATAGAGGAATGAATCTTAATGTCAGAGATGAAAGCGAGGATGAAGCCGAAGAAGAATATGAAGCAAGAGAAGTTGAAATTATGAACCAGGAGGAAGAAAGACTTTTTTGGGTGATTTCCAAGATCGGGAAAAGACCTAAGATTGAGGTTCCTACATTTTCTAGAAATCTTAACCCAGAGGAATTGATTGACTGGATCAATGAATGTGAGGAATATTTTGAGTACAAAGATTTTGACGATCCTGATAGGGTCAAATTTGCGAAGGCCAGACTGAAAGGTCATGCGAAGATCTGGTGGCAAAAAATTCAATTGGAGTGAAATAGAAAAGGGAAAGATAAAATCACGAGATGGGATTGGATGGTGGATAAATTGAAGTGACAGTTCATTCTTGTTGATTATGAGCTTGACCTACTAAAGAAAATGCAGAGTTTGAAGCAAGCAGGAAGATCTGTTCAGGAGTATATAGAGGAGTTCTATCGATTTCTCATCAGAACAGGCCATGCAGAAGCTGATAAGGAGAAAGTTTCCCGATACCTTAATCGGTTAAGGCCAAGCATTCAGGAGGAGCTGAATCTGGTTCGAATGAACAATATTGAAGAGGCATACCAGTTTACCCTAA
The DNA here is from genome assembly GCA_027943335.1 of Chamaecyparis obtusa. Classification (NCBI taxonomy): domain Eukaryota; kingdom Viridiplantae; phylum Streptophyta; class Pinopsida; order Cupressales; family Cupressaceae; genus Chamaecyparis; species Chamaecyparis obtusa. Next base: position 607,003 of record BSBK01002478.1, read on the forward strand.
AAGTAGAGGAAAAGCTGAATAAGAAGTTTGAGAGAAGACAAAAGGGAAGAGGTCGCGGTGGATGATCTGGTGGACGGTCATATGGTGGCCGAAGTGAAGATCTGAAAAAGAAGGACGAGGCTAGTAGCAGTCAGAATCAAAGAGGAAATAATTCCAATCATTTTTAGGATCAGAATAATAGAGATCAGAGAGGAAGACGAAGAGGACAGGGATCTGGAAGAGGTGGCTTCCGTGGAACATGTTTTCACTGTGGAGAAGAAGGTCATAGGGCATTTGAATGTCCTCAGTGCCAAGGTAGAACAGACAGGAGAAATGAAGGCTAGGCCAGAGTTGCACATGTAGATGAAGATGCCAGATCATCAAATTCTGAAGATGCTGAAAGAGGAGAAATGTTGATTAACAGAAGAGTCCTGTTGAGTGGTGAGAATGAACCTGAGCAAAGGAGGAGCTTGTTTCGCACCAAGTGCAAGTGTGAAGGTAAATGTTGTGATGTGATTATCGATAGTGGAAGCACTGACAATTTGGTGTCAAAAGAGATGGTGACACAGTTGAAGCTCAAGAGATAGAAACACCCACATCCATATCAGATTGCCTGGGTACAGGATGACCACAAGGTCATGGTCAATGAACAATGCCTGGTGAAGTTCAAGATTGGCAGATACCAAGATGCGGTATTGTGTGATATCATACCTATGGATGCATGTCATATGTTGTTGGGTAGACCGTGGTAGTTTGACAGATGTGCTGTACATGATGGTCATGAGAATACCTATTCCCTGACAAAGGATGGAGTACAACATAAGCTAAAGCCATTGAAGGAGATCAAAGAAAAGGTATGTGGTAAAGCAAGAATAACATTTGTTGATGGAAGAAAATTCTTAGATGGTATGAGGCATGAGCATGTGTGTTTTGCTTTAATTCCAAAAGCTGGTAAAGAAGAAGTAGAGGATGTACCTGTAGAGGTTGTAGATTTGTTGAATGAGTTTCAGGATATTGTATCTGATAATGTACCTGATGGATTACCACCGGTAAGGAAGATCAGTCATCAGATGGATTTGATTCAAGGAGCCAATTTGCCAAACAAGGCAGCACACAGAATGACACCAGCAGAAAGTGAAGAGTTGAACAGACAAGTACATGAGTTATTGCAGAAAGGGTTGATTCGAGAGAGTCTGAGTCCCTGTGCTATACCAGTGGTATTAGCACCAATGAAGAATGGAGAGTGGAGGATGTGTACAGATTCCAGAGCAATAAACAAGATCACAATCAAGTATAGGTTTCCATTGCCACGAATGGATGATATTATGGATTGTTTGAGTGGAGCTGTGTATTTCTCAAAGATAGATCTGAAGAGTGGATATCACCAGATTTGGATCAGAGAAGGAGATGAATGGAAGACTGCCTTCAAGACAAAGGAAGGACTATATGAGTGGTTAGTCATGCCTTTTGGGCTAACCAATGCACCGAGCACTTTCATACGGCTCATGAACGAGGTTCTGAAAGAATTTCTGGGTAAGTTTGTCATTGTTTACCTATATGATATTTTGATTTTTAGCAAGACATGGGAGGAACATATGATGCATATTCATATGGTGTTTGAGAAGTTGAGAGAAGAGAAATTATTGATTAATTTGAAGAAGTGCAGTTTTGTGAAGAAAGAGTTAGTGTATTTGGGATTTGTAGTTTCAGTAGAAGGTCTAAAAATGGATCCAGAGAAGGTACAGGCTATCCTTGAATGGCCTACTCCAAGGAGTGCTACTGAGGTAAGATCTTTTCATGGTTTGGCTAGCTTTTACAGAAAATTTATCAAAAATTTTAGCAGTATTTGTGGTCCCTTGACTGAAACAATGAGAGGGGATAGAAAAGAGTTTAAGTGGACTAATGGGGCAGAAAAGAGTTTTCAATTGTTGAAACAAAAAGTTACAGAACAACCTATTTTAGCACTTCCATATTTTAATAAGGTGTTTCAAGTAGATTGTGATGCTAGTGGTACTGCAATAGGAGCTGTTATGAGCCAAGAAGGTAAACCTGTTGCTTATTTCAGTGAGAAGTTAAATGATGCCAAGAGGATATATTCTGTTTATGATCAGGAATTTTATGCTATAGTTCAGGCATTAAATAAGTGGAGACATTATCTACTTCCTAAGGAGTTTGTTTTGTATACTGATCATCAAGCTTTGTAATATTTGAATAGTCAAGGAAAGTTGAATCAGAGGCATTTGAAATGGGTTGAGTTTTTGTAGAGTTATACATTTGTTTTGAAACACAGGAGTGGAAAGTCTAATAGGGTTGCAGATGCTCTTAGCAGAAGGCAACTATTGCTGACAAAAATGCAGATTGAAGTGGTTGGGTTCAAGGAACTCAAGAATTTGTATCCAGAGGATCTTGATTTTGGTGAAGCTTGGAAAGCTTGTACAGAACCTGTTACTCTAGACAGGATGAAATGGTTGGATTTCATCATCTAGGATGATATGCTATTCAGAAGGAGTCAGTTGTGCATTCCATGAAGTTCTATGAGGGAGAATCTCATCAAGGAGAAGCATAGTGGAGGATTGGCTAGACATTTTGGTCATGATAAAACCGTTGGTTTGGTTAGTGAGAATTATTATTGGCCGCAGTTGCAGCAATATGTGAAGAAGTTTGTACAGAGTTGTAGAGTATGTCAGATGGCGAAAGGAGTGAAGCAGAATATAGGATTGTATCAGCCATTACCTATACCAGAGAAGCCTTGGAAGGATATCAGCATGGACTTTGTTCTTGGTTTACCGAGGACTCAGCGGGGGCATGATTCAATTTTTGTGGTGGTTGACAGATTTTCAAAGATGACACATTTCATTTCCTGCAAGAAGACTAATGATGTTGTTCATGTAGCAGAATTGTTTTTCAGAGAAGTAGTGAGACTTCATAGTTTGCCAAAGACCATAGTTTCAGATCGGGACACTAAGTTTGTTGGATATTTTTGGCGTACATTGTGGAAGAAGTTGAAGATAGATTTGAAGTTCAGTTCATCACATCATCCACAGACTGATGGACAGATAGAGGTGGTGAATAGGAGTTTGGGAAATTTGCTGAGATGTTTGGTTGGAGATAAGCCAACAGGATGGGATTTGATTTTACCACAGGCAAAATTTGCATACAATAATTCTGTCAACAGGAGCACTGGTAAATCACCATTCCAGATTATATATGGAAGTAGTCCAAGAAATACATCTGAATTGAGAAAGATAGATAAAGGAGAAATAAGTAGTGCTGAAGCTAAGGATTTTACAGAACACTTGAAGAACATCCATGGGGAGGTGAGGAAGCATATTACCAAGATGAACGCACAGTATAAGGCTAAGGCAAATGAGAAAAGGAGGTATAAGGAATTTTAGGTTGGTGATGAAGTCATGGTTCATTTGCGGAAGGAGCGGTTTCCAGTTGGTACATATAACAAGCTGAAAATGAAGAAGTTTGGACCATGTAAGATACTGAAGAAACATGATTCAGGAAATGCATATGAGGTAGAATTGCCTACTGAGCTAAATATTTCACCAGTGTTTAACATTTTAGATCTGACAGAGTATCATGAAGGAGGTGTTGAAGATGAGATCACAACAGCACAGTGGAGTATTCCAGCAACTAGTTCAGACACTAAGGAGATTGAAGATATACTGGACAGTCATGTTGGTAGAAGCACAAGGAATAGGACATATGAAGAATATCTGGTCAAGTGGAAAGGATGACCTGTTGAAGATTCATCATGGTTGACAAAGGAGGAGGTTAGCCATCTTGGTTTTCCTCTACACACCTAAGTTGTGACAGGGTCACTTCTCAAATTACCCTGGGTGTCTGATGCAGGAGCATCCTGGGTGTAAGAGCAATCTTGCATCACCCAAAAATATTTCTATTTTTATTTTCAATAAGGGCTATTTTGTGCAGAGCTGCTATTTATGGAAAGTTACTATTTCTGGTAATTTTCATCTATGCTCAGAATGATCTAATTTCTTTCTTGGAGGTTCATTTTGGTCATATAAGTCTGCCAGTAAAGTTTCATTTCCAGATCAAGTGCATGTTGGAAGATATTGAAGATTTTCGGTATTGGCAGTAGGGTATAGAAACTTTGGACTCAGTTTTGAAGGCTTTAGAGGCCCCAAATGAGGTCAAAAATTTGGGTGATGGGTGCTTGCGTGGGTCAAGCCTGTAGAGCGCTTCATGGCATTTCTGAAATGGGGTTATAATAGCCGATCGGGTCAACTGGTGATGACTTATGGTCTTCGGAAGTTGGGCCACCTGAAATGGTGGAAAATAATTTTCTTCAAAATTTTTGTTCAGGTTTCAAAGGTTATCTTGAGCCGACTATGATGTAATAAAATGTAAAATAAAATAATTCTAAGTTTGGTCGGCCTTATTGGCTAAAAATTCTGGAACCTTCCCAGGCGGTGGAAAAATTGCCTATATAAGGAAGGCTGTATTATTATCTTAGGTAGTTCAGAATAGTTCTGGGTAGTAGATCTGGGTATTGATTTGAGGCTTTGTCCTACAAAATGTTGTAAGGAATGCCCATGTGGCTTTGCATATTGTAATTCTGAAAGTTTGTAATTCCACATTTGTGGAGATAATAAGAAGCCAATTTTCTGTTCTTGCATATTATTGTTGTTGTTTCTCTATTTCTGTTATGTGTTTGTGGTATTAACAGGAGCACCCTTCATCACAGTTGAAGAGGATAAGAAGATCAGAGAGAAGCTAGATGCTATTACAGCTGAGACAAACACCTTGACAAGCCCTAATGTCAAGATAAGTTCTGTAGAGAAGAGCATAAGGAAATTGAAAGATGAAATTAGAATGATAGCAAAGGAGAAGAATAGAAAGATGATCAAGGTTAACATCTTGAGAGAGCATGTCTCAATCAAGATATCAATTTTTGAAGATCAAATTGAGCAATGTCTTTCAGCAAAGACATCATTTTAGAAGTTTAGCTTCAATTCCCTGCAAGCTTGTCAGACAGCAGTATACGGATTGAGTACTCTACTCAATGTTGCTAAATCCATTAGGATGATATGGGAGAAAGATTTTGAATCTTGGAAGTTAGAGTTTGGTGATTTTGTTGCAAGCCTACCGGCTTTGCAATAACTGATAATAAGGTATAAAGTTTTTGAAATTTTTGTACACCCTATCTTTGTCATTGTTGTCAAAGGGGGAGAGATAGCAAAAAAATAAATATATGTTGATGAAGGATACTAATAGGGGGAGCTACTCTATGGACTATGATATTTTATACATATTGTATAACCTTTTCTTTTTGCCAAAAAAAAATTTTGTATAAGTGTTTTTGAAGTTTTGTTTGCACACTTAGCCAATTTTCCCATATGTTGCCACCAATGACAAAGGGGGAGATTGTTGGCAATTTGGCTAATGTGGATGCATAGATGTTGTCATTATGGAAACATATGATCTCTATTAAGAGTGAAAAATATGGAATGCAAGTATAGCAAGTTGAAGGAAGAAATTGTCTAAGTTTGGATACAGTGATCTTAACAGAGCACCCGATGAAGATTTAGTTGGCGACGTCCACTGGACAAATATTTTTATTTGTGCAGTTAACTAAAGCTTCTATAGAGTATGAGGATACCCCATCTCAGTGTGCATAAAGTTTGGAGTAGTACGGAGAAAGTTATTCAAAGTTTACCAAAGATAGTTTTGCAGACAAAGTAGTTTTGGAGATAGTTTTAGCGAAAGAGTTAAGGGATTATTTTTTCTTGTCAAAATAATGACTTAACATTATGAAGGGATGAAATCCTAGATGTTTACTCTTGGATAAATATTTTGGAAGCTAACCATGTAAATTTATTAGCTTTAATAACTCATATATTAGGCACACTTGAAATGTAATGAAAGAGAGCAGTGATATGTAAAAAGAAAGAAAAGATAACTTGTGATAGTTGTTTATTGTGATAGAAGCAAAGGCTATTGATGAAAAGTTGTAAGTAGTACCATATTATAGTCAGAAACATTTTTTATTACCTATTTGGGTAGTGAGCTCAGCTGGTGATCAGGTTTTGTAATCTAACTCCTAACAGGGTTAAGGCTTCTAACAAGGCCTAAAGTTCTTTAACCAGGATAGATCTACTATACATTGTAAATTGACTCCTAACAGGGTCCAATATCCCTAAGAAGATACTTTTGATTAGTGATCTTTGTGGGTACCATCCCCACTAGGGTTTTCCCTTGGCCAGGGTTTCCTCGAGAACATATGATGTGTTATGAGTTCTTTCTATTTACTGCTATGTTTGTTAATCAGCTTGATAATCTTTGTATGCACTAAAGTAATATGTTATATCCATAAGTGGGCAAAAGAAAATTTTTTTGAAATACTGATTCACCCCCCCTCTCAGTATTTCCTATTTCTAACACTTTATACTATAGTATTGAAGTTTTGTGGGTATCATCCCCACCCCAATTTTACTTTCTATTTGGAAGGTTTCTAGGTCACCAAATTTGTGTGTTCAAAGTGTTATGAATGTTTTATTCCTTCATTTTTTCATGCATGTAGTTAGCTTATTGATCTAAATGTTATTTGAATATGGTTAAGATCTGAAATTGATATAAAAGTTTTGAAGTTATTGATTCACCCCTCCCCTCTCAGTAACTTGGCTAGTCTTGAATATTTCCAACATTGACCAAGGATCCCTAGGGTGTCTGTTTAGTGTAGTAGTATCTATTTGTGTAGACACCAACTCTGTAGCTGCCTTGACTAGTTCTTTAGCCTCTTTTGACTAGTTTAGGATTGTAGCTTGAACTACTTTGGGTTGTGGATTCACAAAAGGAGCTTGTTGACTAGTAGAGGCCACTTTTTCACCCTCCAAAGCCTTCTTCTTAGACCATGTGTTGGCTGCAACTCGGATATAGTTTGGGTTATCATTTGGTGAAAAATTCACCCCACAAAAATCTTCTTTTTGAAAATTCACCAATGCCACCTTAGGTGTCTACAACTCATTTGGGGTAACAACTAGACCTTTCTGAATTTCTAGCTCTTGAACCATCTCCTATGGCATCATCACATTGTTCTACACCATGAGGGCCTGAGTATAGCCATTAGGACACATCACTTGGATGTGTTGCTGATTTCATGGGCAGCCCCATTGGTATTATTGTGCCATATTATTCTGAGCTATAGGAATTAGCTCTCTAGAAGCACTAGGAGTGTTAGGATTATAAGGTTGGCTGGCCTTTTGGCTATAATTTCTTGCTTGGCCTTGCTGGTCTTGTTGGTATTGGGGCCTATTCTCTTGGTAATGATTTTGATAGGGCTATTGATATGGTTGTTGGTAAGGTTGGGACTGTTGCTTCTTTAGACTAACCAGCTCATTAGTAACTGTTTCCAAGGCCTTTTTGATCTCATTTAGCTCTTGGGATTGATTCACAACTGGACTAGCAACTTATTGAGGAGGAGCTGGGACAGGTGGAATAAATGCCAAGGCTGGAATTGCTTTAGGGAAAGGATGAAGCTTAGGTAAAATAGGCATTGGAGGCCTTGGGGCTTGTTAGTGTTCAAATCTGCAGATGATTACAATTTCATAAACTCTTGTAGTCCCAATAGATGCATCTAACAAAATGCAAGCACTAAGGTATTAAGGTTGTAAAACCTTCTTCACTTCGAGTATAAAAACTCAGCCGAGTTTACCTATAGCAATTCACTATTTGAATGAGCTTTGAATTGTGAACTATCTCCTTTATTACTACATTATTCCTTTCAAAATCAACTCAATAAGATTTTACAACTCTTAGTATGGCCCAAATTATCCTGATACATAATGTTATGATGGAAATTATGAAAGCGACAACATGGAACAGTGGCTTAAGGAAATTCATCCTTCTTCTTTTTAAGAGTTAAACTCAAGGAAGGTTAACCTCATTCAGTGCTTCTATAAAGCATTAAAATACACATCCATAAATTTATCATATAATAATTCAAATAAAGATCCTGCAAATAAAGTAAAATGAATCAATTGTTGATATTTTCTAGTGGCAATAGGTGAAAATGGATCTAAAACCAATGCCTTATCTACTTGGGCATTAGAGTCAAACCCTATCTCCACAGAAATCTATCAAGACAAATATACTAAAACCCAAATGACATTCCTAACATCCCATTCCTTTAATTCCTACAACTATTATCAAATTCATATATGGATGATTAGTTCATAGAGACCTCCCTTAAGATTTTACTCTTTCCTCAAAAGAAATTGAAGTTTAACCCCTATATTCACCTTGTGAACATATGCATTGAAAAATCCTTACAATTTAAATGCATAAGAAAACTAAAGTAGCCATACACAAAGATGACAAGTAGTAGTAATAGAGTTCCAACATCTTTGTATTAATGATCAAACTATGTCAATACAGTGTTCTCTTAACTTCAAAGAAAATAAGGTTCTATATTTCAGAACTTCTTTACAAAGATGTATTCACCACCCCTAGAAATGAGCAAAAACTTGCTACATATACCCACAACTATCTTGGAATCCTCAAAGGATGAAACAAGCTTCGAATGTCTGGGAAAGGATCTTTCACTAAAGACAAAAGTACAAACTGACAAATATTTGATTACAACAATATAATGTAATTCTCTACTTCTCAACAGCTTTGTAGGTGGCACCTTCATCTAAAGATATTTTAGAGTAGTTGCTAAATTTGTTGCATGAATGATGACCAACATTATAGGCTAACTTAGATCATCCTCTATTTGAACATGATCTCCCTCAAATTCTAGATCAGGTGCCATCTATAACCCTATTCCTCTTCCTCTTCTATCATCTGAGCTATTGGCTTCTTCTTCTTTTTCTTTGTCAACTTGTCCCACACTACTACTACATCATCATCAAATGGCCAGTTGTAACTCTGCAGCTCTTGTAATGATTTGATCTACTGATCCCATGTGGAATCAGTTATATTTTTGGATTCTACTACAAATCATATGCAATCATTCTCAATCTTAAAAAGACTATGAATGATGTTATTGCACCTCTCCAAGTCTAAAACTTTGTCATCCTTTAGGAAGGCATCTTGTTTAATCACCAACTGATCCATTGAAAACTTCTATTCCTCCAAACTAACCACTTTTCCATTATCATCATAAATTAGAGACAAATATTTTCTATAATCTTTATCAAACATGGTTAGCTTGGCCTTTGTTTGGTTAGACTTACCTTTGAAAAACTTTGGTATAGCACTTATTAAGCCAATCTTTTAAAAAACTTCACTTACTATCTTAGGGATATCTAACCTGTATTCTTGCAAGTCATCAAGCTTATCAAATAATGAACTTCTTCCTGACCATGTACTAAAAAGTGGCTCGAAGGTAATTATGAATTCATTCACCTTTTCATTGGCTTGATGCAATAGACTGGCTGATTTATGGACTAACTCCATTCTTTCCTTTATGTTACCCTATCTATATTGCACAATTCTTGCTATAGTGTCTAGAGATGCATCCAATTTTATCTTTTCCAAATCCTCAGTAGGTTTATCAATAACTTCTACATTTAACTGAGGAGGGGCATCAACTTGAAAAGGACAGGGAGGAACTATCTTTGAAGCTTCTTCAAGCCTAACCTACATTTCTAGCAACTCATCTTCCAATTGTTTGATTCTCATCATTTTTAGGTCTCTGTCTTTGGCCACCATCCTTGAATTTTCAAATAACTTTGAATAACTTTCTGATAACTAAACTATCTTTGCTTCAATGAGGTTAGCCCAATGAGTGACTACCTTGGAAACCTCAAGATCAGTAGTATTTTGTACAGTGCACATAATCTTATTCCCTTCCATGCAGTCCTCTATGCTCAATAAAGATGGCTTTTTGGTCTTAGGAGAAATAGACCACATTGCAAAAGCTTGGTTCTTAGGGTCATAACCACTCCCTCTGATCATATCACCAATATGAACTTCATAGGAGAGACTACCTTTTGGTTGCTTCCTTATTTGATCTATAATAAAGGCAGAAGTCAAATCCCACCCTCGAGTTAGTAGCATTCCACTTGCTTTGACCATCTCTTTGGCTCCATCCTTAGTTATGGGATCAAGGCTAGTATCATAAGAGGGTAAAGCCCTCAAAGTCTCTTCTCTCAGTTCCATTCCTTTAGGCATGGCCTTAGCTACTTCTTGTTTCTTATTACAAACAAGAAAACTCTTGAATTCATCACTTTTGATGAACTGGTCATCACTTAAAAACTCTTCTTGATAAACTTCGGTGATATCCTATCCTAACCATAGAGACTACTCCTCATTTTCCTCATTAGTATCCACTTTCTTGCTGGCTCTTATTGTCTTCCTCAATTGGTGATGGTAAGCCCTATCACCAGGAACAAGAGTAGATGCTTTGTCAATCACTCTCTTTTATTTTTCTTGCCTAGAAGGCTCTCCTTTCTCAAACCTTTGTTTCTTCAAAGGTGGCTGAGGGAGGTTCTCTACCTCTAGTTGGTCTTGAGTAAGATCAACAACTGGTGGATCCCAAACTTGTGGTGGGTTGTCTCCTTGTGATTCATCATAAAACTCTTCATAATCAGAGGATGAGTAATCTTTCCCCTACTTTGGCCTCTTATGATCAAGAAATTTCTCCAATTGATTTGACAGAGTGTCATACATCTCTATCATCCTATCAATTCTTTTAAAATAAGGAAGGTTAGGGAAAAATCCCTCAAAAGGAATCTGAGCTTCTTTCACTTGTTTTTTTAGGTCTTTCAAATCAAAAAACTTATTCCATCTTTTGGTGACCTCATTCTTCTCTATAATGTTCCTAATTACATCTTCCTCATCTAGGCCCTCATGTTCCATGCTGACACCAATACTAGGAATATATGTCAACCTAGCAGTCTTGATGAAATCCTTAGGTTCCACATCTCTATAGGTGCTAGAAACCATCTTGAATTGATTCAGCCAAGTAGTAATTTGGGGAAAAGCCCTTTTACCAACTAGGAAATCACCTATTTTGAATTGCCTAGGTGTGAAAGTACCTTTCCTATGAGGGGCTAAAAGTTCCCTATCTGTCCACATCAACTACCATACAAATTCTAGAGAAGTAAGTCTTGGCGGCATAAATTTTGGTAATAGGTGTGGGGGTTGAGGACAACCATAAACTCTGAAAATTGTGGAATTTTCTCCTAAGTAGAAATCACCCCAGTTATGGTTTCCTTCCCATTTTCTCTCTAACTACATGGGTCTAAGGAGTTTGAGCATCCTTGTTGGTAACCTTGTCACATTAATGCCTAACATTTTTATAATGGGAAAAACCATAAAATTTTGGAAAACACAAAAATCGCCCTCATTGGAAGTAGAATTCCATAACCTCACCCATAATTGTAATGGATTATGCTGATCTTTGAAAGTGAACCTTGGCTTTAGCATTTTCAAATCAAAACTATTAATGTTGAAAAATAGAATCAAATGCATCAACATGAAGTAATGCAAGAATTTGATAGGTGCCTTACTCTCTTTGATAGTTATTAATCCTTCATGCTTCCTATCAATTACATAATGTATGTAAACATAATCTGTATTCACTAGGGAATTCTGAATATCTAAGATCAGCTGGCAGAATTTCTTCATCCCCATCTATTCCTAGAACTCTACACAAACCATAGCAAGTTTGCTTCATATAATGATTAAGGGATGTAAACTGGTAAAGAGCATTCATGTTAGTAGGGAGAGGAGCTATATATTTACCCTGTTTTGGCATATGCTTCACCATTTGGTCTTTTACTAACCCTAAATTATTTTTATACCTCTCTCTTGCTTGGTTCAAATCAATCTTAGTAGAAGAGGATGTGTAGAAACTAAAAGCTTTCATGAAAGAACCCCTATCAAGAGTGACCAAAGGTGACCGGTCCTCTTTCCTAATTGTTTTGGAAATAGGGTCATAACACCTAGCTAACGCAACAATCAAGTCCACATCTAAGAACACATTAGGGACAACCAATTTCCCCAAACCCAAAGGCCAAATATTACAAATAGGAACATGTTTACCCCTATTTTTATAAAAATAACTAAAGAGAGTATAACCTAAATAATTCAGTGTGATAGGATCTCTGTACTGACCTAGAAAACCCTCAAAGACATCATCCGAAGCTCCCTTATTCTGATTGGAACTAGGTAGCAATTTCATGAATTCATTTGAATAATTGGGTTTTCTCTTGTCATTGACACCTTTGGATTTAGCTTCACCACTAGATGAAGCCATGCTCAACTCTGGTTGACTCATTCTTTTCTGATAATTGCTCTCAAATTTGCAAACTTGACTTTTCTCGGCACTCAAAAGTTATTCTCAAAAAATACAATTCTCTTCAAATGACTTTAAACATAGAAAACAATGAATTCAACTTATTTATCAATGCGAATCATATGTGTGCAACTACCACAATCATTGCAAATCTTTCCTTAATTGCTCCCACATTTAATTTCACATATCACTAGTTTTCAAACTAGAGCTAGCTGATGCCTGGATGTTGACAGATAGATTAAAAAACTCAAAAATAAGGTAAAGAGGCAATGATTATAGCTTTGTACTTCAAAATCCTATTTACATCATGAAACCCTATTTTGATACATGATTGGACAGCCAATTACCTTTTCCTCCAGCTCAAAAGTGTACATTATTCCACGTAGCAACGATCCCTACCCTTTCTTTATTATTTTCTCTGACTGGGGCTGTTTGAGACAATTGGTGACTAAATATTTTCTCATGATCGCTTAATACACTACTAACCCCTGCTCATATTTAGAGAACTAGTGACCAAAGGATTCACTGATTCTCATAATGTAATTCTTAACTCATCCTTTATCTAGCGAACTAGCTGTTGGTTGTTCCCTTTGATCTTCAAAACTTGTAGATTTATACTTTGATGGATAACTATAATGAAACTTTGACTCTATCACCACTCCAAAGTCTACAAGGAAGAGGGCCAATTAACAAGGATCAAGGAGATCCTCCTACACTTTGAGCCTCAATGTTCAGGTGGGTGTACCCTTGACTCACTTCTTCAAAGGAGTCTCTAAACAATATACAAATATACCCTTTAGTATCTGATCAAAACATTTATCATTTAATTGTGTGTGTGTGTGATTGCTGATGAAGGACTACTTCTAGAGAATGGATCAGTGCCTTATCCCAGGGCAGAGAGTCACTTAACAACCTATATCACCCCAAAACCCTAACTCAAACACATGTAGATTTAGATTAAGTGCTTTGCCTATTACTCCCCTCACTCACATATCAGGACATCAAATCCTTATCTTGCCATGAACTCACTGGACTCACCTTAAAGAATTTAATCCTAACTATGTTAGGAACTCAAAGATAACCCCAAAATACTCTTTGTTTACCATATGCTAACCCACTTTGTGCAATCAACATATATGAGCTCAAGAGCAAAACAAAAATACATACAACAATATGAGATTGGAATCCAAAATATTCTCACTAAGACTCGTAGAATCAATACATTATCAAATGATAAAATGCACAAAGGAATAAACCCTAAATCCAGGCTCTCCTTGTTCAAATTTTCACTATCAAAAATCTGGGACCAAAACCAAAAGAATTGGAACCCCTGCAAACTCAAGAAGTCTACAACTTATACCCCCCTAGTGATCTTGGAAATTTGCAACAAGCTACAGATGACTAGGGGTAGGGTTTCAACCACCCAACCTACTAGAAACAATCATGAATTTAATTTAGGGGTGGGAAACACATTCAATCTAGGAAAGAGGAAATCCTGAACTAATCCTTAATTATGAAAGACTTCTTTGCAAGTACAAAGGATCACAAAACTAGGCTCAAAAGGACACCCTACAACATGCCTTGAGCCACAACAGCAACATACATGCTCTGCAAACAAGTGCTAGACATCCTGGACCACACTGCAAATGGAAAACCAATCGCTTCTCACCAAACAAGGTCATTTCTACATTGAATTCCATAGAAATGGTACCCTCTGTCGTTGGAAATTCTCAAAAATTTGAATTTTGAAAAGCAACGGTTACTTCTTTGGCACCTACAGAGAGATGACGGCCAAAATTTAAACCCTTACCAACTTTAAAATGCAACCATCCGATCATTCTCCCTTTAAAAACCTAGGCCCACCATTAACTCCAAAATGATGACATCCAAATAGTAGTCGCATGATCGCAAAGCAAAAAGATGACCCTTGTGATCATGCGACAAGGCCACGAGACTACCACCCTATCACCTGCCAGCCAATCAGGAAAAGCTTCATCACTAAAACATCAGCCCCACTTATCTAGTGAACTGGTGACCAAAGGACTTTCGCCAATTTGCGAGATACTTTACACCATCGCTAAATCACTCAGCGATCATGCGACCACTATTCACTAAATCGCCCAATAAATTAGGGCATCACCAAACATTACATGAACCAGTGATAAGGAGGAAATTTTTTAGGCTGGCAAATACTTTATCACAACTACCAAAAAGCACTGATAAATCACACTAGGCCCACGCAGGAAAATCCATGGCTGTCACAAGATCGCAAAGACCTGACACACTTGATAAGCTTTTATGCCAACCCTTGATTTTATATGAATGTCAGGACCCACTACACATATCCAGAAACTAGGTCCCATCATTACGCAACTATGTGACTAAAGCAAAGTAACTACCCGCTAGGTCACCAGATGTTAAGGACTTAACCACCAGGAATCAACAACCAAGAGAAAATCGCAAGTCACTGAAAGAAAACTAACTGCCAGGCAACCAAACACTATGAAGAACAGGGACCCACATAGACAAGTGGCAAGTGGTCGCATGATCGCATGTCAAAAAATTTTGACATGCAGCCATGCAACAACTAATTAGGAAAAGAATTTGAAAACCCGAGCCCACCACCCATCGCACTTGTGCAGTTAAGGAATGCCAGCAAACAGGGAACTGGGAGGTCAAAAACACACAAAGTTTTTGACATAGAGAATGATTGAAAACACACAGATTTTTTGATGTGAAAGGATAAGCACACAAAAGTAGGAAGCACAGGGTCGAAAACAACACACAGGTCAAAAACATCATAGATTTTTAAAATATTGTGGGTTTTTGACATTGAGGAAGATTTTGAAATTATTTTCCAACCGACCTTAAAACTTTAATATCTTTCTAGATTTTACAATTCAGCACATGTAATTTGGACTAGAGCTAGGGGATACAGTGAAGAACATAGGGCAGGAGCACAAACCATGAAACATTTGCATGGAGGAGGCCATTTTCAAAAGATTTTTGCTGTGACAGAAAAATGGCCTAACAGTGGCTCTAGTTAGGGATGCATGGCTCTTGCAAGCATGGCAAGGATTCAGAATCACTGGTTAAAGCAAACCACCCCACTGGATAAAATTGTAGACAACAAGGAACAAGTAGGGAAAGACAAGCAACCGGACCAAAAACTAAAAGACCAGGGAAAATAGGGCATGGGCAAGCAACCTATATACAAAGATCTACAAAATGTACAACCCTAACTACTATTCATGGAAAATAGAGTACTTTAAATGAAGTACAACTTCAAGAATTGTCCATGAATAGGCAACTCTTGAATATCATCATTAAAATCCTTGATGATGTAAGAATCTTGGCCCCATTTCTCATGAATCAGATATGGCCCTATCCAGATGGGATCAAATTTACCATACTTCCCCTTATCCTCCAATCTGGTATTCCAAACTAACACCAAATCACCAAGTTCAAACTTCTTGTCAATAGTCCTTTTATCATATAAATTCTTAACCTGCAACTGCAATTTGGCATTCCTTGCAACTGATTCTCTTCTAATCTCATCCAACCTAATGATGTCCTCAATTGTCAACTGCATTTCATCATCAATGTCATCATCACTTAACTACACAAACTTATACATCTCCAATAAGTTATTCTGAGGCATTCTAGCATGAATTACGTATACTAAGTCAAATGGTGCACAACCAATTGCCCTCTTCACAGTTACCCTATCAACCCATAAAGCTAATGGTAGCTTTGAATTCCATGCCCTCTTATTTTTCTCAAGGATTCTCTTCAAGATCTTAATCAAACTCTTATTAGTAGATTCTGCCTGACCATTTTCATGTGGATGATAAGGTGAGGAATTAGAAATCTGAATTCCCAAACCTCTACAAAAGTCCTTATATTCGGCAGACTTGAAGCACATAGCATTATCACTCACTATCCTCTTAGGGCACCCAAACCTTGTAATAATATTATTCATCAAAAAGTAAATTACCACCCTGCTAGTTGCATTCCTTGTAGGTATAGCTTCTACCTACTTTGTAAAGTAATCAGTGGCAACTAAGATCCATGAATGTCCTCCACTTGACTTTTTTGGTATCTCCCCTATGAAATCAATTCCCCATTGTTGGAAAGGAGCCTAAACTTTTACTAGCTTTAATGGTACATTACCTGAAAACTTAAGCTTACAAGAGAACCTTTGACAAGCATCACATCTCCTTACCAACTGTTCTGCATCCTTGAAGATTGTGGGCCACCAAAATCCTACTCTCAAGATCTTATGAGCAATTTTTTTACCCATATAATGTCCAACACAAACTCCCTCACGCATCTCCTTCAACAATACATTAGCCTGATTCTCATCTACACATTTCAACAGTATGCAATCCAAATTTTTTCTATACAACTTACATTTCACAATTACATACTTGATGGCCTGTAACTTCGATGTCCTCTTTTGATTATCATTCATACTATTTGGACACCTCATGTTTCTCAAATAGTAAATAATATCCTGATACCAAATACAATCATCCATATCACATGTATAATCAATTTTAGAATGATTTACTTGGTTTGCATCTAGATTGGATTGAGCCATCAGTTTTACCAATCTTGACCTCTAACCAACTTAGTCATTTGGATCTTAACATTGAATTCCTGGATCCTATTGATCCATCTGCACCTTCTTCAAGACACTTCTTGCTATGAGAAAATATCCTTTACAGCCGTACTTGGCACAAAAGTGATCACAACTACTCCCATCAAGTAACACCTAAAAGCCTTGATTGCTTTCACAAGTGCATAAGCCTATCTCTCATTTATGGCATACTTTAGTTCTGCAGCCTGCAAAGATTTACTAAAAAATGCAATAGGCTACTCAAAACCATCCTTATTCTTTTGTAATGAAACTGCAGCAATAGTATGAAAAGATGAAAAGGAAAAGATATACGTTGGGACATTATAATCAAGTGCCATAAGCACTAGTGCATCTTTGATAGCCTACTTGATATTCTTGAAGGCCTCATCAGGCTCACCCTCCTAATTGATTACAGATCCCTTCTTCAACATCTTGGAAATAGGTCTAGTAACCTCTACAAAGTTTGTCACAAACCTCCTTAGAAAATTAACTTGACCAAAGAAGGACTGAATCCCTTTAACATTCTTTGGTCTCTGAATTTTATCAATGGCTGCTACCCTCTCAGGGTCAATTCTCACTCCTTGCTTCCCAACTAAGTGGCCAAGAAACTTACCTTCTATGACACCAAAAGAACATTTCCTTGGGTTCAAAGAAATGCCAAATTCCAAGGCCCTCACAAATATTTTTTCTAAATCAGCACAATGGTCCTCCTCCCTCTTGGAATAGGCAGCTAAATCATCTTGATACACAACAAGGAAAGCATTGATAAAATCTAAAAAGGCAACATCCATTGCCCTCTGAAAAGTAGCACCAGCATTTGTGAGACCAAAAGGCATTCTCACATAGACATATGTTCCCCAAGGTGTTGTAAAGGTTGTCTTGAATTATTCTGATTCCTTGAAAATGACCTAATTGTAGCTAGAGAAACCATCCATCATTGACATCAATTCTGATCCGGTTACTCTCAACAATATAGCCTCCATATTGGGCAAACAATAATTATCTTTCAATGAGCCGATGTTCAAATTCCTGAAGTCCACACAAAGCCTGATGTCACCATTCTTTTTTCTTATAGGAACAAGGTTTGACACCCAAGAAGAATGCCTTATAGGCTTGATGATGCCAGCATCTCTCAACTTCATTAATTCTTCTTGCATCTTGGGTGCCAAAGTAGGATTAATAGGCCTTTGTTTTTGCCAAAAAGGTTTAGCATATTTTTTCAATGGAATAACATGCTAAAATAAATCCTCTCTATAAACCTTTAGGTCATCATATGACTATGAAAAAACATGCATGAATTTCCTTAATAATTCAATCAGAGGTCTCCTTACCTTTTGAGATATATCTCTACCAATGTATACTTTCTTAGGTGCCTCATGCGATCCAAGATTTATCTCCTCAAAATCAGCATGATCTTCTCCTTTGATATTCTTTTGAACTCTATCTTCATTATTAAAGATAGTCTCCAAAACAACAAGCCCCTTGGGCACCTTGTTAGTTCTAAGATGAATGACCTCATTACCTAAGACAACCTCCCTTCCTCCTACTGACTCAACCAAGGCTAAAAAATCAAATTCCTAACCATGATACTGATCCTTGCAATCCATAAACTTCAAAATATCATTATCCTCATCAAAAACTTTCCAATACTCAACATTATTTGGTATACTAGGCCTAGCCTGAATTTCAACTTTAGAGATACTAGAGAATGTGACATCATTGGGATTGATTGCAATATTGGCTAACAATTCAGCCACCTTGTTGTTACTCCTATCCTTCCACTCAATATTGAAGGCATCAATATGTTCAATCAAATCCCAAACTGCATTCCTATGTTATTTCAACCTTCTATTCTTGGAAGCATACACTAACCTGACTTGGGACACCACCAACTTAGAATCACCAATAACATTTAGAAATTTAATACCATGCTTATGTGCCAACCTCAATCCTAACAACAAGGCCTCATATTCTACTATATTGTTGGTACAAAATAAATTCAATGTGAAAGAGAACTTGTAGGTGTTTCCATTAGGAGAAATAAGTAAAATGTCTGCTCCTGCACCATCTTTGCAATTTGCACCATCAAAGTACATTACCCACAAATTACTCTTCACAAAATCAGCACCTACTTCAATAGAAATAGGTGACAAAATATGTTCATTTTCAAATACAAGGATCTCTTCCCTAAAAGCATTAACATCAGTATCCACAAAACATGTAGTTTCATTATCTATGTTTCTCTCAATCATGTGGCATACTCTTGGCTCTTGTTCAATCTTGACAAACTGATCATCAATCTTGAAAGTTGCATAAGACAAATCACACTGTAAACTTCCACCCATGGCAGCACTCTACCTTCTAGACAACAACATCCCATAATGAGGAGGAATATCCACCACTAAAACACTCATTGTTAGCTCTTTCTCTAGATATGCTGCCAGCCTATATGGCATTGCATTGATAGTCCCAATAACTGGTACCTCCCTCTGATCCATTACACAACACCTGCCCTGCACTGTATCAACTTTAAGGCCCAACCTCTCCATAATTTTGAAAGGCATGACAATATTAGAGGCACCACTATCAATCATACAATTTCTTAGCTTCATCCCATTCACAAGAACACTTAAGAAGAATGGGTCAATATTTTCAAGGTTGGCATTGACAGAACTGTCCAAATATATTGGAGGAATTTGAGACATAATTCCCTAAGTAGCAACATCCTTCAAAGCTTTATCCTGAGATCCATTATATGAAGTATCATTTTTGTTAGTATTACCAACCCATGCAATAGCTTTATCTTTATGTTTAGGGATCCTCAACAATTCTGACAATGGAACCTTAACTATAATTTGTGACAATACAGATAATATGTCAACAGGGGTAGAAGCAGGAATCTCAATCTGCTATGCCTTAACATCCTTTTTCTTGTCTGACACATTAGGTGTACTGACCACCTTCACTTTTTCAATCTTAGCCATTGTGTTAACTAGCTTCTCAATCTCACTAGAGACCTTTTCAATTCCAATTCCCTTAGGCTCACAATGCTTACCTTTTACATTCTTGAATTTTACCATGTGATCAACCTTTGATTTGTCCTCATTAGGTTCTCTGGAGTTGGTACTCTTTATAAATATTCCTGCAGCTTTCTCATTTGTATTCCTTACCACCATGCCTCTAGTTTGCACTTGGGCAATCATTTCTGTAGTAATCCTATCCATCTCTTCTCTAGAAGGTCTTCTCAAATTTACTAGCTTGGGAGAAGAGTTCATGTTACATGTTTTTTGATCAATGCATTCACCATCAGAAAAAACCCCTTGATGAAAAAGGGCCTAATTATGTCTCTTCACATTTACATCTACCTCTTCATCAAAATCAGAATCATCTTCATATCCTAGATATGAAAAAACCATGTTGCATCCAACATCATGTTGTCCTTCTTCTTGTTCTATCTCCTCATTGCCACAATCTTAATTTGCAGCCATAGATTGTGCAACCACACAGTGCTCTACAGAATGAGAGGACTGGCATGCAACACACCAAGATATGTTCTCCATGACATTTATTGAAGCCTTATGTAGAGGTTCAGGGACACCTCTATCATTGTTTCCTCTTGCAGTAGGGATAATAGGCTTGCCATCCTTCGATTGGGTGTTGCAGGGGTAGTTCTATAGTCTATTCTATTTATTGAAATTGTTGTTGAATTAAGGCCTTTCATTGGTAGGAGCACTGATGTTCTTGTTTGTAGGTGCCTTCAAATCTTTCAATGCATTAAGCACCTTATCCAATTTATCTTCTTCTTGCCTCCTAGATCCAACATTCTTATCATTTTCTTTCTTATATTTCTTGTCCCCAAACAACTTTGGGTCATCTCTCTTTCCACCCAATTTTCCTAATATTTTCATGTTGTTCTCAATATTGATAGCAATCCTAACAGCATCCCTAAGAGTTTTTGGTTCTTTATCCCTCAATAAATATCCCATCTTCCCATCAAATGCACTGAAGTATGTAGTTAGACAAACATTGTCATCTAACTGCATAACTTGGAACAACTTATGCATACCCTTCTAAAATATCATGTTGAATTCAGCTATAGACTCATTCTAATTCTTCCTTATGGTGTTGAATTCATTCAACATGAAACTAGCATTAGGCCTATCACCATATTTTTCTTTGAAATATTTCTCAAAAGAGTCCCAAGTATCAATACATCTATCAGGAAGCCTCTTAAACCAATCTCTAGCATCCTCCATTAGAGATTGAACAAATAGTTTCATGACTACATCCTCATGCTCTACCTCATAATCATTAAGCATATCAACAAATAACCTAAGATTCTCTTCACAACTAATAGAATTATTACCAGCAAACTTAGGTACATTATCTCTAATATCATTTGGAAAAGCATTTGGATAGCTAGGAATTCCATTAAAACTTATTTGCCTATAGCCTTCTAGTTGCATAGGTCTTCTTTGAAAGCTTGAACTAGTGTTCACCCTAGGATCAACAATAGCATCTATATTTATTTGTGCATTTGACTGCTACCTAGGATCTGCACCTATCCTAGAAGATGAAGAAGGAAATGAACTAGTAGCATTACTAAGTGGAATAGCAATAGTCATAGATGGCATACCTAGTTCAGTAGCAGATGGGCCAAGACCATTAGCTGAAGAAGCCCTCAAAAATTGGATCTTCCGTTTCTTTTCTACAATGGAAGCATCAACCTCAGCTCTCTCTAGTTCTCTTGCAAGGTCCTCATCTTCTTTTCTCCTTCTCTCCATTTCAGTGTCCTTATTTGAATTAGGTGGTGGGATCCCTGACATTTTCACTGATTTTCTTGCTTGTTCACCCACCATCTTCTGCTTTCCTTTCTCATTGATGATAACAGTAGGTCTAGTGATCCTATGCCCATCTTTATCTTTAGGCAAAGGGACATAACTTTGTACTTGTCTAACCATAGGTCCCTCTCTATAAAATTCATGATCCTGAAGCAAGCACTCTTGCTCACTCTTCAAGGCATCAAGATCACCAAAAACATCATGCTGTAGAGTTCTATGAGCAGAAGCAATCATTTTGTTTCTCTCCTTCATTTCATTTATTTTTCTAACAAGAGACTACCTCTCTATTAAAGCATTCACCTTTTCAGTCTCTCTCTCCTCCTATAAGGTTTTATGTATGGCATCCTGCTCTGCCAACTGTAACCTTAGTGCATTCAAGTCATCAGGATCCACTGTAATGTCATCAGAACCAAATGACACATCCATATCAGGAAGATTTTGATATGGGAAGTGAACTTGCCTATGTCTCATGGGTTCTCTTCTAAAATGATCTTCATCAAGATCTAGGTCAACCTCTAAACCCATATCTCTATTTTGTTCATTCTGACCTGCAAGCAATGGACCTTTGTCGTGAAATGCAGCCTCAGGGGTATCATAGAATCTCTCTTCAGAGTGACCACCATCTGATCTAGAAACTCTATCTTGTGAATCATCCTCACTTGAGGATACATGTGGTACTTTGGCTCTAGCATTTCTTTATTCTTTCATGGGAGCACTATTAGACTCACCATTCCTTTTAATCCAGCTCTTCTTTTCTTTTCTAGGTAGCTACTCCAAAGTGACCTTTGGATTCTTTCTAACAAAAGACCTAGTATTTCTCCTCTTATCCATGATTTATCAATATGCAACACTGGTTCTAACCTTTGAGTCACCACCCACCTAGATGGGAAATCTTTGAAAAACAACAAGAAAACAAGAACACACTTACAACCTTCCTCTCTAGATTCTCACCAGCAGAATCATTGTCTTGTTGATGGCTTGGATGAGTAGGTCAATCTAGTCAATAAGATTTTGAATTCTTCAAAAAGACTACAACCAAAGATCTAACATATGCATGTCTTCATAATCATTCTCCCTAGTGGAGTCACCATTTTGTTGGTGACTCAGATGGGAAAATCAATCTAGTCAATAAGATACTACAAAATTTTGAAACAACAAGAGATTATAACAGATAAACTTCCTTTTCATTGTTCTCCCCAGCAAAGTCGCCATTTTGTTGGTTGTTCCGTCTGATCTTCAAAACTTGTAGATTTATACTTTGATGGATAGCTATAATGAAACTTTGACTCTATCACCACTCCAAAGTCTACAAGGAAGAGGGCCAATTAACAAGGATCAAGGAGATCTTCCTACACTTTGAGCCTCAATGCTCAGGCAGGTGTACCCTTGACTCACTTCTTCAAAGGAGTCTCTAAATAATATACAACTATACCCTTTACTATATGATTGAAATGTTTATCATTTAATTATGTGTGTGTGATTGCTAATGAAGGACTACTTCTAGAGAATGGATCAATGCCTTATCCCAAGGTAGAGAGTCACTTAACAACCTATATCATCCCAAAACCTTAACTTAAACACATGTAGATTTAGAGTAAGTGCTTTGCCTATTACTCCCCTCACTCACATATCAGGACATCAAATCCTTATCTTGCCATGAACTCATTGGACTCACCTTAAAGACTTTAATCCTAACTTTGTTAGGAACTCAAAGATAACCCCAAAATACTCTTTGTTTACCATATGCTAACCCACTTTGTGCAATCAACATATATGAGCTCAAGAGCAAAACAAAAAGACATACACCAATATGAGATTGGAATCCAAAATATTCTCACTAAGACTTGCAGAATCAATACATTATCAAATGAAAAAATGCACAAAGGAACAGACCCTAAGTCCAGGCTCTCCTTGTTCAAATTTTCACTATCAACAATCTGGGACCAAAACCAAAAGAATTGGAACCCCTGCAAACTCAAAAAATCTGCAACTTATACCCCCCTAGTCATCTTGGAAATTTATATCAAGCTACGGATGACTAGGGGTAGGGTTTTAACCACCTAACCTACTAGAAACAATCATCAATTTAATTCAGGGGTGGGAAACACATTCAATCCAGGAAAGAGGAAATCTTGAACTGATCCTTAATTATGAAAGACTTCTCTACAAGTACAAAAGATCACAAAACCAAGCTCAGAAGGACACCTTGCAACATGCCTTGAGCCACAACAACAACGTACATGCTCTGCAAACAAGTGCTAGACATCATAGACCACACTGCAAATGGAAAACCAATCGCTTCTCACCAAATAGGGTCATTTCTACATTGAATTCCATAAAAATGGTACCCTTTGTCGCTGGAAATTCTCAAAAATTTGAATTTTGAAAAGAAACAGTTACTTCTTTGGTGGCTGTAGAGAGACGATGGCCAAAATTTAAACCCTTACCAACTTTAAAATGTAGTCGTCTGATCAATCTCCCTTTGAAAACTTAGGCCCACCATTAACTCTGCAATGATGACATCCAAACAGTGGTCACATGATCGCAAAGCCAAAAGATGACCCTCACAATCATGCGACAAGGCCATGAGACTGACCCGCCAGCCAATCGAGAAAAGCCTCATCACTGAAACACTGGCCCCACTTATTTGGCAAACTGGCAACTGAAGGACTTTCACTAGTTCATGAGATACTTTACACCATCACTAAATCACTTAGTGATCATGTGACCACTCTTCTCTGAATCACCCAATAAATTAGGGCATCGCCAAACATTACGTGAACTAGTGACAAGGAGGAAATTTGTCAGGCTACCAAATACTTTATCACAACTACCAAAAAGCACCAAGAAATCACATTGGGCCCACGCAGGAAAATCCATGGCCATCGTAAGATTGCAAAGACCTAACACACTTCATAAGCTTTTACGCCAACCCTTGATTTTATATGGATCTCAGGTCGCACTACACATATCCAAAAACTAGGTCCCATCATTAAGCGACTATGTGACTACAACAAAGTAACCACTTACCAGGTCACCAGATGTTAAGGACTTAACCACCAGGAATTAGCAACTGAGAGAAAACCACAAGTCACCAGGTCGTTGAAAGAAAACTAACTGCCAGGCAGCTGAACACTATGAAGAATAGGGACCCATGCGGATAGGTGGCAAGCGGTCACATGATCACATGTTAGAAAATTCTAACATGCGGCCATGTGACAACCAATTAGGAAAAGACTTTAAAAACCCCAGCCCACCACCCATCGCACTTGTGCAATTAAGGAATGCCAACAAACAGGGAACTAGGAGGTCGAAAACACATAAAGTTTTTGACATAGAGAATGACCGAAAACACATAGAGTTTTTGACACCAAGGGATAAGCACACAAAAGCAGGAAGCACAGGGTTGAAAACAACACACAGGTCAAAAACAAAATGGATTTTTAAAATATTGTGGGTTTTCGACACTAAGGTAGATTTTGAAATTATTTTCCAGCCGACCTTAAAACTTTAATATCTTTCTAGATTTTAGGATTCAGCACATGCAATTTGGACCAGAGCTAGGGGACACAGTGAAGAACATAGGGCAGGAGCACAAACCATGAAAAATTTGTAGGGAGGAGGCCATTTTCAAAAGATTTTTGCTGTGACAAAAAAATGGCCTAACACTAGCGAACAAGGAAATCATGCCCGAGCAACTGACTATAGTCATTATTTGGAGAATTAGTGATAGTGGCTATCTCCCATTCTCTTAATGTCTTGGTTAAACGCCAGCTTTCTTAGAGAACTAGCAACTGAAGACTTCACTTATTCACTTAATGAAATACTTAACCACATGCTTATTGTGAGAACTAGTGAACAAGTTTCTCTTTGAATCACTGAATCACTCCTTAACCACCATTTACACATTGAGATTCTGGATCGACCATTGATCTTGACACCAATCAATGGCTATTGCCAATTTTCTGAGATAATATAAGCCTTAGTCATTTGATTACGAGACTTAAAAAACAAAGCATTCACTAAATCTCCCAATACCTTATACATTAGACCATTCCATATTGTGACTAAGTGACTATAGGCCTTTTAACCCTCTTGATCATTTGATTCACCCATTTTCCAAATGCTTATAGCCTTAACCAATCTTTTAAGAGAACTTGCGACTACTTGATTCACTAAATTTCTAGATCATTTAGAACTTTATTATCTTATTTTGAGAATAAGTGAACAAGGAGAACATTACCTTTTCCAAAGTTATTAAGTCAAATTTTCAGAGCCACTAGACTTAGAGGATAATAATACTACTCAGTCACCTAATCACCAAATCAAAATATGTAGGACCCAAATCATTCTAAGATTAAGTCACAACCGCTGATCTTGTAGATTATCAACAGTGCTCACCAGGTCACTAGAAGTTTACATGAGACCACTAGATATTAAGCAAATAGGAGACTACATACTCACTAAATCGCTAATATTTTGTGGCTTTTATGCAAGATTGACAGCTAGTCTTATGATCGCATAAGCTTGAAAGATCCCATGCAAACATAAGACAACCATTAGATCTTTCCTCTGTCATTGATTCCTCATGTAGTCGGTCCCACTTCACTTTCAACCAATGAGAAACTGTCACTTATGCACATCTGTCAATGGTCCCACTCCTTCTGAAACATAGTGTTATAAAGTAAAATCAATGGCTGGTCACATTATCGTATAGGCTTGAAAGATCCCATGCAATTACATGACAGTCATCAATCAACTAAGGATTCCAAGATTCAAAGAACATCAAAACATTTAGAAAGATAAGGCCTTAAGGACTTAGGAAATATTAATATCACCAGGCCTTTAGACTTAGGGAAAAAATTAAAGATATGACCTTCGCATGGTGAGGAAAATAGAGCACATGCCTTTTAGGAACTTAAGTGACCAAAAAAGTAATGCTCAAAAAGACATAAAAAGAGAGACCTAAGGTTTTTGAACTTGGTTAAAGCAATTTTGGTGAATTTTAAGAACCCTTGACCAGACAAGAAAACTTGCAAGGAGATTAAACAAAAATTGAACACAAACCTCAGAAAATGAAGAATATACCCAATAGTGGCTCTATCTAAGGATGCTTTGAATGTAAGATCATAGCAAGAACTTATGAATCTCTGGGAGGAAGACCATAAAACATTAACCTATAATGGGAAAAGAACACACAACAGAAACAAACACACCTCTACATATATACATATCTAATGTGCATGAAAAAAGATTTAACTTAATTGAATAAAAATTTTAGGAATTGTCCATGCACTGGCAATTCCTATTCTTCACCATCCAAATTTTGCAGAAAATATGAATCCTTGCCATGGGTTTGATGAACAATAAAAGGTCTCATCCACAAAGACTCAAATTTTTTGTGTTTCCCCTTGTCTTCATCTCTGGCATTCCACTGAAGAACCATGTCACCAGGCTGGAATTTTCTCACAGTTGCTCTCTTATCAAAGAGATATTTCATTTTCTGTTGCAACTTCACATTTTCTTTTTGTCCTTCCCTTTTGATCTCATCCAGTTCAACTAGTTGAATCATTATGTCTTGCAATGGGTCACTAATTTCCATACCCTCTTCTTGCATGAATTTGTATATGGGTAAGAAGTTGTTTACTAGTAATCCTATCAGCCCACAATTACCAGTAAACAACTCTTTTCTCAACAATCCTATCAGCCCACAATGTTAATTTCAACTTTACATGCCAACTCCTTCTGTTATTTTCTAAAGTCTTCTTCAAGATTTGCAAAATGCTCTTATTACTAGATTCTACTTGGCCATTTTCTTGTGGGTGGTAAGGAGATGAATAAGACAAGACTATACCCATTTCTAAACAAAAATCAATAATTTCTTGAGATCTAAAACTCATGGCATTAACTACAACCAATTTAATAGGGACACCAAATCTAGTGATTAAGTTGTTCATTAAGAAGTCAATTACAAAAAGACTAATCCCTTTTTTAGTTGGAATTGCTTCAATCCATTTAGTGAAATAGTTTGTAGCAACTAGAATGTAGCTATACCCCCCACTAGACTTTTCAAAAAATTCCCCAATAAAATCCATACCCCACATTGCAAAAGGGGCTTCTGCAACCACAAGATTCAATAATAAGGCACCTGAGAACTTTATTTTTTTGGAAAACCTTTGACATGGCTCACACTTTCTAACAAAAGAATGAGTATCTTTAAATAACATAGGCCAATAGTACCTTGCCCTCAAAATCTTATGAGTTGTGGACTAGGTAGAATGATGTCCTCCACACAACTCGGAGTGCATTTCTTTCAATAACTTTTCTGATTGGTGTTTGTCTAGACAAAACAATAGAATTCCATCATTATCTTTCCAATACAAATCACCTTGGATTAGTACATACCTTTGGGCCTGTAGTCTCAAACTTCTCCTCTAATTATCATTCAAATCTTGTGGACACTTAGCAATTTTTATAAAATAAATAACATCTTTGTACCATGGTTGCATTTCAATGCTAGTGATTGTAGTCTCCTTAACATCAACACCATTCACTTGTATGAGATCCATGTTCTCCTCAGTCATTAATTTTGCAAGTCCCAAACCTCTTACCAATTTGGTAATGTGGAGTTCAATATCAAACTCTCGAATCCTATTGATCCACTTCCATCTTTTTCCTGTGACCTCACTTTGCACCAAAATATCTTTCACCAATGCATGAGGTACATATGCATTAATCTTTGCATAGAAAAGATAGGGTCTAAAAGCTTTAATAGCCTTTACTAGGGCATATGCCTACTTTTCCATTAATTCATAATTTAATTCAGCTGACTGTAATGACTTACTAAAAAAGGCTATAGGATGTTCAAAACCTTCTTGATCCTTTTGCAATAGGATGGCCGCAATTGTGTGAAAAGATGCAAAGGAGAATAGAGAAAATGGCTTTGAATAATTAAGTGACACCAAAATAGGGGATTCCTGGATTGCTTGTTTAATTTTCTCAAAGGCCTGTTGAGCCTCAAAATTCCAATCAAATTTTGCATCTTTTTTCAAACATTTGACTATAGGCTTCACCAACTCTGCAAAATTAGCAATAAATCTCCTGAAAAAATTAATCTATCCTAAGAAAGATTGCACACCCTTCAAGTTCTTGGGTGAAGTTACCTTCTTTATTGCCTCTACTCTTTCAAGGTCAATTCTGACTTCTTCGTTTGATACTATATGTCCAAGCAATTTCCACTCTGTCACAGCAAATTGACACTTTTTTGGATTTAAGGAGACACCAAATTCTAAGGCCTTGACAATGACCTTCTCCAAGTGACAACAATGACCCTCAACCCTTCTAGAATAAGCCATGAGATCATCCTAATACACAACCATTAGAACATTAATCAATTCCTTAAATGCAATATCCATTGCCCTTTGAAAAGTTGCTCCAGCATTTTTAAGGCCAAAAGGCATGCAGACATATACATACGTTCCCTATGGGGTTGTGAATGTTGTCTTAAATTGTTCTAATCTTTGACCAGCAATTGATTGTACCCCAAGAAACCATCCATCATTGATAGGAGCTCACAACTAGTTAGCCTATGTAGCATGGATTCCATGTTAGGCAACCCATAGTTATCCTTGAGGGATGCAACATTTAGATTCCTAAAATCAACACAAAGCTGAATATCACCATTCTTTTTTCTTACTGGCACAAGATTGGAAACCCATGTGGAATTCCTAATTGGTTCAATGATACCAACATCTCTCAACTTTGTCAATTCAACTTTCATCTTTGTAGCCAATAGAGGGTTAATAGGTCTTTACTTCTATCTAAATGGCCTAGTCTCCTCTTTTAGAGGAATTTCATGTTGAAATAGATCAACCCTATAAGCCTTAAGATCATCATAAGACCAAGAAAACACATGCTTGTATTTCTTTAAAAGTCTTATTAGATTTCCTCTGACCTCTCTACTCAATTTCTTTCCAATGTACACCATTTGAGGGGAATTTTTATATCCTAAGTTTATTTCCTCTAAGTCCTCAATTTTAGTGTTAGACTTTTGAGACAAATAACCATCATTTATTTTGAACATTCCCTCCAACTCAACTAACCCTTTTGGAATATGATTTGAAGGTAGTTGCTCTATTTCATTTCCCATGATGTACTCTTTTCCTTCAATACACTATTGTATCTCACTAACATCTACTTGTTGACCATCATACTAATACAGGCCTTGAAGAAACCTAAGGATATCAAGGTCATCCTCAAAAATTTTCCAATTATATACATTATCAGGCACTATAGGCCTAGTTTTAATTTCTAGCATAGAGACACCAGAGAGGGTAATATCATTGTCTTTAAGGGCAACATTAGCAATAAAATCTACCATCATATTATTTGATCTGTTGGTGTTGAAAATGGATTCTTATGCTCTTAGGTTGCCAATATACCCTTAGGTTGATTTTAGGATTGGTTAGTTCCAAAATGTATCAGGATCTTAGGGTAGCTAGACCAACTATAGGGACAAGACTACCCTCTTCACTTCTGGCTCTACAAAACCAATGTGGGTGCACCTAACCTAGTGAAGAATATACTTCACACACCAAAGACTGGGTCCAAAAATAAGATTGAATAGTAAGAAAGTGCTAAATGCTAACCTCACATTCATTGACTCTCCATTACTATAGGGTGTTACTACTATCAACCAAATAAAATTAAAACTTGAAAATGTGTTCATATATAAAGATGGAGAGAAGTAAATAAGAGCCAATCAAGCAATGAACTCAACTAAATATACTAATCCCTGATCAGTGCCATTATCCATTGGGAAAATCTCAAATACAGACATTGAGCATGAACCAACTACTATCTAAGACTCATAGCCATAAATACAAACATTCCAGCCCATCCACTACTTATAACATCCTTCTACAGACAAATCAAAGTGAATCTATGTCCTATCCAAAGTATATTTCACTTGATCATAGATCAAGAATTGAAGACTAGAACATATACAAAGGTAATCCTATGCAATAGATCAGAACATCTAGAATTCACAAGATTGACACCAAGGAGAGACTTGAAAGCTTGAAATAATTGTATTAAGTATAATGAATCATGTACATGTTCAAAGCAGAGAAGAGAGAAACCACTTCAATAACCTACAAAAGACTACAAGGAAATTCTATTCAATCTAATACAATATGATACCACCTACTACAACTCCTTGGAACTAATCAAGATTAGAACCCTTTCAAAAATAAAACATTTTTCTTCTTATACCCCTAGTCACCTTGGAATCCTCAAAAAGGATGCATCAAGCTTTGGGTGAATCTATGTCCTATCCAAAGTATATTTCACTTGATCCTAGATCAAGAACTGAAGACTAGAACATATACAAAGATAATCCTATGTAATAGATCAGAAAATCTAGAATTCACAAGATTGACACCAAGGAGAGACTTGAAAGCTTGAAATAATTGTATTAAGTATAATGAATCATGTACATGTTCAAAGCAGAGAAGAGAGAAAACCACTTCAATAACATGCAAAAGACTACAAGGAAATTCTATTCAATCTAATACAATATGATACCACCTGCTACAACTCCCTGGAACTAATCAAGATAAAAAACCTTTCAAAAATAAAACATTTTTATTCTTATACCCCTAGTCACCTTGGAATCCTCAAAAAGGATGCATCAAGCTTCAAGTGATTAGGGTTAGGGTTTCAACAACTCAACCAACTAAAAACTACATCATAATTTATTGTAGGGGAAGAGACATAGGCAACTTGGAGAAAATAGATCTCAAATTGATTTGTAATTATGAAAATCTGCGAGATCAGCACAGTAAACCAAGGAATTGCCATCAAAACCAATCAAATTGGCCACCTACAAACACTTTTCAAGCACAAAACCACACTTCATGGTACAACAAAAACCCCAACAATCAATCATGGTACCCTAGACCACTCTGGAATAGCAAGCACCACCAAACCAATCAAAATCAACTATTAAAATCATAAATTCTGGTACTTCCTGTCATTGAGAAACCCTCTGCAAATTCAAATTTGAAAATAAATGGCTACCTCCAAGTGCCAGTAGCAAATCAACGGTCAACATTTGAAATTAGATCAACTTTAAGTCACAGCCATTAGATCTCTCATGCTTTGCGGGCTTTATGACTTATCTCTTAAAAGGGCCCCAGTCAAATTTAGCGAACTGGCGACAAAGGTTTCCGCTAGTTCATGAAACACTTTATCTCTCTACCATTTAGTTTAGCAGTTATGTGAATGCTTGTTCACTGAATCACCAGTCAACTTGGAGCACCACCACTTTCCTTTACAAACGAGTAAAACCCATTGAAATTTGTTGGGCAGCTAAACATATTTATCTAGACTGCTAGACCTTAGACCCCCACCTGGGCCCACTTTATGCCATTTGTCACTACATCTTTCGCTATCACTGCTTGGTCACCACTAACATAGGACCCACTCACCTAAGCCTTATAATCAGATGATAGGCATAAGATCTCATAGCTCTGACAAAACTCATGAGAACTTACACCAATCATAGATCATGTCCTTGTCACTGATCTCTCTGACAATGACCCGACCTTGCCACATCATCCACACTGACCAATAAAAATTAAACAATTTAGCATCACCTAGAAAAAGTCCCACTACATCATCATCCCTTCCTCTAATGAAAATCATTCACATCAGCCCTAAATGTTAGAGGACCCACATTGACTACACGCCTGAGAAAAAGTAAAATCGATGGCTGGTGTAAGATTTCATAGCTCTGACACATCTCATGAGAACTTACACCAACCATAGATCTACTATAGATGTTAGGACACTCTGACAAGCTCAAGACTCAAGTCCCACTGATAGCATATCTAGTCACTCGCCCATGGACCAATAAGAGATTGCCAACTATGCTTACATGGTAATTAGGATCCACTTTTGAAACACCACAACTATGGAAGAATCAATGGCCATCTGAAGTTCGCATACCCATCTGAGATTCTATCAAATTACATGCCCACCATTAGATTGAGAATCTCCTCCCAACTCTGACAACCCTCTGACACAAAACAAAATCAATGGCTATCGCAAGATCTCAAGCATCTGACAAAACCCATAAGATTATACGACATTCATCGATTCACTAATAGGATCAAGACCCACTGACACATCTGAAAGTTCAGGTCCCACTGAAGGCTACCACATCATACTCCCATCAACTAATGAGATACTACCAAGTCAACACACCTAGCAGTGGACCCACTCGGAAAGAAAGGCTACATCATGAAAATGAATCAACGGCGGGCGTAAGATCTCAAGCATTTGACACATCTCATGAGAAAATACACCCACTATCAAATGGAGATGGTGTCAAAGAGGGCCCAGGGAGAACAAAGGCCACCAAAACATAGGAAAAATTAAAGCTCAAGACCTAGGAAAAATTAAAACCTTGCAGGGCACTGGGAACTTAGGAAAGATAAAGCGTAGGGACACAGAAAAAATTAAAGGGGACCCCACCGACACATGAAAAACCTAACCGTGAACATAAAGTGAACCCATTTAAGTAACACATGCAGATAAAAGGTTTTAAGTGGCCCAAAAAGTTAACTTGAAATTATAACAAGGCCAGGGTAAAAACAAAGGGTTTTTGTATGCAACGGCTAGATTTTTGAATTTTTGAACTAAGGGTTTATGCTAGGGACACAAAAATGACTACAAAGATGAAAATTTCATTGCTAGAGCCATGAAATTTTTGTAGGGTAATAACAGTGGCTCTAGTTGGGGATGATGGAAAACTTATGTCCATGGAAGAATTTAGATCTCTGGGAGAGCAGACCACCCACAAAACAAAAATAGGGTCCTTAACAAAAAATGACAACCGAACAAGAAAGCAGGAAATAGGAAAGGGAAAGACAACTGTACAAGGATTTACAATTTTTTATAAAAATTATACAATTTTATACAAAAATTATACAATTTTATTCAGTGGCCACAGGCCACCAAAATAAAAACAATGCCCCTCCTGAATCAAAAATCTGATTCTCATCCACAAATGTGACCAAACACCTACAAATTTCATGACCATCCTTTTGCCAACATATACGATAGTTCATGGGCTGAAAAACAAAACTGTACTGATCACTGTCCATGTTTTTCTAGTCATAATCATCCTCATACTCATATTCCAAGAAGTAAGGAACATCATTTACTTGCCCTTGTGGACTGGAAATAATAAAAGGATCAAGTAATGTATCAGAAAATAAAGCATACTGATTGTCATGCATTACCATATAATTACTTGGCTGAAAAGGGCCTGGATCCTTTGATTTGCCTTCATGAATTGCTTCAGCCACTAAGCAACTTAGTTCCTCCCTGATGTCATCATGAACTAGATTATGAACCAAGTGAAGGTCAATGTCATAAACATTGTGATAGAGGAGCAACTGATCTGCATAGTCATGTGCATCAAAAAATGTTCTATCCCAATTATTGAAGACAAGGTCCTCACTATTGTCACCATCATTATCATATTTATCAAAAGAAGGAAAAGGGTTTGAACAAGGAACTTGTTCATCAATAGAATTCTTATGACAAGAGAACACACTATCATGTCCTTCAACCTCTTCTTTTGTAGAGTCACTACATGAGGAGGGCTCTAGTGTACATGAGTCACCAAGAATGCATCCTATCTACATTTGACAAACCCAAAAAATGTCAGCGGGTGGGAGGGAGAACATCAATACATTTACCATGAGCATGTGAAACTAGAGTAGCTGACTGGCCATCCTTCCATGGCCTAGCAAAAGATCCAAAATTAGGACAAGACTCAAAATCTATACAACTTTCCCAATCAGTACTCAAAACCATATCAGGGACATCAACATCACTTGAAGATGAAAATACACTGATGACCTCATCATCTGATGAATCATACTGCACTTGGTTGTCATCTAGTAGTGCTGGGGTAAAAAAAGGATTAGAGGCACACATGTCAAAGTTAGATCTTCCTGACTCATGCTCTCTGTCAAAATCAATGTGTGTTGGTTGTAAGAACTCAGAGCCATCTCCCCCTAAATATCTGAGATATTCACAAGATAAGAAATCTGAAATTTTTTCACTGTGAAGTGAATAACTATCCCTAGCATCACCTTCCTCTGATAAGTAGTCATCAGCAACATCTTCATTAATCCAATCCTCTTCTTCATCTAACTAACTGCACAAATCTTTTTCCCCATATTGAGAAAGAGCATCACTCTCATGATTACAAGAAAGAGTGTCAGCACTTGACACATCTCCTTCATAGGTTCCATCATTCTCAATAACATTATTACTAGACACAAACCCAAATGTATCTTCAAGATCAAGACCAACATCATTAAGTATCCACTCCCTAAGATGCACATAACACTCTTTATACAAGGAGGCTAACCAATGGGTTGATTCAAGAAAATAGAGCTCCAAAAACAAGCCAATGAACATAGCCTCTAGAAACTCAATACCTCCTAGAAGCTAATCATATGCTTCACAAAACCTATCATAGAACAAAGGTATTGACAACTCCTTCCTACTTTCCATTTTCAATCTTACCAATCTTATGCAATCCCTCTGGATGCCTTGATCTAATAATGCAATCTCCTCTTCAAGCTTACCCATTACAACTTAATGCACTACTTCCATAAAATTTTGTGAAAATACAACTGAAAACATGAAGTATGCAAACCTCTACTCACACCTTGTCCTTTTCTTAGTGCTTGATCACTTAATAAGGAGACATTTCATATCTTTGAGAAATACCTCAGAGTTTTGTAGCAGAAGACTTTGTTGACTGGAAGGCAGGGCAGATCTAGAGCTTACCATGCAGCTCCATCAGATTTTTTGTAATATAGAGTCACCACCTCCTTGAAGAGGAAAATATTGTTTTTCTTTGTACCTCTTCCAATCAACCAAAACTACACTAGGATATCACACTATCTAGCAGGAAATGCACTGATCAAATAGAGACTCAGAGCCACCACTCAACACTTAGTGAGAAAATTTTACAAATGTGTTTTTTGTATTTGACTCTTTGATCATATAACCAGACTCTAGGATGATCTACCCAAGCAAAGAGGCTTTTTGTCTTTTACTTCTTCCCCAATAGATTTTCCATCTTGTTGATATTCAAAATAGATGCTTATGCTCTCAGGCTACCAATATACCCTCAAGTTGATTTTAGGACTGGTTAGTTCCAACATGTATAAGGATCTTAAGGTAACTAGACCAACTATAAGGACAAGACTGCCCTCTTCACTTCTAGCTCTGCAAAACCAAGGTGAGTGCACCTAACCCAGTGAAAACTATACTTCACACACCAAAGACAGGGTCCAAACAATAGATTGAATAGTAACAAAGTGCTAAATGCTAACCTCACATTCATTGACTCTCCATTACTATAGGGTGTTACTACTATCAACCAAATATAATTAAAACTTGAAAAGGAGTTGATATATGAAGATGGAGAGAAGTAAAAAAGAGCCAATCAAGCATTAAACTCAACTGAATATACTAATCCCTGATCAGTGCCATTATCCATTGGCCAAATCTCAAATACAAACATTGAACATAAACCAACTACTATCTAAGACTCAGCCATAAATACAAACATTCCAGCACATCCACTTCTTATAACATCCTTCTATAGACAAATCAAATTGAATTTATGTCCTATCCAAAGTATACTTCACTTGATCCTATGATGCAGGAGCATCCTGGGTGTAAGAGCAATCTTGCATCACCCAAAAATATTTCTATTTTTGTATTCAATAAGGGCTATTTTGTGCAGAGCTGCTATTTATGGAAAGTTACTATTTTTGGTAATTTTTGTATGTGCTTAGAATGATCTTATTTCTTTCTTGGAGGTTTATTTTGGTCATATAAGTCTGCCAGTAAAGTTTCATTGCCAGATCAAGTGTATACTGGAAGATATTGAAGATTTTCGGTATTGGCAGCAGGGTACAGAAACTTTGAACTCAGTTTTGAAGGCTTTAGAGGCCCCGGATGAGGTTGAAAATTTGGGTGACAAGCGCTTGCGCAAGTCAAGCCTATAGAGCGCTTCGTGGCATTTTCGAAATGGGGTTATAATAGCCGAGCGGGTCAATTGGTGATGACTTATGGTCTTTGGAAGTTGGGCCACCTGGAATGGCGGAAAATAATTTTCTTCAAAATTTCTGTTCGGGTTTCAAAGGTTATCTTGAGCTGACTATGATGTAATAAAATGTAAAATAAAATAATTCTAAGTTGGTCGACCTTATTGGCTAAAATTCTGGAACCTTCCCAAGCGGTGGAAAATTGCCTATATAAGGAAGGTTGTATTATTGTCTTAGGCAGTTCAGAATAGTTATGGGTATTGATTCGAGGCTTTGTCCTAAAGAATATTGTAAGGGAATGCCCATGTGGCTTTGCATATTGTAATTCTGAAAGTTTGTAATTCCACATTTGTGGAGATAATAAGAAGCCAATTTTCTATTCTTGCATATTATTGTTGTTGTTTCTCTATTTCTGTTATGTGTTTGCGGCATTAAGGTGAGCACCCTTCATCAGGTGGTATCAGAGCAGGAGTTCTTGAGTGTGTAAATAGATCGCTGACTATGAGGTAGTTTGCACCAGGACCGTGGCTAGGGTTTTAGCGCGCATCGCAAAAATGCCTCCACGAAGGAAACATGGCAGAAGAGCTGGTGTTGTAAAACCTGAGGTTAGAGAGCTGCAGAGATAAGTGCGAGCATTACAAGAAGAGATTCATAGAAGAATGAATCTTAATGTCAGAGATGAAAGTGAGGATGAAGCTGAAGAAGAATATCAAGAAGGAGAAGCTGAAATTGTGAACCAGGAGGAAGAAAGACTTTTTCGGGCGATTTCCAAGATTGGGAAAAGACCTAAGATTGAGATTCCTACATTTTTTGGAAATCTTAACCAGAGGAATTGATCAACTAGATCAATGAATGTGAGGAATATTTTGAGTATGAAGATGTTGAGGATCCTGATAGGGTCAAATTTGCGAAAGCCAGACTGAAAGGTCATGCGAAGATCTGGTGGCAAGAAATTCAATTGGAGTGAAATAGAAGAGGGAAAGATAAAATCACAAGATGGGATTGGATGGTGGATAAATTGAAGTGACAGTTCATTCCTGTTGATTATGAGCTTGATCTACTAAAGAAAATGCAAAGTTTGAAGCAAGCAGGAAGATCTGTTCAGGAGTATACAGAGGAGTTCTATCGACTCCTCATCAGAACAGGCCATGCAGAAACTGATAAGGAGAAAGTTGCCTGATACCTTAATGGGTTAAGGCCAAGCATTCAGGAGGAGTTGAATCTAGTTCGAATGAGCAGTATTGAGGAGGCATACCAATTTGCCCTAAAAGTAGAGGAAAAGCTGAGCAAGAAGTTTGAGAGCAAACAAAATGGAAGAGATCGAGGTGGACGATCTGGTGGATGGTCATATGGTGGCCGAAATGAAGATCTGAAAAAGAAGGATGAGGCCAGTAGCAGTCAGAATCAGCGTGGAAATAATTCCAATCGCTTTCAAGATCAGAATAATAGAGATCAGAGAGGAAGAGGAAGAGGACAAGGATCTGGAAGAGGAGGCTTCCGTGGAACATGTTTTCACTGTGGAGAAGAAGGTCATAGGGCATTTGAATGTCCTCAGCACCAAGGCAGAACAGATAGAAAAAATGAAAGCCAGGCCAGAGTTGCACATGTAGATGAAGATGCCAGATCATCAAATTTTGAAGATGCTAAAAGAGGAGAAATGTTGATTAACAGAAAAGTCCTGTTGAGTGGTGAGAATGAACCTGAGCAAAGGAGGAGCCTGTTTTGCACCAGGTGCAAGTGTGAAGGTAAATATTGTGATGTGATCATTGATAGTGGAAGCACTGACAATTTGGTGTCAGAAGAGATGGTGACAAAGTTGAAGCTCAAGAGACAGAAACACCCACATCCATATCGGATTGCCTGGGTACAGGATGACCACAAGGTCATGGTCAATGAACAATGCCTGGTGAAGTTCAAGATTGGTGGATACCAAGATGAGGTATTGTGTGATATCATATCTATGGATGCATGTCATATGTTGTTGGGTAGACCATGGCAGTTTGACAGATGTGCTGTACATGATGGTCATGCAAATACCTATTCCCTAACAAAGGATGGAGTGTGGCATAAGCTAAAACCATTGAAGAAGACTGAAGAAAAGGTATGTGGTAATGCACGGATAACTTTTGTTGATGGAAGAAATTTCCTAGATGGTATGAGGCATGAGCATGTATGTTTTTCTTTAATTCTAAAAGTTGGTAAAGAGGAAGTAGAAGATGTCCCTGTAGAAGTTGTAAATTTGTTGAATGAGTTTCAGGATATTGTATCTGATAATGTGCCTGATGGATTACCACCAGTTAAGAAGATCAGTCATCAGATGGACTTGATCCCAGGAGTGAGTTTTTTGAATAAGGCAGCACACAGAATGACACCTATAGAAAGTGAGGAGTTGAACAGACAAGAACATGAACTATTATAGAAAGGATTGATCCATGAGAGTCTGAGTCCCTATGCTCTACCAGCGGTATTAGCACCAAAGAAGAATGGAGAATGGAGGATGTGTACAGATTCCAAATCAATAAACAAGATCACAATCAAGTATAGGTTTCCATTGCCATGAATGGATGATATTATGGACTGTTTGAGTGGAGCTGTGTATTTCTCAAAGATAGATCTGAAGAGTGGATATCACCAGATTCAGATCAGAGAAGGAGATGAATGGAAGACTACCTTCAAGACAAAGGAAGGACTATATGAGTGGTTAGTCATGTCTTTTGGGCTAACCAATGCACCGAGCACTTTCATGCGGCTCATGAACGAGGTTCTGAAAGAATTTCTGGGTAAGTTTGTCATTGTTTACCTAGATGATATTTTGATCTTTAGTAAGACATTGGATGAGCATATGATGCATATTTATATGGTATTTGAGAAGTTGAAAGAAGAGAAATTGTTAATTAATATGAAGAAGTGCATTTTTGTGAAGAAAGAGTTAGTGTATTTGGGATTTGTAGTTTCAGAAGAAGGTCTAAAAATGGACCTAGAGAAGGTATAGGCTATCCTTGAATGGCCTACTCCAAGGAGTGCTACTGAGGTAAGATCTTTTCATGGTCTAGCTAGCTTTTACAGAAAGTTTATCAGAAATTTTAGCAGTATTTGTGGACCCTTGACTGAAACAATGAGAGGGGATAGAAAAGAGTTTAAGTGGACTAAAGGAGTAGAAAAGAGTTTTCAATTATTGAAACAAAAAGTTACAGAACAACCTATTTTAGCACTTCCAGATTTCAATAAGGTGTTTCAAGTAGATTGTGATGCTAGTGGTACTGCAATAGGAGCTGTTATGAGCCAAGAAAGTAAACCTGTTGCTTATTTCAGTGAGAAGTTAAATGATGCCAAGAGGAAATATTCTGTTTATGATCAAGAATTTTATGCTATAGTTCAGGCATTAAAGAAGTGGAGACATTATCTACTTCCTAAGGAGTTTGTTTTGTATACTGATCATCAAGCTTTGCAATATTTGAATAGTCAAAGAAAATTGAATCAAAGGCATTTGAAATGGGTTGAGTTTTTGCAGAGTTATATATTTGTTTCTAAACACAGGAGTGGAAAGTCTAATAGGGTTGCAGATGCTCTTAGCAGAAGGCAACTATTACTGACAGAAATGCAGATTGAAGTGGTTGGGTTCAAGGAACTCAAGAATTTATATCTAGAGGATCCTGATTTTGGTGAAGCTTGGAAAGCTTGTACAGAACCTGTTACTCTAGACAGGATGAAATAGTTGGATTTCATCATCCAAGATGATATGCTATTTAGAGGGAGTCAATTGTGCATTCCACAAAGTTCTATGAGGGAGAATCTCATCAAGGAGAAGCATAGCGGAGGATTGGCTGGACATTTTGGTCGTGACAAAACTCTTGGTTTGGTTAGTGAGAATTATTATTGGCCACAGTTGCAGCAAGATGTGAAGAAGTTTGTACAAAGTTGCAGAGTATGTCAGATGGCAAAAGGAGTGAAGCAGAATACAGGGTTGTATCAGCCATTATCTGTACCAGAGAAGCCTTGGGAGGATATTAGCATGGACTTTGTTCTTGGTTTACCGAGGACACAGCGGGGACACGATTCAATTTTTGTGGTAGTTGACAGATTTTCAAAGATGGCACATTTTATTCCCTGCAAGAAGACTAATGATGATGTTCATGTAGTAGAATTGTTTTTCAAAGAAGTAGTGAGACTTCATGGTTTGCCAAAGACCATAGTTTTAGATCGGGACACTAAGTTTGTTGGATATTTCTGGCGTACATTGTGGAAGAAGTTGAAGATAGATTTGAAGTTTAGTTCATCACATCATCCACAGACTGATGGACAGACAGAGGTGGTGAATAGGAGCTTGGGAAATTTGCTGAGATGTTTGGTTGGAGATAAGCCAACGGGATGGGATTTGATTTTATCACAAGCAGAATTTGCATACAATAATTCTATCAATAGAAGCACTGGTAAATCACCATTCCATATTGTATATGGAAGTAGTCCAAGAAATGCATCTAAATTGAGGAAGATAGATAAAGGAGAAATAAGTAGTGCTGAAGCTGAGGATTTTGCAGAATACTTGAAGAACATCCATGAGGAGGTGAGGAAGAATAGTACCAAGATGAATGCACAATATAAGGCTAAGGCAGATGAGAAAAGGAGGTATAAGGAATTTCAGGTTGGTGATGAAGTCATGGTTCATTTACAGAAGGAGCGGTTTCTAGTTGGTACATATAACAAGCTGAAAATAAAGAAGTTTGGACCATGTAGGATACTGAAGAAACATGATTCAGGAAATGCATATGAGGTAGAATTACCTACTGAGCTAAATATTTTGCTAGTGTTTAACATTTTAGATCTGACAGAGTATCATGAAGGAGGTGTTGAAGATGAGATCACAGCAGCACAGTGGAGTATTCCAGCAACTAGTTTAGACACTAAAGAGATCGAAGATATACTGGATAGTCATGTTGGCAAAAGCACAAGGAACATGACATATGAAGAATATCTAGTCAAATGGAAAGGATGACCTATTGAAGATTCATCATGGCTGACAAAGGAGGAGGTTAGCCATTTTGGTTTTCCTCTACACACCTGAGTCATGGCAGGGTCACTTCTCAAATTACCCTAGGTGTCTGATGCAGGAGCATCCTGGGTGTAAGAGCAATCTTGCATCACCCAAAAATATTTCTATTTTTGTATTCAATAAGGGCTATTTTGTGCAGAGCTACTATTTATGGAAAGTTACTATTTTTGGTAATTTGCTAATAAGAAGCCAATTTTCTGTTCTTGCATATTATTGTTGTTGTTTCTCTATTTCTGTTATGTGTTTGTGGCATTAAGAGGGGCACCCTTCATCATCCTAGATCAAGAACTGAAGACTAGAACATATACAAAGGTAATCCTATGCAATAGATCAAAAAATCTAGAATTCACAAGATTGACACCAAGGAGAGACTTGAAAGCTTGAAATAATTGTATTAAGTATAATGAATCATGTACATGTTCAAAGTAGAGAAGAGGAAAAATGATGCAGGATCATCCTGGGTGTAAGAGCAATCTTGCATCACCCAAAAATATTTCTATTTTTATATTCAATAAGGGCTATTTTGTGCAGAGCTGCTATTTATGAAAAGTTACTATTTTTGGTAATTTTCGTATGTGCTTAGAATGATCTGATTTCTTTCTTGGAGGTTCATGTTAGTCATATAATTCTGCCAGTAAAGTTTCATTGCCAAATCAAGTGTATATTGGAAGATATTGAAGATTTTCGGTATTAGCAGTA
Source organism: Chamaecyparis obtusa (assembly GCA_027943335.1). NCBI lineage: Eukaryota > Viridiplantae > Streptophyta > Pinopsida > Cupressales > Cupressaceae > Chamaecyparis > Chamaecyparis obtusa. Next base: position 649,637 of record BSBK01002478.1, read on the forward strand.
GGGTATAGAAACTTTGAACTTAGTTTTGAAGGCTTTAGAGGCCCCGGATGAGGTCAAAAATTTGGGTGACGGGCGCTTGCATTGGTTAAACCTGTAGAGCGCTTCATGGCATTTCCGAAATGGAGTTATAATAGCCGATCAGGTCAACTGGTGATGACTTATGGTCTTCAGAAGTTGGGCTACCTGAAATGGCGAAAAATAATTTTCTTCAAAATTTTTGTTCAGGTTTCAAAGGTTATCTTGAGCCGACTATGATGTAATAAAATGTAAAATAAAATAATTTTAAGTTTGGTCGGCCTTATTGGCTAAAATTCTGGAACCTTCCCAGGCGGTGGAAAGTTGCGTATATAAGGAAGGCTGTATTATTGTTTTAGGCAGTTCAGAATAGTTCTGGGTAGTAGATCTGGGTAATAGTTCGAGGCTTTGTCCTACAGAATATTGTGAGGGAATGCCCATGTGGCTTTGCATATTGTAATTCTGAAAGTTTGTAATTCCACATTTGTGGAGATAATAAGAAGCCAAATTTTTATTTTTTTATTTTTTTATTCTTGCATATTGTTGTTGTTTCTCTATCTTTGTTATGTGTTTGTGGTATTAAGGGGAGCACCCTTCATCAAGTGGTATCAGAGCAAGTTTTCTTGAGTGTGTAAACAAATCACCGACTGTGAGGCAGTTTGCACCAGGACCGTGGTTAGGGTTTCAGCGCGCATTGTAAAAATGCCTCCATGAAGAGAACGTGGCAGAAGAGCTAGTGCTGTGACACCTAAGGTTAGAAAGCTACAGAGACAAGTGTGAGCATTGTAAGAAGAGATTCATAGAGGAATGAATCTTAATGTTAGAGACGAAAGCGAGGATGAAGCTAAAGAAGAATATCAAGAAGGAGAAGTTGAAATTGTGAACCAGGAGGAAGAAAGACTTTTTCGGGTGATTTTCAAGATTGAAAAAAGATCTAAGATTGAGGTTCCTACATTTTCTGGAAATCTTAACCCAGATGAATTGATCAACTGGATCAATGAATGTGAAGAATATTTTGAGTATGAAGATGTTGAGGATCCTGATAGGGTCAAATTTACAAAGGCCAGACTGAAAGGTCATGCGAAGATATGGTGGCAAGAGATTCAGTTGGAGTGAAATAGAAGGGGAAAAGAGAAAATCATGAGATGGGATCGGATGGTGGATAAATTGAAGTGATAGTTCATTCCTATTGATTATGAGCTTGACCTACTGAAGAAAATATAAAGTTTGAAGCAAGCAGGAAGATCTGTTTAGGAGTATACAGAGGAGTTCTATCGACTTCTCATCAGAACAGGCCATGCAGAAGCTGATAAAGAGAAAGTTGTCTGATACCTTAATAGGTTAAGGCCAAGTATTTAGGAGGAGCTGAATCTGGTTCGAATGAATAGTATTGAAGAGGCATACCAGTTTGCCCTAAAAGTAGAGGAAAAGATGAACAAGAAGTTTGAGAGCAAACAAAATGGAAGAGGTCGTGGTGGACGATCTGGTGGACGGTCATATGGTGGCTGAAATAAAGATTCAAAAAAGAAGGATGAGGCCAGTAGCAGTCAGAATCAGTGAGGAAATAATTCCAATCGCTTCCAGGATCAGAATAATAGAGATCAGAGAGGAAGAGGAAGAGGACAAGGATCTGGAAGAGGTGGCTTCCGTGGAACATGTTTTCACTGTGGAAAAGAAGGTCATAGGGCATTTGAATGTCCTCAATGTCAAGGTAGAACAGACAGGAGAAATGAAGGCTAGGCCAGAGTTGCACATGTAGATGAAGATGCCAGATCATCAAATTTTCAAGATGCTGAAAGAGGAGAAACATTGATTAACAGAAGAGTCCTGTTGAGTGGTGAGAATGAACCTGAGCAAAGGAGGAGCCTATTTTGCACCAGGTGCAAGTGTGAAGGTAAATGTTGTGATGTGATCATTGATAGTAGAAGCACTGACAATTTGATGTCAGAAGAGATGGTGATAAAGTTGAAGCTCAAGAGACAAAAATACCCACATCCATATCGGATTGCCTGGGTATAGGATGACCACAAGGTCATGGTCAATGAACAATGCCTGGTGAAGTTCAAGATTGGCAGATACCAAGATGAGGTATTGTGTGATATCATATCTATGGATGCATGTCATATGTTGTTGGGTAGACCATGGTAGTTTGACAGATGTGCTATACATGATGGTCGTGTGAATACCTATTCCTTGACAAAGGATGGAGTGCGACATAAGCTAAAACCATTAAAGGAGACTGAAGAAAAGGTATGTGGTAATGCAAGGATAACTTTTGTTGATGGATAAAATTTCCTAGATGGTATGAGGCATGAGCATGTATGTTTTTCTTTAATTCCAAAAGCTGGTAAAGAGGAAGTAGAAGATGTTCCTATAGAAGTTGTAGATTTGTTGAATGAGTTTTAGGATATTGTATCCGATAATGTACCTGATGGATTACCACTAGTCAGGAAGATCAGTCATCAGATGGACTTGATCCTAGGAACGAGTTTGCCGAATAAGGCAGCACACAGAATGACACCTGCAAAAAGTGAGGAGTTGAACAGACAAGTACATGAGTTGTTACAGAAAGGATTGATTTGAGAGAGTCTGAGTCCCTATGCTGTACCAGCGGTATTAGCACCAAAGAAGAATGCAGAGTGGAGGATGTGTATAGATTCTAGGGCAATAAACAAGATCACAATCAAGTATAGGTTTCCATTGCCATGAATGGATGATATTATGGACTATTTGAGTGGAGCTGTGTATTTCTCAAAGATAGATCTGAAGAGTGGATATCATCAGATTTGGATCAGAGAAGGAGATGAATGGAAGACTATCTTCAAGACAAAGGAAGGACTATATGAGTGGTTAGTCATGCCTTTTGGGCTAACCAATGCATCAAGCACTTTAATGCAGCTCATGAATGAGGTTCTGAAAGAATTTCTGGGTAAGTTTGTCATTGTTTACCTAGATGATATTTTAATTTTTAGCAAGACATTGGAGGAACATATGAAGCATATTCGTATGGTGTTTGAGAAGTTGAGAGATGAGAAATTGTTGATTAACTTGAAGAAGTGCAGTTTTGTGAAGAAAGAGTTAGTGTATTTGGGATTTGTAGTCTCAGCAGAAGGTCTAAAAATGGACCTAGAGAAGGTACAGGCTATCCTTGAATGGCCTACTCCAAGGAGTGCTACTGAGGTAAGATCTTTTCATGGTCTAGCTAGCTTTTACAGAAAGTTTATCAGAAATTTTAGCAGTATTTGTGGACCCTTGACTGAAACAATGAGAGGGGATAGAAAAGAGTTTAAGTGGACTAAAGGAGAAGAAAAGAGTTTTCAATTATTGAAACAAAAAGTTACAGAATAACCTATTTTAGCACTTCCAGATTTTAATAAGGTGTTTCAAGTAGATTGTGATGCTAGTGGTACTGCAATAGGAGCTGTTATGAGCCAAGAAGGTAAACCTGTTGCTTATTTCAGTGAGAAGTTAAATGATGCCAAGAGGAAATATTTTGTTTATGATCAGGAATTTTATGCTATAGTTCAGGCATTAAAGAAGTGGAGACATTATCTGCTTCCTAAGGAGTTTGTTTTGTATACTGATCATCAAGCTTTGCAATATTTGAATAGTCAAGGAAAATTGAATCAAAAGCATTTGAAATGGGTTGAGTTTTTGCAGAGTTATACATTTGTTTTGAAACACAAGAGTGAAAAGTCTAATAGGGTTGCAGATGCTATTAGCAGAAGGAAACTATTGCTGACATAAATGTAGATTGAAGTGGTTGTGTTCAAGGAACTCAAGAATTTGTATCCAGAGGATCCTGATTTTGGTGAAGCTTGGAAAGCTTGTACAGAACCTGTTACTCTAGATAGGATGAAATGGTTGGATTTCATCATCCAGGATGATATGCTATTTAGAGGGAGTCAGTTGTGCATTCCATGACATTCTATGATGGAGAATCTCATCAAGGAGAAGCATAGTGGAGGATTGGCTGGACATTTTGGTCGTGATAAAACCCTTGCTTTGGTTGGCGAGAATTATTATTGGCCACAATTGTAGCAAGATGTGAAGAAGTTTGTACAGAGTTGCAGAGTATGTCAGATGGCAAAAGGAGTGAAGTAGAATACAGGGTTGTATCAGCCATTACCTATACCAGAGAAGCCTTGGGAGGATATCAGTATGGACTTTGTTCTTAGTTTACCGAGGACTCAGCGGGGACATGATTTAATTTTTGTGGTAGTTGACAGATTTTCAAAGAGGGCACATTTCATTCCCTGCAAGAAGACTAATGATGTTGTTTATGTAGCAGGATTATTTTTCAGAGAAGTGGTGAGACTACATGGTTTGCCAAAGACCATAGTTTCAGATTGAGATACTAAGTTTGTTGGATATTTCTGGTGTACATTGTGGAAGAAGTTGAAGACAGATTTGAAGTTCAGTTCATCACATCATCCATAGACTGATGGACAGACAGAGGTGGCGAATAGAAGTTTGGGAAATTTGCTGAGATGTTTGGTTGGAGATAAGCCAATAGGATGGGATTTGATTTTACCATAGGTGGAATTTGCATACAATGATTCTGTCAACAGGAGTACTGGTAAATCACCATTCCATATTGTAAATGGAAGTAGTCCAAGAAATGCATCTGAATTGAGGAAGATAGATAAAGGAGAGATAAGTAGTGCTGAAGCTGAAGATTTTGTAGAACACTTGAAGAACATCCACGGGGAGGTGAGGAAGCATATTACCAAGATGAACGTACAGTATAAGGCTAAATTAGATGAAAAAAGGAGGTATAAGGAATTTCAGGTTGGTGATGAAGTCATGGTTCATTTGCGAAAGGAGTGGTTTCCAGTTGGTACATATAACAAACTAAAAATGAAGAAGTTTAGACCATGTAAGATATTGAAGAAACATGATTCAGAAAATGCATATGAGGTAGAATTGCCTACCAAGCTGAATATTTCACTAGTGTTTAACATTTCAGATCTGACAGAGTATCATGAAGGAGGTGTTGAAGATGAGATCATAACAGCACAGTGGAGTATTCCAGCAACTAGTTCAGACACTAAAGAGATCGAGGATATACTGGACAGTTGTGTTAGCAGAAGCACAAGAAACAGGATATATGAAGAATATCTGGTCAAGTGGAAAGGATGACCTATTGAAGATTCATCATGGCTAACAAGGGTGGAGGTTAACCCTCTTGGTTTTCCTCTGCACACCTGAGTTGTGACAGGGTCACTTCTCAAAATTACCCTAGGTGTCTGATGCAGGAGCATCCTAGGTGTAAGAGCAATCTTGCATCACCCAAAAATATTTCTATTTTTATATTCAATAAGGGCTATTTTGTGCAAAGCTGTTATTTATGGAAAGTTACTATTTTTGGTAATTTTTGTATGTGCTCAGAATGATCTGATTTCTTTTTTGGAGGTTCATGTTGGTCATATAAGTCTGCCAGTAAAGTTTCATTGCCAGATCAAGTGTATATTGGAAGATATTGAAGATTTTCGGTATTGGCAGCAGGGTACAGAAAATTTGAACTCAGTTTTGAAGGTTTTAGACGCCCCGAATGAGGTCAAAAATATGGGTGATGGGTGCTTGCACTGGTCATGCCTGTAGAGCACTTCGTGGCATTTCTAAAATGGGGTTATAATAGCCGATCGGTTCAACTGGTGATGACTTATGGTATTCAGAAGTTGGGCCACCTGAAATGGCGAAAAATAATTTTCTTCAAAATTTTTGTTCGGGTTTCAAAGGTTATCTTGAGCTAACTATGATGTAATAAAATGTAAAATAAAATAATTCTAAGTTTGGTCGGCCTTATTGGCTAAAATTATGGAACCTTCCTAGGCGGTGAAAAGTTACCTATATAAGGAAGGTTGTATTATTGTCTTAGGCAGTTTAGAATAGTTCTGGGTAGTAGATTTGGGTAATAGTTCGAGGCTTTGTCCTACAGAATATTGTAAGGGAATGCCCATGTGGCTTTGCATATTGTAATTCTGAAAGTTTGTAATTCCACATTTGTGGAGATAATAAGAAGCCAAATTTTTTTATTTTTTTATTTGTTCTTGCATATTGTTGTTGTTTCTCTATCTTTGTTATGTGTTTGTAGTATTAAGGGGAGCACCCTTCATCAGAAAACCACTTCAATAACATGAAAAAGACTACAAGGAAATTCTATTCAATCTAATACAATATGATACCGCCTGCTACAACTCCCTAGAACTAATCAAGATCAGAACCTTTCAAAAATAAAACATTTTTCTTCTTATACCACTAGTCACCTTGGAATCCTCAAAAAGGATGCATCAAGCTTTGGGTGATTAGGGTTAGGGTTTCAACAACTCAACCAACCAAAAACTACATCAAAATTTATTCTAGGGGAAGAGACATAGGCAACTCAAAAAAATAAAATCTCAAATAGATTTGTAATTATGAAAATCTGTGAGATCAGCACAGTAAACCAAGGAATTGCCATCAAAACTAGTCAAATCAGCCACCTGCAAACACTTTTTGAGCACAAAACCACACTTCATGGTACAATAGAAACCCAAGCAATTGATCATGGCACCCTAGACCACTCTGCAACAGCAAGCACCACCAAAACAATTGAAATTAGCTCTTAAAATCATAAATTCTAGTACTTCTTATCGCTGAGAAACCCTCTACAAATTCAAATTTGAAAATAAATGGCTACCTCCAAGAGCTAGTAGAAAATTGATGGTCAACATTTGAAATTAGATCAACTTTAAGTCACAGCCATTAGATCTCTCATGCTTCACGGGCTTTATGACTTATCTCTTAAAAGGGCCCCAGTCAAATTTAGCGAACTGGTGACAGAGGTTTCTGCCAGTTTGTGAAACACTTTATCTCTCTACCATTTAGTATAGTGGTTACGTGAATGCTTGTTTGCTAAATCGCTAGTCAACTTGGAGCACCACCACTTTCCTTCATGAATGAGTGAATCCCATTGAAATTTGTTGGGCTGCTAAACATATTTATCCAGACTGCTAGACCTTAGACCCTTTCCTAGGCCTGCTTTATGCCATTTGTCACTACATCATTCGCTGTCATTGCTCAGTCACCACTGACATAGGATCTAGGTACCTAAGCCTTATAATCAAATGATAGGTGTAAGATCTTATAGCTCTGACAAAACTCATGAGAACTTATGTCAATCGTAGATCATGTCCTTGTCACTGATCTCTCTAACAACGACCCCACCCTGCCACATCATCCATGTCAACCAATAAAAATTAAACAATTTAGCATCACTTGGCAAAATTCCCACTACATCATCATCCCTTCCTCCAATGAAAATCATTCACATCAGTCATGAATGTCAGAGGACCCACATTGACTATGCGCTTGAGAAAAATTAAAATCGATGGTTGGCATAAGATCTCATAGCTTTGGCACATCTCATGAGAACTTACACCAACCATACATCTATTATGGATGTTATGACCCTTTGACAAGCTCGAGACTTAGGTCCCACTGACAGCATATCCAATCAGTCATCTGTGGACCAATAAGAGATCGCCAACTATGCTTACATGGCAATTAGGACCCAATTTTGAAACACCACAACTGTGGAAGAATCAACGGCCATCTCAAGTTCTCATACCCATCTAAGATTCTATCAGATTACATGCCCACCATTCAATTGAGAATCTCCTCCCATCTCTGACAACCCTCTGACACAAAACAAAATCAACAGCCATTGCAAGATCTCAAGCATCTGACAAAATCTATAAGATTATACATTGTTCATCGATTCACTGACAAGATCAAGACCCACTGACACATCTGAAAGCTCAGGTCCCACTGATAGCTACCACATCAGACTCCTATTGACCAATGAGATACCTCCAAATCAACACACCTGGTAGTGGACCCGCTCCAAAAATAAGGCTATGTCACAAAAATGAATCAACGACGGGCACAAGATCTCAAGCATCTGACACATCTCATGAGAACATACATCCATCATCGAATGGAGATGGTGTCAAAGAGGGCGTAGGGAAAATAAAGGCCATTGAAAGATAGGAAAAATTAAAGCTCAAGACCTAGGAAAAATTAAAATCTTGTAGGGCGCTGGGAACTTAGGAAAGATAAAGCGCAGGGACATAGGAAAAATTAAAGGGGACCCCGCCGACACATGAAAAACCTAACCATGAACATAAAATGAAACCATTTAAGTAACACATGCAGATAAAAGGTTTTAAGTGGCCCAAAAGGTTAACTTGAAATTATAACAAGGCCAGGGTAAAAACAAAGGGTTTTTGTATGCAACGGCTAGATTTTTGAATTTTTGAACTAAGGGTTTATGCCAGGGACACAAAAATGACTACAAAGATGAAAATTTCATTGCTAGAGCCATGAAATTTTTGTAGGGTACTAACAGGATCTCTCTATCCAAAGCAAATTGAAAGCTTCAAAAAACTCTAATCTATCCCAAAAATCATGTTTATATAACTTGAGTTTTTCATCCTTAGCAGCATATTGAGACCATACTTGGGCTATAATCAACTGGGAATCACCATGAACCTTTAAATATTTGATACCATGCTTTATGGCTACATCTAATCCCAATATCAAAGCCTCATACTCGGTAGTATTGTTGGTACATTCAAAAAATAGCAAGAAAGAGTATTTAAATGTGGTACCTAATGGGGAAATGAACACCACACCAGCTACTGATCCTTCCTTGGAGCATCCATCATCAAAGAAAATTTTTCAAAGGCCATCCTACTGCAATATCAATTCATCCACAATTGGATCTATATTTTTCATTTGAGGTATTATTTCCTCAATCACAAAATTATTCATATCAATATCTACAAAGCAATTTAAATCTTCCGGTGCAACCATTTCAACTATAAGTAAGGAATGGGGCTCCCTATACAACTTTACCTTAGTCCCATTGATTGGGATAGTAGCATATGACAAATCTAACTACAATTTTCCACCCACTACTCTAGCCCATTGTCTTGATAGTAGCATGCCATAATGAGGCTTCATATCAACAACAACTACATCCATTTTGTATGTGGCCTTTGGGAATGCAACAATTTTTACTTCAATTCCAGTTAGAGTTCTGACAATAGGTACTACCCTATTATCCATTGCATAGCACCTTCCTTTAGATGTATCAACTTGTAATCCTATTTTTTTCATTACATGATAAGGCATCACCATTGTAGGAACACCTAAGTCAATCATACAATTCTTCAACAAGAAATTATTTACAATTAGTGTTACATAAAAGGGGTTAATAGAGGAAGGCTCTTATGTCACAATAGTTCCAACACACACATTAGAGATGTCATTAATTGAAATAGGCTTCTCCGTGGTATTCCCCTCCTCCTATAAAATAGGAGTAGTTCTTTTCTCACTTATAAGAGCCAAGACTACTGTCTTGTGCTCCTCAATTTTCAACATTTCAACCAAAGGTATGGAGACCTTCATTTGGGACAAGGTATGTCTCACATCAAAGGTAGGGGAATCAATGGAAAATCAAGGCAATCCTTTGACCTACCAATTTTCTTTTTAACCTTGTTAGTAATAACTTCCTCTCTTTTCTTCTTTTCATTCACAATCCCTTCCTCCTTACTATTTACAACATTAGCCTTAGGGGAATCCTTATCTTGAAGTTTACTCTTGACAAATACTAATCTAGGGACTTCCTAATCATTGTCCACCTTTCTGTTCCTCAAATTGTATGAGGATTTTTCTTGAGTTATAGCAGCCACAGTTAGGGTTCTGATCTCTTCTTCACTGGGCTTCCTGCATTGTTTTTCATTTGATCCTGATTCTACCATATGAGTTTTATAATTATCATTATCAGAATCATCATGATCAGAATGAGTAAATATTTTTTGTTCATATTCTAAAAAAATTTCTTCTTATGATCAACATCAGGACAAATCTCTTCATCATCTAAGGACAAAAGGTCCCCCATTAGTTGAGTAGTGAACATGTTAACAGCAGGCTTTTCAGATTCTTCATAATCTCCTACACATAAATCATTAGCCTCTTCTCCCAAGGCCTGAGCCACAACACATTAGAATGGTGAATGGGACATATTACAAGCCACATACCAAGGGGTATTTTCCACATTATGTTCTATGTTTTTCTTCAGAGGATCTGGTGTATCTCTTCCCTTTTAGGGTTCATTGTTATCAGGAACATGCCTCCCATCTTTCCAATTTGTCTTGTAAGGAATATCTCTTAAGTTAGGGGCTCTATCCTATCTCTGATAGGGTAGTCTTGTATCTTGAAAATTTCTACCCCATTTGTCAAACCTTGCTAGGAAATATTTTTTAATACCAACTCCCTTGTCCATTTTATCATCTTCTTTGGATGGCCTAGTAGGTTGTGGCCTAGTTTCTTTCCACAGTATACCCTCATCCCTCTTGTACATTTGACCAGATGCCTTTCGGTTATTTTCAATGTTTATAGCCAATTTAAATGCATCCCTAAGGCTACGGGGGTTCTTATCTCTTAGAAGATAAGACATCTTACCATCCATATAATTGAAGTATGTGGTTAGGCACACTGCATCATCTAATCTCAAAACTTGGAACAATTTATACATAGCCTTTTGGAATCTACTATTAAACTCTGACATGGTCTCATTGTAATGCTTCTTAATATTGTTAAACTCATTGAGCATGTAGCTAGAGTTCACATGTTCAACATATTTCTCTTTAAAACATCTAACAAACTCATCCCAAGATGCAATACTATTCTCAGGCAAACCCCTGTACCAATCCTGGGCATCCTCAACCAATGATTGAACAAAAAGTTTCATCATAACATCCTCATGCTCAATCTCATAGTCGTTAACTTTATCTATGAAAAATTTTAGGTGCTCTTCACATGTAATCACATTGTTTCCAGTGAATAATTGTATTTTCTTCCTAATCTCATTAGGAATAGCATTAGGTTGACCAAGGATACCATCAAAAAATAAAGGCTTATATCTATCCAAATGAACTGGTCTCCTTTGGATATTTGGTTGGACCAGAGGGGTTGCTAAAATATTTTGACAAGGTACATTCCCTACTATACTACTAACTACAAGGGGAACTTGATTAGGAATTTGACCAAGTAAAATTTGTCTAGGGAGGAAAGCCTAAGGATTAGGAAGTAAATTGCTAAGCTAATTAGGTGAGGGCATTCCTAGTGTAACAGGGATAGAGCTGCTAGAAGATGTATTCATATTTTCATGCAAGAATGTAATCTTCCTTTTCATTTCATCTACAATAGCCTCCAACTTTAATCTCTCTAACTAAAGAGCCAAATCCTCCTTAGCTTGTCTAGCCCTTTCCAAATCTTGGCTTGCTAAGGAAGGTATACCAGGAACAACAACTTTCTTAGGCTCATTGATATTTATACCACCCATTTTTCGCTTTCCCTTATCAGGGATCTTTTTTGTGGAATTTCTAATATCCTCATTCCTCTGGATTTCAGAGGGGTGCAATTGCCTGAGAACATGTCCTATTCCCTCAAACTCATCATTTTTAGGCTTATCAATTTGAACCTGATTCCTCAAAACCTCCATGTCACCAAACAAACTCTTATCTAAATCCTGAACATTTTGGTTTAGATCCTTAGCCTGGATCTCATTATTCCTATTTTTTCTCATCAAATTTCCCCTCTCCATGAGCAACTTGTATATTTGTTGTTCCCTCACCTTCCTCCTATTAGAAATTTCTAATAATTGCTCACATTCCTTTTTCATTAGAGAAATCACTTCCTCCCTTAACTTTTCTGAATCATATGAAGCAGTCTCAGTAGTAGAAGTTTCTCCTAGTTTCTCTAGGGTTTCTTTGGCAGGGAAATAAACTATTTCTATGATTTCTTCTTCCTAAGTGGGAAAATGTACACTAGGCATAACTTTCTTTACATGTTCATGGTCATCAGAAGAAGAGGAGGCCTCATTGGGGAGTGGTGTAGGGACTCTATCTCTTGAGGGTCTTGGGAATTAGCTACTACATGACTCCTCCTAGACCACTATTTTCTGGTAGGTGTACGAAGCTCATCACCCATATTATTCTCAGGGTGATCCTTGTAAGAAGACCTAGTGAACCTTGACCAACTCATAGTATGCACTTTAAAATATATAAAAATTTATAGATAGAAACAACTGGTAAACATAGGTTATCAGAGTCACCACCCACTAACAAGTGAGAATCAATTTACTTATGCTGGTCTGCAAAAACACAATAGACAATACGACACAAAATCTATTGTAAATTTATATTCCAAGATCCCTAGCAGAGTCACAAATTTTGTTAGTGCTCAAATCTGTAGATGATTACAATTTCATAAACTCTTGTAGTCCCAATAGATGCATCTAACAAAATGAAAGCACTAAGGTATTAAGGTTGTAAAACCTTCTTCACTTCGAGTATAAAAACTCAAGTGGGTTTACCTATAGCAATTCACTATTTGAATGAGCTTTGAATTGTGAACTAGCTCCTTCACTGTTGCATTATTCCTTTCAAAATCAACACAATAAGATGTTACAACTCTTAGTATGGCCCAAATTATCCTAATACATAATGTTATGATGGAAATTATGAAAGCAACAACATGGAATAGTGGATTAAGGACATTCATCCTTCTTCTTTTTAAGAGTTAAACTCAAGGAAGGTTAACCTCATTCAGTGCTTCTATAAAGCATTACAATACACATCCATGAATTTATCATAGAATAATTCAAATAAAGATCATGAAAATAAATTAAAATGAATCAATTGTTTATATTTTCTGGTGGCAACAGGTGCAAATGGATCTAAAACCAGTGCCTTATCTAGTTGGGCATCAGAGTCAAACCCTATCTCCACAGAAATCTATCAAGACAAATATACTAAAACCCAAATGACATGCCTAACATCCCATTCCTTTAATTCCTACAACTATTATTAGATTCATACATGGATGATTAGTTTACAAAGACCTCGCTTAAGATTTTACTCTTTCCTTGAAAGAAACTGAAGTTTAACCCCTATATTCACCGTGTGAACATATGCATTGAAAAAGCCTTACAATTTAAATGCATAAGAAAACTAAAGTATACATACACAAAAATTGCAAGTAGTAGTAACAAAGTTCCAGCATCTTTGTATTAATAATCAAACTGTGTTGGGTATGTCCAAGATCATGAGGGGCCAAAAAGTGGCGATGTCAGTTCAAAATTTTGACAATGTAGCTGACAAATTTTTTTTCACCCGAATTTGATAAAATGAAAAGGGTATCTTAAGGAGATTATCAATTTTCTATCGATATAATTGCTGTCAAATTTTGAATCCGGTAATAATTATTAGTTATTTTCTAATTGAGCTACCTCTAAAGTGTTGATTTATATACTGATTGAAAAATGACTATAACTTTCAAACGGTATAACATTTTTGAAATCTAAAAAATGTGTCACATTTTATGCTTTGCCTACTATAAGGAAAATAAAATAAAATTGAATTTGGTAAAGTTTTGAATGAGTTAAGGTGGTCAGACATGGGAGTTTTTTTATTCTGAAAATGTTGTAGCAAAAAATTCATAATTAATTTTTTTTTGGAATTAAATTACAAAAAAATATGTGTCACATCTCGGCATGAGTCTACTACTTATATATAAAATCTTATAATAAAATATTATCATTTGATTATGATTAAGGTGGTCAGACATACACCAAATTCTTATTTTTTTCCTGAAATTTTTGTACTGCTGCATTGAAATCTATACTTTTCACCAATCATACTAACTTTTTCTCAAAAAAGGCCTAGTATTTTAGAAACTACATTCAATTTTCTATAGATTATATTCTTAAAAAATTTTGATATTAGGTTCATAGCTAGTTGAAATTTTCACGTCAAGTTGACTAACCTTGATTTGCTAATTTTTCATTGCCACTTAAGGGCATAGTTTGGCCCCTCATGATCTTGCACATACCCTATCAATACAGTGTTCTCTTAACTTCAAAGAAAATAAGGTTCTATATTTCAGAACTTCTTTACAAAGATGTATTAATCACCCCTAGAAACGAGCAAAAACTTGCTACATATACCCACAGCCATCTTGGAATCCTCAAAGGATGCAACAAGCTTCAGATGGCTAGGAAAAGATCTTTCACTAAAGAAAAAGTAAAAACTAACAAATATTTGATTACAACAATAGAATGTAATTCTCTACTTCTTAACAACTTTGCAGGTGGCACGTTCATCTAAAGATATTTTAGAGCAGTTGCATGAATGAGGACTACCATTATAGGATTACTTACATCATCCTCTATTTGAACATGCTCTCCCTCAAATTCTAGATCAGGTGCCATCTGTAACCCTATTCCTCTTCCTCTTCTATCATCTGAGCCACTGGCTTCTTCTTCTTTTTCTATGTCAACTTGTCCCACACTGCTACATCATCATCGGATGGCCAGTTGTAACTCTACAGCTCTTGTAATGATTTGATCTACTGATCCCATGTGGAATCAGTTATATTTTTAGCTTCTGCTACAAATTGTATATAATCATTCTCAATCTTAAAAAGACTATCAATGATGTTATTGCACCTCTCCAAGTCTAAAACTTTGTCATCCTTTAGGAAGGCATCCTTTTTAATCACCAAACTGATCCATTGACAACTTCCATTCCTCCAAACTAACCACTTTTCCATTATCATCATAAATTGGAGACAAATATTTTCTATAATCTTTATCAAACATGGCTAGCTTGGCCTTTATTTGGTTAGACTTACCTTTGAAAAACTTTGATATAGAACTTATTAAGCCAATATTTTCAAAAACTTCACTTACTATCTTAGGGATATCTGACCTATATTCTTGCAAGTCATCAAGCTTATCAAATAATGAACTTCTTCCTGACCATGTACTAAAAAGTGGCTCTAAGGTAATTAAGAATTCATCCACCTTTTCATTGGCCTAATGCAATAGACTAACTGATTTATCGACTAACTCCATTTTTTCCTTTATTTTACCCTATCTATATTGCACAATTCTTGCTATAGTGTCCAAAGATGCATCCAATTTTATCTTTTCCAAATCCTCAGTAGGTTTATCAATAACTTCTACATTTAACCAAGGAGGGGCCTCAAATTGCAAAGGATGGGGAGGAACTAGCTTTGAAGCTTCTTCAAGCCTAACTTGCATTTCTACCAGCTCATCTTCCAATTTTTTGATTCTCATCATTTTCAGGTCTCTGTCTTTGGCCACCATGCTTGAATTTTCAAATAACTTTGAATACCTTTCTGATAATTGAACTATCTTTGCTTCATTAAGGTTAGCCCAATGAGTGACTACCTTGGAAACCTCAAGATCAGTAGTATTTTGTATAGTCCATATAATCTTATTCCCTTCCATGTGGTCCTCTATGCTCAATAAAGATGGCTTTTTGGTCTTAGGAGAAATAGACCAGATTGCAACAACTTGGTTCTTATGGTCATAACCACTCCCTTTGATCATATCACCAATATGAACTTTATAGGATAGATTGCCTTGTGGTTGCTTCCTTATTTGATCTATAATAAAGACATAAGTCAAATCCCACGCTAGACTTAGTAGCATTTCACTTTCTTTGACCATCTCTCTAGCTTCATCCATAGTTAAGGGATCAAGGCTGGGATCATAAGAGGCTAAAGCCCTCAAAGTCTCTTCACTTAGTTACATTCCTTTAGGCATGGCCTTAGCTACTTCTTGTTGCTTATTCCAAACAAGAAAACTCTTGAACTCATCACTTTTGATGAACTGGTCATCACTTAAAAATTCTTCTTGATAAACATCCATAATATCCTATCTTAACCACCGGGACAACTCCTCATTTTCCTCATTAGTAGCCACTTTCTTGCTGGATTTTATTAACTTCCTCAATTGGTGATGGTAAGCCCTATCACCAGGCACAAGAGAAGATACTCTATCAATCACTCTCTTTTCTTTTTCTTGCCTAGAAGGCTCTCCTTTCTCAAACCTCTATTTCTTCAAAGGTGGCTTAGGGAGGTTCCTTGCTTCTAGTTGGTCTTGAGTAAGATCAACAACTGGTGGATCCCAAACTTGTGGTGGGTTGTCTCCTTCTTGTGATTCATCATAAAACTCTTCATAATCAAAGGATGAATAATCTTTGCCCTACTTTGGCCTCTTTTGATCAAGCAATTTCTCCAACTGATTTGATAGAGTGTCATACATCTCTATCATCCTATCAATTATTTTCAAATAAGGAAGGTTAGTGAAAAAGCCCTCAAAAGGAATCTAAGCTTCTTTCACTTGTTTTGTCAGGTCTTTCAAATCAAAAAACTCATTCCATCTTTTGGTGACCTCATTCTTCTCTATAATGTTCCTAATTACATATTCCTCATCTAGGCCCTCATGTTCCTTGTTGACACCAATATTAGGAATATATGTCAACCTAGTAGTCTTGATGAAATCCTTAGGGTCCACTTTTTTGCAGGCACCAGGAACCATCTTGAATTGATTCAACCATGCAGTAATTTGGGGAAAAGCCCTCTTACCAACTAGGAAATTACCTATTTTGAACTACCTAGGTGTGAAAGTACCTTTCCTATGAGGGGCTAAAATTTCTCTATCTGTCCACATCAGCTACCATAAAATTTTTAGAGAAGCACGTCTTGGCACCACAAATTTTGATAATAGGTGTGGCAGTTGAGGTCAACCATAAACTCTAAAAATTGTGGAATTTTCTCCTAAGTAGAAATCACCCCAGTTATGGTTTCCTTCCCATTTTCTCTCTAACTGCATGGGTGTAAGGAGTTTGAGCATCCTTGTTGGTAACCTTGTCACATTGATGCAAAACTGATGCAAATCTGGTCTACGGAAGGCTTCAAATAGCGAGCAATTAGGTGAAGGTTGAACTCCTCAACACTCAAGATGCAAGGTCTAGTACCGATATACTTATCACAAGTATCAAAATAGGACTTTTTGAAGGTTATCACAACCCTACAAGACAAAAGAACCTAATCACTAGGTTTGCCAAAGTCCCAAGCACCAATAATCAATGAATTACTAAGAGGTTTCTTTAAGGAAATATGTATTGAAACCATATGAACTTTAGACTAAGACCAAGGGTGGCTAATGAACATTTCTCTAGCCTATTTAGGTCTTATTTCATCAGTTCCAATGGTTCTTCCACCATTGAACAACACAAAAGGTTGTGCTGGTGCACAATCCTAGAAACCTGCTTGTAGCCCTTCCTAGAATGAAATCTAAGCATAAGAAAAAATAATTTCAAATGAAGCTATCCATGGGTTGAGGATTCTGATATCCTTTGGGGTTTTACTAAACATTCCTAAACACGAGGGAATGGAAATGAGTGGAGGTTGCTGCTGCTGCAACGTTGGACCAGGCTAATAGGCCTAATTAGGGCCCCAAATGCACTATAGGTGTCTTCTCTCCTATGCCAATGCATCAAGAAGATATGGAGGCATGTGTATATTTCCAAAAAAAATTAGAATCAAATATTATAGGTCTTGAAGAACCCCCAACTAAAATCTAGGAGGACTGTCCTAGTTTCCTAACCGGTGCACACATAGAGATGTACCCCTAGGTTATGGTGGTAAGACCAACTCCCTAAAAATATACTCTCCTTGCCTGTATAATATGAAAATACATTAAAATTATTTGTATTCCATGAAGGGGGATCAATTTCCCATGGTGGAATGTGCCTAAACAATTAGGCCCTATCTCCAATCCTGATTTTAAGCCTCAATCCTAGGCACTGTCACAAAAGTTTTGATATCTTCCAAACTACTTTGAATTAACACATGAGACCAACTAAAACAGAAACAAGATTCAAAGATTCAACCTCTAGAATCACTCTCACATGCCCCAATATCTGTAACTATCCGTACAACACTCTGAAACTCAAAATTTACAGAGAATAGATGGTTTTTATTGATAAAAATGCCAATTACAAGTTGTATATCCTATCACTCACTTGTGAGGGATTTTATAAGATGCTCCCAATGGTTAAAAGTGAGGTTTAAACCATTTATCCATTTGGGAGGGTCTTTTACAACTTTTTAACAACTTTTTAAAGTTGCTCTTAAAGTTGGTTGACAACCTTTGAGCAATTTTGACAATTTGCTATTCTAATGACCAAAATTGGTCTTATGCTTAATTTGATGATCCCTAATGGATCCAAACATAGAAAACATGAAAGCTACCTATGCCTATGGTATTGGATAAAAAATGACCAATATTTAGACCAAGGGCTCATAAAATGCCAACTTGGAACTATGGCCTTACAATGAGATCTCAATACTAATTCCTAACCTAAACATGACTAGAGGTCTCAAGGACCTTAGTGTGAAACCTTAGGGTTCATGAGAATGCTCATTGAATCTAGAGTAGGATTAGGTTCTCCTACACCATACTCCCCTTGAACTTTAAAACTCAAGTCCCTAATTGATTATAGCTTGTCTACCGAGGTTCCATGTTGTTGTATTTGATCCTCGGTCAGCCATGTAGCATCAATCTTTTGTAAGCCCTTCCATTTTACCAAGTACTACATATACTTCCTTGATCTAGTCTGCTTGAGTAGTTTGGAGTCCAAAATTTTTGCAATCTCCAATGGTTTGCTTTGTGGAAGATCAATGGCATAGTCCTCATCCTCAATGCTTGTGTCCTTACCCTGCTCATTGCTTGAACCTGTTGTACCTTTATATGGTGTAAGGTCTACAATGTTGAAGATTGGAGAGATCTGTAATGTTGGAGGAAGGGATATCTCATAGGCATTGCCACCTAGTTTGTTCAATATGTTGTAGGGGCCTACGTTCTTCATTTGCAACTTGGAGTATCTACCCTTAGGTAGTCTTTCCTTCCTTAGGAATGCCCAAACTCTATCCCCTATTTTGAAATGAACCTCTCTTCTCTTCTTATCAACATTTTCTTTTTATTTTAAACTAGACTTTTGTAGGGTTTCCTTTACTTGTTGTTGTACCTTGTTGATAAGTTCTACCAATTCTTGGCCTTGTGCACTAATTCTGAAATTAGATGGGAGTTCCATCAAATCTAGTGGTCCCTTGGGGTGCATACCATACAGTGTTTGAAATGGAGTCTTTCTAGTTGACCTATTGATTGATTCATTGAAGGAAAATTCTACTTGGGGTAGAATGGTATCCCAAATCTGTGAATATTGCTTGGTGAGGCATCTTAGAAGATTGCCTAGGGACCTTTTCACTACCTCAGTCTACCCATATGTTTGAGGGTGATAGGTAGAGCTATAGGTGAGATTTGTACCCAACTTCTTGAAGAGTTTCCTCCAAAAGTGCCCATGAAATTTTACATCTCTATCTGATACAATTGTCTGAGGTAAGCCATGAATTCTAACTACTTCCTTAAAGAAGAGATTGGCTATGTGAGATGCATCATTTGTGCTCTTGCATGGCACAAAATGGGCCATTTTGCTAAATCTATCTACTATGACAAACACACTATCAAATCCTTGCTTGGTTTTAGGTAGTCCCATGACAAAATCCATTGAAATAGATTCCCAAGGCCTTGAAGGGATTGGTAAGGGTTGATAGAGCCCTTGATTTTTTGTCATTCCCTTAGCTTGTTGGTAGATTGTGCAAGTTTCAACAAAATTTTTGACCTCATTGTTCAACTTGGGCCAAAAGTAACTCCTCTTTACCATGTCTACTATCTTGTTAATGCCAAAGTGACCTCCTAGGCCACCGCAATGCTTCTCTCTAATTATGGTTTCTCTCATTGAGCACTTGGGTATGCATAGTTGTGCTCCCTTGAATAGAAGGCCATTCTAAATCAAATATTTAGAAAAATTAGTATGATATCTGCCTTCCATCTTTATACAAATCTGATATATCTCTAAAAAATTAGGGTCATATAGGTACAAGTGCTTGAGGGACTCAATCCCCACACTTTGTAATTGAACTTCTTCAACCAAACCAATCCTCCTACTAAGTGCATCAGCAACTTTGTTTGCTACACCTTTTTTATCTTTAATGTTGAAGGTATAGGCCTGCAATTGCTCTACCCATTTGAGATGCTTGACTAAAAGTTTTTCTTGTGAATTAAGGAAGCTTAGAGCATGGTTGTCAGTGTAGACTACAAACTCTTTTGGGATCAAGTAGTGCCTCCATTTCTTGAGGGCTTGGACCATGGCATAAAGCTCTAGGTCATAGGTGGAATACTTCCTCTTGGCCTCATTCAATGTCTCAAAAAAGAAAGCAACTGCCTTGCCTTCTTGGCTTAAGACTACCCCTATAGCCAAATTACTTGCATCAATCTCCACAGTGAAGACTTTGTTGAAATTAGGGAGGACCAAGATGGGGTATTGAGAGACTCTATTCTTTAATTATTGAAATGCATCATTAGCTTCTTTTGTCCATGTAAAATTAGTCTTCTTTCCACCTTTGATTGTGTCAAGCATTGGTGGACACACATGACTAAAATTTTCAATGAATTTCCTATAAAAGGTTGCAAGCCCATGGAAGCTTCTTACATCACCTTGATTCTTTGGTGGAGGCCAATTAATAATTGCATCTACCTTTTCAGGATCCATCTTGAGGGTACCCTGTGAGATCACAAAACCTAGGAACACTAGTTCCTTTCTCATAAACATGCATTTTTCCAAGTTGATTACCAACTTGTTCTAATGGAGTCTTCTTAGTACTTGTTCCACATGATCAAGATGGTCTTCCTTGCTATGAATGAATATTAGTATGTCATCAAGGTAAAAAACAATAAATTTTCCAATAAAATCTATGAATATCTCATTCATAAGCCTCATAAAAGTGCTAGGGGCATTGCTTAAACCAAAGGGCATTACTAACCTTTCAAAAAAACCTTTAGTATTCTTGAATTTTGTTTTCCATTCATCTCCAAGCTTGATTCTGATTTGATGGTAGCCAGACTTTAAGTCTATCTTGGTGAAGTAGCATGCACCACCTAGTTGATCCAATAGGTCTTCAATCCTTGGCATGGGAAATCTATACCTTATTGTGATTTTGTTTAGGGCCCTACTATTAGTGCATAACCTCCATTTTCCATCCTTTTTAGGGGCCAAGAATGAGGGTACAACACAAGGACTGAGAGTCTTTTGAATGAGGCCTCTTTCCAACAATTCAGTGACCTATTTTGCAATCTCTGCATGCTGTAATGGAGTCATTTTTTATGGTGCATTATTAGGCATGGAAGAGCCTAGGATTAGTTCTATTTGATGGCTAATATCCCTAATGGGAGGGAGGGTAGAGGATAGGTCACTAATAGTGACTTCTTTATACTTTTGCAGCAAATTTTTGACTTCATTTGGCATGGGCTCTTCTTGAATAGACCTAATGTTATCCTCGGGTTTAGAAATTAGGATAAAAGGTTCAATATCAAATTATTTCAAGGTTTTCAACATCTCCTTTTCCCCCATGATAATCATAGTGGGTTCCTTTTCATTTTTTCTATCCGGTAAGGGGTTCATGGTGAAGGTCTTCCCATCTTTGGTGATGGAGTAGGTGTTCTTCCTAGAATGGTGGGTAGCATCAACATCAAATTGCCAGGGCCTACCTAGAAGGATGTGAGCTGCATCCATCTCAACAACATCACAAAGGACCTTTTCCTTGAAGTCAGCAATAGAAAACTCTATCCAAGCTTATTCTATGACTAGAGTTTGTTGGCCTTTGGTTAACCATGAAACATGATATGGGAAAGGGTGTGGTTTCTTAGGCAAGCTTAATTTATAAACCATTTCACAAGACACAAGATTTTCAATTGAACCAGAATCAATAAGAAGATTGCATACCTTTCCATGACACTTGATCTTTGTCCTAAAGAGATTCTTCCTTTGTGGAGGCTTTTGGGTTTGTGGTACTTGAAGGAAGACCTACCTCATCATTAGACACACTCCTTCTTCTAGTTCCAAGTCTCTAGCATCAGCATTGTCCTCTTGTTTATGTTCTTGGACAAGTTTTGCTCTCCTCTCACCTTGGTTATTGTTTCTCTTCTCAGGGCATCTTCCTGCATGGTGTCCCAATTGGTTGCAATAAAAACACTTCAATTCTCCATTGCCTCTTCCTAAATTTATCCTTCCTCTATTGAAAGGTCTTCTTCCTCTATGGTTTTCTCTTGAATTAGAGTCACTATTTTCTTTGTCTCCTTGGTCATTGGTCTTGCTACTACTACCACTACTTTGTCCCTTGTTCCAAGAGTTGTTTTTTCCTCTAAAACTCTTCCCACTATCATTGCTCTTTCCTTTGCCAAAATCTTGCTTTCTCTTCCATTTTTCCTCTACCTTAAGTGCCATTTGATAACACCTATTGACTTTCATAGGGTTGTGTAGACTCAACTCTTCTTGAATGGATACTTTCAAGCCATTAATGTACCTTGCTAGCTTCTCCTCTTCATCTTCAACCATATTAGTCTTCATGCATAGTTTCAGGAACTCCTTGATATATGAGCCTACATCCATGTCCTTTTGCTTCAGAATTTGCTTCCTCCTATGGAGTTGTACCCCATAATCCTCAGGTACATATTTCTATTTGATCAATGCAATCATTCTATTCCATGAATTGATCATGTTCTTCCAATTCTTCACCCTCTCTGTTTGGATGAAGTTCCACCGAGTTAGGGCTGCTCCCTTCAACTTAGATCTTGCTACCTTTACCCTTTGCTTTTTAGGTATGTCTTCACATTCAAAGAATGTTGTTAATGCTTTTATCTAGTCCAATGCTATATTAGCATTCATCTTGCCATTGAAAATTGGAAAATCTATTGTTTCTTCCATGGTTCTTCTTCCCATGGACTTCAAAGCATCAATGAAAGGTCTTTGGTCTATAGGGATTTTAAGATTAGGATCATCCTCCTCTTCTTCACTCCCTTCTTCATTTTTAGACTCATCTTCATCCTTGTCATCAAGCTTCTTCTCAAGTTCCTGAAGCCTCTTAGTTAAGGCCTTATTTGCAGCAGTGGTCAGCGGAAGCCTTCAAATAGTGAGCAATTAGGTGAAGGTTGAACTCCTCAACACCCAAGGTGCAAGGTCTACTACCAATATACTTATCACAAGTATCAAAATAGGACTTTTTGAAGGTTATCACAACTCTGCAAGACAAAAGAACCTAATCACTAGGTTTGCCAAAGTCCCAAGCACCAATAATCAATGAATTACTAAGAGGTTTCTTTAAGGAAATATGGATTCAAACCCTATGAAATTTAGACTAAGAGAAAGGGTGGATAATGAACATTTCTCTAGCCTATTTAGGTCTTATTTCATCAGTTCCAATGGTTCTTTCACCATTGAACAACACACAAGGCTGTGTTGCTGCACAATCCTAGAAACCTACTTGTAGCCATTCCTAGAAGGAAATCTGAGCATAAGACAAAATACTTTGAAATGAAGCTATGCATGGGTTGAGGATTCTGATACCCTTTGGGTTTTACTAAACATGCCTAAACAATAGGGAATGGAAATGAGTGGAGGTTGCTGCTGCTGCAACATTGGACCAGGCTAATAGGCATAATTAGGGCCCCAAATGCACTATAGGTGTCTTCTCTCCTATGCCAATGCATAAAGTAGATATGGAGGCATGTTTATATGTCCAAAAAAAATGATAATCCAAGTTTATAGGTCCTAAAGAACCCCCAACCGAAATCTAGGAGGACTGTACTAGTTTCCTAACTAGTGCACACATAGAGATGTACACCTAGGTTATGGTGGCAAGACCAACTCCCTAAAAATACACTCTCCTTGACTGCATAATATGAAAACAAATTGAAATTAATTTTATTCCACCAAGGGGCATCAATTTTCCATGGTGGAATGTGCCTAAACAATCAGGCCCTATCTCGAATCTTGATTTTAAGCCTCAATCCTAGGCACTGTCACAAAAGTTTTGATATCTTCCCAACTAATTTGAATTAAAACATGATACCAACTACAACAAAAATAAGATTCAAATATTCAACCTTTGGAATCTCTCTCACATGCCCCAACATCCATACCTATCTGTACAATGCTCTGAAACTTAGAATTTGCAGAGAATAATTGGTTTTTATTGATAAAAATGCCAATTACAAGTTGTATATCCTATCACCCACCTGTGAGGGATTTTATAGAATGATACCAATGGTTACAAGTTATTTTTAAACCATTTATCCATTTGGGATGGTCTTTTACAAGTTTTTAACAACTTTTTAAAAGTTGCTCTTAAAGTTGGTTGACAACTTTTGAGCAATTTTGACAATTTTCTATTCTAATGACCAAAATTGGTCTTATGCTTAATTTGATGATCCCTAATGGATACAAACATATAAAAAATGAAAACTACCTATTCCTAGGGTATTTCATAAAAAATGACCAATAGTTAGACCAAGGGCTCATAAAATGCCAACTTGGAACTATGGCCTTACAATGAGATCTCAATACTAATTCTTAACCTAAGCATGACTAGAGGTCTCAAGGACCTTAGTGTGAAACCTTAGGGTTCATGATAATTCTCATTGAATCTAGAGTAGGAGTAGGTGCTCCTACACCACTAACATTTTTATAGTGGGAAAAACCATAAAATTCTGAAAAACATAAAAATCCCCCTCATTGGAAGTAGAATTCCATAACCTCACCCATAATTGTAATGGATTATGTTGATCTTTGAAAGTGAACCTTGGCTTTAAAATTTTCAAATCAAAATGATTAATGTTGAAAAAAAGAATCAAATGCATCAACATGGAGTAATGCAAGTATTTGATAGGTGCCTTACTCTCTTTGACAGCTATTAATACTTTATGTAATCATAATCTATATTCACTAGGGAATTTTGAATATCTAAGATCATCATCAAAAGATTAGCTAGCAACATTTCTTCATCACCATCTATTCCCAGAACTCTATACAAGCCATAGCAAGTTTTCTTCATATAATGATT
Source organism: Chamaecyparis obtusa (assembly GCA_027943335.1). Classification (NCBI taxonomy): domain Eukaryota; kingdom Viridiplantae; phylum Streptophyta; class Pinopsida; order Cupressales; family Cupressaceae; genus Chamaecyparis; species Chamaecyparis obtusa. Next base: position 674,537 of record BSBK01002478.1, read on the forward strand.
GAGGGAAGCAAACTGGTAAGGAGCATTCATGTTAGCAGGGAGAGGAGCTATATATTTACCCTGTTTTGGCATATGCTTCACCATTTGGTCTTTTATTGACCCTAAACTATTTTTATACCTCTCTCTTTCTTGGTTCAAATCAATCTCAGTAGAAGAGGATGTGTAGAAACTAAAATCTTTCATTAAAGAACCCCTATCAAGAGTGACCAAAGGTGACCGGTCCTCTTTCCTAATTGTTTTGGAAATAGGGTCATAACACCTAGCTAATGCAAAAATCAAGTCCACATCTAAGAACACATTAGGGACAACCAATTTCCCCAAACCCAAAGCCCAACCATTAAAAATAGGAACATGTTTACCCCTATTTCCATAAAAATAACCAAAGAGAATATAAATTGAATAATTCAGTGTGATAGGATCTCTGCACTAACCTCAAAAATCCTTGAAGACATCATCTGGAGCTCTCTTATTGTGACTGGAACTAGGCAGCACTTTCATGAATTCAGTTGAATAATTGGGTTTTTTCTTATCATTGCCACATTTGGATTTAGCTTCACCACTGGATGAAGCCATGCTCAACTCTAGTTGACTCATTCTTTTCTGATAATTGCTCTCAATTTTGCAAACTTGACTTTTCTCGACACTCAAAAGTTATTCTCAGAAAATAAAATTCTCTTCAAATGACTTTGAACCAAAAAAATAATGAATTCAACTTATTTATCAATGTAGATCATGTGTACAACTACCACAATCATTGCAAATCTATCCTTAATTCATCCCACATTTAATTTCACATATCACCAATTTTCAAACTAGAGCTAGCCGATGCCTCGATGTTGACAGATAGATTAAAAAACTCAAAAACAAGGCAAATAGGCAATGATTACAACTTTGTACTTCAAAATCCTATTTACATCATGAAACCCTCTTTTGATACATGATTGGATAGCCAATTGCCTTTTCCTCCAGCTCAAAAGTGTACTTTATTCCACGTAGCAACGGTCCCTACCCTTTCTTTATTATTTTATCTGATTAGGCCTATTTGAGAGAACTAGAAACTGAAGATTTTCTCATGATCACTTAATACACTGCTAACCCTAGCTCATATTCAGAGAACTAGTGACCAAAGGATTCACTAGTTCTCACAATATAATTCTTAACTCATCCTTTATCTAGTGAACTAGCGAACAAGGAAATCATGCCAGAGCAACTAACTATAGTCATTATTTGGAGAATTAGCAACAATGACTATCTCCCATTCTCCTAATGCCCCAGTTAACTACCAGCTTTCTCAGAGAACTAGTAACTAAAGACATCACTTATTTTCTTAATGAAATACTTAACTACATGCTTATTGTGAGAACTAGTGAACAACTTGCACTCTAAATCACTGAATCACTCCTTAACCACCATTTACACACTGAGATTCTGCTAGAAAGTAAAGTCCACCAAGATAACTAAGAGGGGGGGCTGAATTAGTTATCAAATAATTATAACTTTTATCATCTTCAACAACATTTAACCATGTAAGCAATGTAATTACTAACCATACAAAGATATTCATACACAATGACACAATAACACAAGATATGTTGACTAGGGAACTTCTTGATCAAAGAGTAAATCCCAGTGGGAATGATGCCCACAAAAGATGCACTAATATGAATATTCCTTGTGAAAGGATGGACTTTTTTAGGAGTCTTATGAAATACATTCAGTACATATAAATCCCTGTTAGGAGATTTTGAATCCCTGTTAAAAGATTCTAACCCTGTTAAGAGTTATGGAAGACAGAAGGACCCACTGCCCAAATAGCTTCAAGGTAAGATCACTGAACTCTTTGTCTAAATAACCTTGATATTATTTAGTAGAATAATATGAAATATGTCACCTCCTTAATGTGCCAAATGGCACTCACTGCTACATTAGATCTCAATTCTAGATCTCTATACTTCATATGTCTTCCTTCACAATATCACTTTCATAACCTCTTAGACTCTTTTCTTCACTTCATGCATACATTTACATGAAACCAAAACCATGCTCACACTTCTTTCATATTAAAACTCCATACAATAAGGAAAAACATTCCTTCCTTTATACCACACTCAAATAGTTACAAATGAGTTGGCACACAATTACAAAATAAAAGTTTCCATACGCTACATCAAAATTACACAAAACTGTCAGCTTCTAGATGCAATAACTCTTCACCCATGTGACTTCAAAGTTTTTTCTATGAACCACATCACCGTCAATGTGTCTCAAACTTCCCTTTAATTGTGCAAAACCATATTCCATCCTGATTAGGAGATATCATCCGATTTCCACAAACAGCTACTCAGGAACACTGCCTAAATACTACTTCTACCAAAATACTCATAACTTTCATGAATCAATGAATTACTATCTGTGCTCTTAACCATAGATAAATAACATATCAAAGAGTATAACATCAACATCACATAGCTCCAACTACAATATCCCATGTGTGGAAATCAAAACACTATCTACTTCTCTGCTAGTCTCCAGAAGATCACTGTGTTGACATCAATGACAATCATAGTCATGAATGCAACAACAACTGCTACAGAATGACTACCAACATCCAACATTCATTCCTAACAATCTCCCCCATTAGCATTGATGGAAACATAGATGAAAAACATCCAATGTTCCAAAATTCCAATACTATTGCACTGATACTCTGAAAGTTCTTCAAATCTTCTTTATCAATCAAATATTGCTTTGTTATCCTATTAAGTTCTCTCCAATAGATGATACATAGGGTTTTTCATGTGCACTTCTCCCCCATTGACATCAATGATAGAGATTTCATCACTATGTCAACAACAATTCAATGTCCAAAGACACTATTTCAGAAAATACATTCACAAGAGTCCTCATGACTCAGCTTAGATACACATACTCCCCCATAGAGGAAGTACCAACATCCAATCCAAAAAAAGATAGGGCTCATATACCACTAGATGAATGCAACCAACTACATCATTACTCAAAAGTAGGTTGGGACATAACCCCAAGCATACCTCTCAGATACTCAAATGTATCCTTAGGAAAAGGCTTTGTAAATATGTCTATTATCTATTCCTTTGTGCTTATGTACTCTAGTTTGACTTCTTTCTCAACAAATTTCTCTCTTACAACATGATATTTGATCTCTTGATGCTTAGTCTTAGAATGTAAAATAAGATTCTTAGACATACTGACTATGATGGTGTTGTCACAATGTATGACAATAGGCTCAACAAACTTAATTCCAATATCCTTCAACATTTGCTTCATCCAAATTATCTGGTTACAATTGTTTTCTACTACTACATATTTTGCTTCTGTTGTACTCTATGAGATACAATTCTACTTCTTGCTCAACCAGGAAACTAATCTTCCTCCAAGAAAAAATGCTCCACCACTGGTGCTTTTCTTATCATCAACACTACCTCCCCAATCAGCATCTGTATATGCACATAGGGTAAAATCATCAAATTCTTCATAACATAATCCATAGTCCATTGTGCCTCTTAAATATCTCAATATCCTCTTTACTACTACATAATATGACTCTCTAGGTTCAACTTGAAATCTTGCTACCATGCCAACTAAATGTTGCATATCTGATCTAGTGTGTGTTAAGTACAACAATCCTCCAATCATGGATCTATATTTCTTCTACTCAACTACTGGTGTTTCATCTTTGCTTGATAGTTTGTGTCCTGTAACCACAGGTGTTCCAACTAGTTTACAGTTCTCCATTTCAAATCTTTTTAGAAAATCATTCAAGTACTTTGTCTGGCTAACGAAGATACCATCACTATTCTGTGTTATCTATAATCCCAAAAAGTATTTCATCTCACCAATCATGCTCATTTCAAATTCTGTTGTCATTTCATCAAAAAATTTGTCACTAGCTTCATCTTCTCCTCGAAAGATAATGTCATCAACAAAAATAACTATAACTAACATTCCATTTTCAATTTATTTTGTGTATAGATTACTATTTTTTGTTCCTTTAGTAAATCCCAATTTCAACAAATACTTATCCAATCTAGCATACCAAGTTCTAGGTGCTTTCTTTAGTCCATATAATGCTTTCTTCAGTTTACATACCATATCTCCTTCTCGAGTCAAAGGAAAACCTTTAGGCTACTCAATGTACACTTCTTCTTCCAATTCACCATTCAAAAATGCAGACTTCACATCCATCTGATACACTTTGAATTTCTTAAAAGATGCATAAGCCAAAAACATTCTCACTGCTTCAAGTCTTGCTACTGGTGCAAAGGTTTCTTCATAGTCAATTCCTTCTTCCTGCGAGTATCCCTTACATACTAGTCTTGCTTTGTTTCTTACTACTTCTCCTTGTTCATTCATCTTGTTTCTGAATACCCATTTAGTTCCAATCACATTCTTGTCTTTAGGTCTGGGAACCAATTCCCATGTCTTGTTCTTTTCAATTTGATCTAGTTCTTCTTTCATAGCATTAATCCAATGTTCATCTTCACAAGCTTCATTAGTAGATTTAGGTTCAATTTGAGAAATCAAAAATAAATGTACCTTATTTCTAGTCATAACTCCTCTATCCAAACTTCCAATAACTTGTTCAATAGGATGATGTCTAGATAGATACCTATTCGGTGTCATAGTCATAGATCTTGCTTCAATTGTAGATTCTTCTCTAGATTCTTCTTTGGTTTCTTTTGTAGTATGATTCTCATTCAACAATTCACTTTTAGTCTCATAGAATAATTCAATAGTTTCAATGTTAGGCTGAGGATTAGCTTCTTCATCAGATTCATAATCAAGCATCCTTTCCTGAATTTTAAACTTCTCATCAACTTTAACATTTGCACTCTCAACAATAGTTTTAGTTCTCTTATTGTAACATCTATATGCTTTTCTCTTCAAAGAATATCCAAGAAAAATACCTTCATCAATTCTAGGGTCAAACTTTCCAATATCATCATCTCTTTTTATATAACATTTTCCTCCAAAAATTCTAAAACACTTAACGGAGGGTGCATGTCCAAACCATAATTCATAAGGTGTCTTATCTATATCTACTTTGATTTGTACTTTGTTCATTGTATATATTGTTGTATTCATTGCTTCTCTCCAAAATGTCTTCGCGAAGTCATTCTCAAATAACATAGCTCTTGCCGCTTCAGTTACTGACCTGTTTCTTCTTTCTACAATACCATTTTGTTTAGGTGTTCTAGGGGCTTAAAATTGTCTCTTAATACCATTCACTTCACAAAAAGTGTTAAACTCTCTAGAAGTAAATTCTCCACCTCTATCAGATCTTAATTTAATCTTCATTCCAGATTCATTCTCAACTTTATTCACAATGATCTTAAATTTATCAAATGCTTCAAATTTTTCTTTCAGAAATGCAATCCACATCATTCTTGTAAAATCATCAACAAGAATCATAAAATACATTTCTCCATAAAATCCTCTAGTCCTAGTAGGACCGCTCAAGTCTGTATGAACAATCTCTAACTTCTCTACCGATGTGAACTTCTTACTAGGAAATGAACTTCTCTTCTACATAGCCATCACACATTCTTTGCAAATCATGTTAGTAGGTTTCATAATTTTAGGCAAATCCCTTACTACAAGTGTAGTACTCACTTTCACAATGTTATCAAAGTTTATATGACAAAATCTTCTATGCCATAACCAACTATCATCAATTTTAGTAATCAAGTATGTCATCTCAATAGGATTCAATTGAAATACATTACCTCTAGTTCTAGATCTAGTTCCAATTAGATTTCCATCTTTATCCTTTATCACACAAGTTTTCTCAGTAAACCACACTTGATATCCCTTATCCACTAACTGTCCAACACTCAAAAGATTATGTTTCAATCCATCAACAAAGTAAACATCATCAGTATTAGTCTTTCCATCAAGAGTAATAGATTCTATACCTTTAATCAAACAAGGTGCATTGTTACCAACTCTAACAACTCCTCCATCATAATTGTTAAACTTTATGAACTTCTTCATATCACCAGTCATGTGATGTTAACAACCATTGTCTATAATCCAATCAACTTTCTTTTCAACTTGGGAAACTAATGCTTTTTCTTCTTTAACATCAGATTTAGAATTTTCTTCTTCAATTGCTACAAATCCTATTTCATCATTATTCTCAGTATCACTTTCACTCAAAGTTCTTTCTATACTAGTTTCAAGATCTTCATCATTAGCATAATAACATTCCTTAGATCTTCTAGGCTTGAAATTATTTTTGTACTTCTTAACTCTCTTAGGACATTTAGATGCAAAATGACCATATTCTTGACAAGTCCAACATTTAAAAATTTTCTTACTATCTGGTTCTCTTTTCACAAGCAAGGAAATACCTTCTTTAATCTTCTTATCTTCTTCATTTTAAGATTTGTTGCTACTAGCATAATCTCTACTCACACTAGTACTTCTTGACAAAGTAGGGTGAATAATAAGAGCATTGAATGTTGTGTCCATTCTAGGTAAGTCTCCTAATAACCTTAGGTTCATCTCTGCTGCTTCCAATCTTCTAAGAAGAGTCTCTCTTGTAAATTTTGTAGTACAAGGTATAACTTGTTCAATCATTTGTGTTGTCTACTTAAATACATGAGTTAATGTCCTCAAAATTTTCCATATCACTTGATTCTCTATTTTTTATCCTCAATAAGATTTTATCCCTGTAATAATTTCTGACATTCTACCAATATAGCTTCTAACAGATTCATCTTCCATCATTCTAATATCTTCAAATGCACATATCCAATTATGTAATCTAGCTCTTTTTTCATGTTCATCACCTTCAAAAGTAGAGTGTAAATATTTCCAAATTTCATTAGATTTATTAAAACATTTTACCTGACTATATTCATTCTCCAAAAGTGCTATCAAGATTGCTTCTCTTGCAAGTATGTTACACATGAATAGATCTACCTCATCTTTAGTACTTGTTTCAAGATTGTCTTCTTCAATTATAGTCCTTTCATTCTTTGTAATCAACCAATAGCCTGGTCCTAAACACAATAGATGTGTCTTCATCTTTTCCTTCCAGCTATCAAAATTTACTCCATAAAACTTAGGGCTTTCTTTTCTAAAATTCACCATGGATCTCCTTAAGTTGTTAAACTTTCCTTTCAAGGACCTACCACTCTAATACCAATTGTTAGAAAGTAAAGTCCACCAAGATAACTGAGAGGGGGGGTGAATCAGTTATCAAATAATTATAACTTTTATCATCTTCAATAGCATTTGACCATGTAAGCAATGCAATTACTAACCATACAAAGATATTCTTACACAATGACACAATAACACAAGATATGTAGACTAGGGAACCTCTTGATCAAAGAGTAAACCCTGATGGGAATGATGCCCACAAAAGATGCACTAATATGAATATTCCTTGTGAAAGGATGGAATCTATTAGGAGTCTTATGAAATACATTTAGTACATATAAATCCCTGTTAGGAGATTTTGAATCCCTATTAAAAGATTCTAACCCTATTAAGAGTTATGGAAGACAAAAGGACCCATTGCCCAAATAGCTTCAGGGTAAGATCATTAAACTCACTATCCAAATAACCTTGATATTATTCAGTAGAATAATATGAAATATGTTACCTCCTTACTATGCCAAACCGCACTTACTACTACATTAGATCTCAATTCCAAATCTTTGTACTTGACATGTCTTCCTTCATAATATCACTTTCACAACCTCTTAGACTCTTTTCTTCACTTCATGCATACATTCACATGCAACCAAAACCATGCTCAAAATTTTTTCATATTACAACTCCATACAATAAGGAAAAACATTCCTTCCTTTATACCACACTCAAATAATTACAAATGAGTTGGTACACAATTACAAAATAAAAGTTTCCATACACTAGATCAAAATTACACAAAACTGTCAACTTCCAAATGCAATAACTCTTCACTCGTGCGACCTCAAAGTTTGCGCTATGAACCACATCACCATTAATGTGTCTCAAAATTCCCTTTAACTATGCAAAACCATATTCCATCCCGATTAGGAGATATCATCCAATTTCCACAAACTACTACTTAGGAACACTACTTGAATACTGCTTCTACCAAAATAATCATAACTTTCATGAATCAATGCATTACTATCTGCACTCTTAACAATAGACAAATAAAATATCAAAGAGTATAACATAAACATCACATAGTTCCAACTACAATATCCCATGTGTGCTAATGAAAACACTATCTTGTTCTCTGCTAGTCTCCATAAGATCACTGTGTTGACATCAATAACAATCATAGTCATGAGTGCAACAAAAACTACTATAGAATGACTGCCAACATCCAGCATTCATTCCTAACATATTCTAGATCAATCATTGATCTTGAAACCAATCAACGGCTATCACCAATTCATTGAGATAATATAAGCCTTAGTCATTTGATTATGAGACTCAGCGAATAAAGCATTCGTTGAATCTCCCAATACCTTAATAATTTGACCATTCCATTATGCAACTAATTGAATACAGGCCTTTTAACCCTCTTGATCATTTGATTAACCCATTCATCAAATGCTTCTAGGCTTAAGCAATCTTTTAAGAGAACTTGCGACTACTTGATTCGCTAAATCACTAGATCATTTAGAACTTTATTAGCTTATTCTAAGAATAAGTGAACAAGGAGAACATTACCTTTGCCAAAGTTATTAAGTCAAATTATCAGATCCACTAGACTTAGAGGATAATAATAAAACTACTCAATTGCCCAATCGCCAAATCAAAATATGTAGGACCCAAATCATTCTGAGATTAAGTCACAACCGCTGATATTGCAGATTATCAACGGTGCTCGCTAGGTCGCTAGAAGTTTACATGAGACCACCAGATATTAACCAAACAAGAGACTACATACTCACTAAATTGCTAATATTTTGTGGCTTTTATGCAAGATCAACAACTAGTCTTATGATCACATAAGCTTGAAAGTTACCATGCGAACATAAGACAATCATTAGATCTTTCCTCCATCATTGATTCTTCATGTAGTCTATCCCACTTCACTTTCAACCAATGAGAAACCATCACTTATGCACACCTGTTAATGGTCCCACTCCTAAAATGTTATTTTATAAAGTAAAATCAATAGCTGGTTGCATGATCGTATAGGCTTGAAGATCCCATGCGATTACATGATAGTCATCAATCAACTGAGGATTCCAAGATTCAAAGAACACCAAAACATTTAGAAATATAAGGCCTTAAGGACTTAGTTAATATTAATATCACCGGGCCTTTAGACTTAGGGAAAAAATTAAAGATATGACCTTCACGTGGTGAGGAAAATAGAGCACATGCCTTTTAGGAACTTAAGTGACCAGAAAAGTAATGCTCAAAAAGACATAAAAAGAGAGACATAAGGTTTTCAAACTTGGTTAAAGCAATTTTGGTGAATTTTAAGAACCCTTGAATAGACAAAAATAGTTGTAGGGAGATTAAACAAAAATTGAACAAAAACCTTAGAAAACTAAGAATATACCCAACAAGGCTATCTTCCCCACTTGGATTAGGCTATTTTTAGCTCTTATGGAAAGATCATATGCTACTGGTAAACTAGTCCCTCCCATGGATTGGATCATAATAGAGATATCATTGTTAAGGGCTCTTAGATAGTATAGAAAAGCATGCTGGCTTGAAGGTCTAACTATGGTTGGTATTCTATTCGATGTCCTTTGAAATCTGAAATTGAAATCCATCATGTCTTCTTGGGGTGACCTTTTAATAGTAGTCAAATGCTCAACTAATGAGAGGTGGTCTAATTTATCCTCAAATTGATGGGTCAATGCTTGACCGAACCCATCCCAATCAGCTATAGAACTAATTGCTAAGCCTCTAAACCATTGCACTGCTTTACCTTTGAGGGAAGCTACCAACAACCTCATAGCCACATTATCCTAGGTTATATTATGAAGGGCAGAAAGGGATGCTACATCTCTTATATGTTCAATAGTTGAGGTCTGATCCTCTCTTGTAAAAATAGGCAAGCTTTTAAGAGTTGATATAGGTATGTCATTATGCTTCTACAAATTCAAGGGGCTTCCTTGATTAAAGGCTATAAAAGGATGTTGTTTGGCCATTGGAGGATTAAGGGGAGCTTGAACTAGTAGTGTTTCTTGCACTAGCTGAATTTGGGAAGTGGTTGTAGGAATGTGAGCAGAATTAGGAGTAGGATTGGGAGCAGGATTTGCAGATTTTGATGCAATATTTTAGGCTTCTTTAGACCTCTTTTTGATAGATGGCAGCTCCATATACACAAAAGGATTCTTACTCTGCCTGGTTGGGATCCCACTCATAAGCTTGAATATTGATCTACATAAAACACCATTAGAGTCACCAGGTATGATTTCAAAACACTGTCACTACTCATACCACACAATAACTTGCATAAATCTTCCTTAGAAAATTTGACTCACTGAGTCTAGTGTCCCACTGGGTGTGCCAAAAACTATTGTCATTAAGGATTGCACCCAATTTGCTAAGTGTTGAACCTAGCAATCCTATGAAACATGGTACTATTCTCAAGCTATGGGTAACCTATCTGAGAATAGACCTCTGGATTAAGGGCTGAATTCCCTTTGGATCACTTGAAAAACTCACTAAATTTTAGGAGCAAAGGCAGAGAGTGCATAAAAACAAACAACTACAATTGAATGAAACAAAGGTGATCCACCGAATTTGAAAAGAGACCCACAACTGAAACAAGTTTACTTCAATAGAAAAACAAACTTGAATCACAACTTGATTCTGCTTCATTAAACTCTTAATGAAAACTAGGTACTTTGAAATATAGAAAAGGAAGAAAACTCCACAACTCTGATATTCTCAATTGCACACAAGTTACACTATTGAATGAAAATGAATTCCTGAGAACTGACTTGAATCAATATATGGATTAAGGACACAAGGACATCATAGTAATCCTACATATGATTCAAAATCAAACCTAGAATTGTAGGGGAATAAGAAGGATCAATTTTATTGCTCAGAATAAATAAGTACAATTGTGTCTCTCAAAGGTACAACACTTATATTAGAGAGAAAGAATGAAGAGCTAACCTCAATCACCAAAAGTGAGAGGTATATAACTAAGGCCTAGGAATCTGCATTCAAATTCCACTACCTCCTAAGAATAGAAAAAGTCATAATGGACCCATGAGGCTGCAACATAATTTGAATGTTAGATTCCTAGATTCCTAGGGGGTGAGGAAAGTGGGATCCTAAGAATAGAAGGTCAAAGGAGACCACTCTATCCACTAAGTCATGCATCATAATAAGATTCTGACAATGGCTTATAAAAAAAATTTGTCAAAATTTACAATAACATCTTTTTAATGACTTTTCATTAAAATAATTTACCCCTCCTATGCCAAAATATGTGGACCTAAATATATTTCAAAATAGTCCTCAACCCAAAAATAGGGAAGACATACCTTGAAATATTTACTTTTTGAACTAAATCCACATTACAAGAATGTATCTAAGCATATGTTTAGGCACCCAACAAAAAATCTGAACCCAAAAAAAATAGGGGAGAGCATATAATTAACTGATAACTCATTGTATTAAAACCACTTCACATATCATGACCCTAAGAAAATAAAACCCCAACCAAAAAAATTTCACCATGCTTTGAAAACTGCTCCCATCTTTTACACATATGCCATAACCTTAGGAAGAAATTTTTTCTAAAACCTTCATCAAAGATGAGGAGAATCTATTAGCGGTAGACTACTCGATCCCTGGCACTTGGAAAGTTGCCATCTCCACTATCAGTTACTAAACTCTAGTTTTGGAAACAACAACACTTAGCACAATGCTATCGATGTAGGTTTCCTCTGGTTCGATCTTTATGCTATTTTGATTCATCATGCTCTATAAAATGTGCTCATGCCTTTTGAGGGTACTGTTAGGCATCATTTCCTTTGTTATCTTTATGGATTCATTTTCTATTATTACATGCTTGTAAGTGCGTATTTAACCTAATGATTAAAACACTTCATAAAAAAAAAGGCCCACTGTTATTGATCTGCAATTATTTCAAGTAGGGCATGGTTCATATGAAACTAGCATCTTTGTATTTGATTTTCCTTTAAGATAATAGCATTGTTACATTTTGGTTCATTGGCTTGTGCTTGATTTGTGCATTCGGTTCATGGCATTGATTGAGTCGACTGTATCTCAAGGGTGCTGTGTGTATACATTTACTTGTATGAGCTTGAGACCTCCATGTTACTCTAATGGCACTACTAGACAACTTGGGCATGACTCTAATTTCATGATGTTCATACATATCTATTTGATATCATTTCCCCTTCATTGTTTGTCTTTTCTATTTGTTCAAATCATTTTTTAGGGCATGAATGCCTGATGGTTTTCAGTTAGGGCACAGTATCCATGAATTTGTTGATGTTGATTCCTCATATGTTTAATCGCATGCTTTATGTTTTAAGAATGGATTCAAATGATTATGAAGCCCATGATCAAGATAGGGCACCATATTAGAACCATGGTCTGCTTCTATTGCATATGGTTCATGAGCAGGTATGTGCACTATATCTTGAAGGCCTGCAAGCTAGGGCACCAATGCTCATTGTCTTACAGTTGCTGTCATAGCACTAAGTGACCCACAAGGATTGAATCTTGGTACCACTTTCATGAATTGTATGTATTCATTGCAAGGTGTAGGAATTGCTGCTTATTGTAGGTATCACTATTCAAACTTTTAGGAAATGTTGATTGTGTTTGTTGTCAAATAGTAGGGATCCTTTTGAGCTTTGACTACCATTCTTGTTTATCCTGCCCACTATTTTAACTTTTCTTTATGAAATCATGGGCTATAAATTTGTTTGGTTATGATCTAGCACCCGTGAGCTTGAGCTAGGTGTTGTGTATTAGGACACATTGCTAGCTTGGAGATTGTGAACCAAGGGCATGTTGTGCCCATTGCATATTTTTCTTCATTATATGTAGTCAATTGTATTGAAATCTAGACTATTGAATGGTGATTGATTTGTGAACCCACCTATTGTATCCTTTTGCACAATTTTCAAACCCGAGTGCCTCTGCAACATGCCCATGTATAAATCTGTTGTTGGCATGATCTTTTAACACCTCATTCATTGTTATGGAAACACTTATCAAGGTATAGCCCATGGCCTAGCATGATCTGATTCTTGTTCATGGCACATTGTTCTTCAAGCTTACTATTTTGATTTTTGGTGATTAATGTTGTGTAATAGGAAGCATGTTGTTTCCTTTGACTATTCATGTCATACATGCAATAGATCTTATTGTTGTACTGGTACTATTGTCTACATTTCCATTGTTTTATATATCACTGGCACTGATCTTTATGGAGCCTATGAGCTTGTTGTATCATGAAGGGATGTGTGTTATTTCCTAGATATTTGGTGAGCTAGCTTGAATAGGATGCCACCATTGGTGTCATTTCTATTGTGTCTTGCATGCTATTTATCTATCATTACTTGATTGTGACTCTACATAAAAATGTTCCATATGTCAGAGAAGTCATTAATTCATTAATCACTTGCTCATCCCTATTGTATGAACACCTATGGCAATGCCATTTTTGTTGTATGTTCCCTATTTTGAATATGCTTCATGCCATAATAAAGATGATACTATGCAAGCTTAAGTATCTATTTCTCTGCTTTGGTATTGATTTGATGCACCTTGCAAGCTCCCTTTTGCTAGTGTTTAACCATGATTCATTGATCCTCATTGATGCTACTTCATCTAGATGTCCTTTGTTTTGTATGATGTGTGCTCTTGGCCCTTGATGCAATCACTTGATAGAAAAATTGAGGTTTTTCTATCATGATCTGCATCAAGGACCTAGGTCATTCATTGAATTTATTATTGGATCAGCTCCCCCTGTATCTTCACATGAAACAAACATGTCAGTGAAAACATGGTGGCTCTTTGTTCTTTGGAGCCTTGATACACATGCCCTAAGCATAGCCTTTGTTAGAGGTGCATGGCTGAGTCTACATATGTATTTTGTAAATATTGTGATACCAACCATTGCATAGATCCATTGGATCTAACCCATATCCTCTCTTCTCTTCTTGTAGGTTTTGGGTCTCAGGAGCTCTCTGGATAGGACTAGATCTGAACACCAATACCAAGCAATGTTTGGTACCCTAGTATTTAATTATTTTCTTTATGTATATCTATACTCATTCATTCAATTCTAGTAACAACTATGCTCATGACCTATGTGAGCTCAGATAGATGTTTTCTTTTCCAGTTCTTTCCCTTTTGTATAGTATACATATCACTAATACATGCATGTGTAGTCTTAGATGGAGTTCATTTCCTTTTTGTTTTCATGTACTCTTCAAAATGAAATGAACAAAACTTAAAGAAGATCACTTAATAACACAAACTAGGGTACTATAGCATCATCTAGTAATTAGGTCTCAACCCTAAGAATGAGTAAAAATATGGAAATAGTAAGGTGAGCCCTGACAATAAAGTAATTATCCCCAATGACACAAGATAATAAATAAGAGTTCACTTTCCAAAAATTGGATGTTAACTTTTCCCATGTCAAAAAATCACCAAAAGGGGTCAATTCCCCAAAAAATAGTAGCTTGCAAAGAAATAAATATGAGACATCATTAGAAGTGAGTGAGTTAATATGATGAGGATGCTCCTCTTTGAAGGACAAGAAGAATTGATAAGAAGATGGGTCAGTTATAGGATTTCAAAGAATCATTCCTCCAGCTTCTTCACTGTCAGGTTCCCACCTCCATCATGAAATTCCCAACAAAGGCAGTGTGGAAAGTGGAAAAGTAAAAATCTTCTATGCAGATTAAGTTACCAATACAATTCTTATTAACAAAAAAATTAATTTTTCAAAAATGTTAATAATGTGCATTTAATTCAAATCCTAACGTTAGAACTTTAATGGGTACTTTTGAAAATCTATCACTCATGTGGCATGAGATATGGAAAGTAATGATAAGAAGATAAGTTGTTTATAAAAGATCAAAGCAATCAAGCAAAAGAAATCATTGTTTATTCAATTACACCCTTCATTACCATAATCCTTTCAGATCATCTCATAGTATCCATCAAAGTTTTAAATAGTAAACTGAGAGAGCCTTAATCAGAAGCTATGGGTACTAGATTCATGGGTTTTGATGGATTGAATGGGATCACATCAGAGTGGAAAAATTTCACTGATACATCTCTTAGGCTCTATGATTTGGATGATCTGCAAATGAGATTGAATGAGGAGAACATTTATCCCATGACTTAGAAACTAAAAAGGAGTGGTATGGTTGAAGCCATCAGGTTTCCCATAGCAATTCAAGCCCTTGAACTTATTTGAGAATGCATAGCGAGGTTCAACCTATATATGAAGCAAATCCTCCTATTGGATGACATGGTACTTCTCTCCATTAATAGAGTGTCAATGCATAATAGCCTCCACATCCCAGAGTGGACATAATTATCAAACATGAATTTCCCCATTGTAGCATCAAAATACAATGTAAAGAAAATGAGGTGGACAAAAGAAATTATGAACTCATGGTTCCCGAAGGCTAGGAGTATGAAAGGAAAAGTACCAAAGATGATTTTCAAGACATATTTAAAGGCTAAGATCATGGATGTCCCGGTGCTCCTCCATAGGGTTAAAGGTGAAAGTGATGCTTTGAACTTCATATAACATTACTTCTTCTTGGTCCAGGTAGTTTGTGCTGAGCATCATTTTATAGACCGGGCTCAAGTGGTAACGAAAAATCTATCCAATGCCTTGAATCTCGCCAAATATCAAAATAGTTTGTTTATGTCTTCAGGTTTATTGTATGTATTAGCCACATTGCAAGTATGTTCGGGCCTCCCTAGAATAGAAGAATATGAAGATGATATAAAAATTTATGATTTCTTCCCCCATTTAAGGTTGCAAAATAGCTATGCCAAGTTCATAAGAGTTAATGACTCATTCACAATGAGACTATGAAGGGAATTACAAGGGTACCCAGAGCAGAGGTTTTCACCAAAGGCTATGGAATTCATCACTCAATTTGGGAGCTTCTTTATTCAATTCACATGTTTCTCATACCTCCGTCTTGCGGGTTTTGATGATTTTCCCATGAAGCTGCCAAGGTATCCAAATGATATGGTCATGCTCATGGAGGTGATCTGCCAGATGTTGCAAGTGAACTTGATTAGTGAAAGCATCAAGAAGAAAGGCTACGAGTTCCCTGTTACCATTGGAGCCTACAGCTGGGCATCCCCATCAAACACTAAAAATGTGATCAAGACATTTGAGAATAGATATAAGCTAGAGAAGTATGAGGTGCTAAGGCCATAATTCAATCCAGTGTGCTATGCCAAAGATCACCTATAGATGGGTTCCATAGTCAGTCACATTCCTGAGCTTGAGGACTATTGGGCTAACTACAAAGATGAGTTAGAAAGATAAGAATGGTTCTACTCTAGAATTACCGTTGAACAAATCAGGTTGTTCAAAGTCAATATTGATGTTGAGGGCATCATCAATGATGGTGAACATATGTACACTGATACATACCAAGACTAGATTAAACCATACCTTATGAGCTCTGACTCAATTCAAGGTCGAGCCATCAAAGATTTGGAAACCTTGATAGCCAAAGTCATCAAGAGAACTGAAAAATGGGCCCAGTGGATGATGGGAAGGAAAAAAAGATCTGGGAAACCCACTCCTCAACAAGATCCTATAATTGAGCCAATGAACACTCCATCTTGCTCTTTTCCAACTTCAACTACAACCAAAGGTCTAGCTCAACCAGCGGGTGGGGATGATCAACTTCCAAAAAAAGAAATCTTGTTGGAGAAAAGTTGTGGAACAGGTTCATTTCCTGACATCGATTTGACTAAGGAAGCTGAAACTAAAGAACCCAACAAGCTGACAGAAGAATCAACTGGAACTACGAAACCTGAGCAGCAAGCTCAAGGAGGATTCATGGAGCTAACAAGTGACACTCCTGGCCAATAGGTCCCTCCCATTTTTGGGATTGGTGATGATAGTAGTAGTTCTAAGACTGAAGAAATGGATGAACACTTGGGCTCTCCTCAAAAGGAGAAGATTTTTTCTTCTCAAAAGGTTAATCCTTTTTCCTCTAGGCCCAAAGCCTGTCCCCCTATTATCAGGAAGTTATTCATAGAGGATTTAACCTTTGCCTCAAAGATCACTAGTGTGGAGTAATGGATCGACAACACTATAGAATGGAAGAAAAGGAGAGCTTAGCTAAGTATCCCTAGCAATGAGATGCTTTCATAGGCAGTGTAGTTAGGCCTAGTCCAAAGAAAAGCTAAGAAGCCTAGGACACTAACTACTCTCGGTCATGATCCTGACATAGGTCATTTGACTATGGAGGTAGCCAAGCCTTTAAAGGATGGTAGAATCGAAGATCTCACTACCTCAGATTTTTCACTCTAGTCCTTAGACATGTGGCTTGCTCATCGTGATACCAAGGTGGATTTATGGAAGTCCATCAATGTCTTGATCGAGGAAGAGCTTGAGGAACTCAAAATTACCAAGACTCGACTCAAGGTGGATATCACTAAGATGACCAACTTCATCAGATAGTTAGTTGCTCTAATGGCTAGTTCACCTAGTTCTCTGACAACATTTGATCCTACTATGGCTGAGAACCAAGCAATAATTTCCCAATTACAAGAGGATCGACATTTTAGGCACATTAGTAGGAGATGGATAGAGTGACTCAAGTCTGAAGGCCTAGTTGCCATTGAATAGCTTAGAAATTTTCTTCTAGAGTTGGAAGTAGAAAAGGAATCAATCGATGGGAATTTGAAAATACTCACGGTGGAGAGGTTAAGGTGTGAAGAATGCTTGGTTTTACTACATTGGCTAGTCGCTATGAAGACTAAAGATGTCGTGAAAGCTAGAATATTGTAGAAAGGAGATGAGCCTTTGATTGAGTGGCTCCAAGGCATGGAACTCAAGATCGAAATGATAATTAAAGTAGAGGCTAAAATGAAGGTCACTGGTGAGAAGATTTCTAAAGAACAAAATAAAATCTTCATATATCTCACGAGCCTCCATTCCAAATCCCAATCTAGTGGAGATAGAAAAAGCTTGATTGGTGTGGCTAACATGCATAAGTTGTTTTCTGACTACCTATGTAGTGCCTCCCTCATTTACCCCTTTGCATGAATATCCTTATGGTGTGGTTTTGACTATCATTCTCAAAAGGTAAGGTTATGTTGGCCCCATGTGAGGGAGAATCTGCTAGGGGGACTATTTTGGAGCATGTATCGATGTTCTGCATGAACTAGGAAACATAGGATATGGTCTTGAATCATTTTGGAGACCCTTAGAGTAGGTATGAGTCATTCATATGGATACAGTGATTGTTACCCACATTATGGTTGATGGCATCATGAGATGCTCTTTGCCAGATTTTCCTTATGTTTATCTAGAGTTTATCTCTCAAAGTCATGTCAGGTGTTTTAAGAGATTCTATCTTGGTATTATCTTTCTAATTAATAGACTCAGAATTAGAAATTTATGTTGTTGCATTACGATTTGTGTCCTGGTGGATAGAGGTTTGATTACCATTGTGATGTACTCTTTTCATGTTAATTATACACTCAAAATCCTAGGATGCTATGTGTTTAAAATAAGATTAATTGAATTCAACTGATCTTTGTGATAATACTATCAAGTGCATATTTTATAGAAATTGTATTTGAATAGGGTAGTTAAATAATAAAAGGGGTGTGATATGTGTATATTCTAATGTAGTTAAATATTGTTCCCATGTGTATGTAATCTCTAGAAGAAATGTAATAGGGAACGTGTGAGTGTACCACTACTGAATGTTGAAATGTTTCTATTTAGATATGAATGCTTACATAAAGGACTATTTGAATTTATTTTAAGTTGAGACAAGTATTAATAGAAAAGTGATTATTAGGTCCTAATGCTGAGTGGAAGATTTTGCATATAACGCTTTGATGAATAATAATGCAAGAAGAGCAAATCATTTGAAATGTATCTTGTAAATAATTTAGGACTTATTTTCACGCTGGATTATTAGCTCTTGACTTATGGTATTGATGAATTATTTAATTTATAAAATTATGACATAATTTCATATTTATACAAGAAGAGTTTATGTGGGGTAATCATGGTTAATAAATTAGGTTAATTGATATATTCACATTCTTGAAATAGTTTGATTTGAAATTAAGAAATGTATTATTGGAAGTGAGTGATTTTCTTGTGATAAAGTGTGGATGTAGTTAAACTATATCATTTACTTGAGTTTGATTATTATGTTAGGTGAATTAACATGTATCATTTTATTCTTGACTTTATATGCTTTAGAAATGCTATGTTGAAAATGATGAGAATTATTATGAAATGCAGTTAGAAATTTATGATGTGAAGAATGTGATTTTTAGATGTATTCTATTTGCATATATATATATATATATATATATATATATATATATATATATACACGATATTTGACATTTCACGAGCTACTGATATTTTGTCAAGTGTGCAAGTAAGGCCATGGAATTTTTAGGGAAAATTAAAGATGGATATTTGTAAAATCATGTTAAGCCAAGGTTAACTCCAAGGGGAGAAATTAACCTCATTGTAAAGTGTAATTTTTGTAAAGTGGTGCATGAATGTGATTATTGAATTATGCTATTTTACTTTATTATTTAGTCTACTTGGCATGACATGTGTATTGTGTGTAATGTGATTTATTTGTGGTGTCAATTGACACATGTCATGTGAGTTGGCACACCCAAGTGTTTAATGTGTGTAAGTGTTCTCTATTTTTAGGGGCCATGAGTGGGAATCTCTTTCATTTTCGGATTCAATATTTGAGTGGTCTTTTGAGTGGCTTTTAATGACCATTTATGATAGTGGAGGTTATGTTGGTTCCCAAAATGGACTTTATGCTCTAACAGGCAACCAATACATCTACAGATTTTGAGGATTGGTTAGATCCAAATATTTAGCTCTAGAGATGATTGGACCAACTATAGGGACAAGACTTCCCTCTACACTTCTGGCTCTGCAAAACCAAGCAGGGTTCTCCTAATCCAATAAAAACAATACTTATCTCACTAATCACTGACTGGATTTAAATATAACAAATGGATGGTAAGAGAAACCTAAATGAGAACCATTCATTCATAGATCTTTCACTATCACTAGGTGGTAATTTATTCTACAAATCACTGTAATTCAAAGAATTTTGACAATTTTATGTTTAAAGATGGAAATATCAAAAGAACCTTTTCATACACTGATCTCTATGAGAATAATTCCACTGTTGGCTAGTGTCTTATCCATTGGGCTACACCTCCACTGCAATACTGTTATACATGAACAAATATACTAAACTTTGAAATATTTCTTTCCCTTTGAAAATACTAATCACCCTGTGGTGGATTTTATCAAAGGATTCCTAGATTCACACTACTTACTAGTGTATCCTTAAGCAAAACTTCAATGAATTTATGTTATATTCAAAGCTTATTTAATCTGATCCTAGATCAGAAGTAAGAAATATAAACATACACATAGAGATTATTCATGCAATGAATTGGAACAATTCATAACTCAAATAGAGATACTCAAGGAGAGATATAAATCTTGGATTTTATTCAAATGCTATATTATATCATGCTCACAAAATGCTTTACAATGCAACCTTCTAAAAATAACTTGAACCAAAAAATATTATTCTTCTATAGAAATAATGTCTAAAATATAGTCTATGATATCCCAGACTCAAGTAACTTATCAGTCAAATTGATCAAGTTCTCGGTCCTTTACAATTGATCCTGGTAATCCTTTTATAAAATAAGGATTGAAAGAAAGCTTTGGATCTTCTTAGAAAAGACAAGAAAGGAGTCCTCAAATACGACAAAAAATGAAAATAAAAACTTTCTTGTTACAAAACTTTGAGATGGATCGTAAAGATGAGCGCCAAAATCTTGTAATAGCTTCCAAGGTCAGTTCAACTTCTGCCAGGTGTTATATCTGTATCTATGATAACTACTTGACATCTTTATCCTTGTTAGCATTGATCTTGAGGGTTTAGAATATTTCCACATGCTACCTCTTTATTTGATGCTTCTTCTTCTTCTGAAGCCTCTGAGAGATATGTTTCAACCATTACTCCTCTGAAAAAAATAATTGTCACTTCTCAACGAGAACTTCAAATTTGCATCACTTTATCTCCAGTTTGAATTAGAACCATTGATTTTCACTAGAAGATGATCTAACGGCCTATCACATGATCACATAGTTTGAAAATCACTCATGTGAACATACGACAAGCCGTCACTTAGTCTTTCTATTAGCAGCAATCCCCTACAACTTTTACTATTAAAATAGAATGTCAGTCGCATGATTGCATAGCTTGAAAGAAGCCTATGCGAACATGTGACAAATCATTTTCCTCCAATCGTCATCATCCTTTCTTCAAGTTACCAATCCCACTTTGCCTTTGTTAATAAAGAAAATCCACACTTGCAACACCTGGCAAGTTGTCATGAAATTTCTTTCTTTTCGAGCACTAGTGTTTGCTAACATCCTCCACATCAGCAAGTATTATCGACCAATCAAAGAAAAACCATATTCAAAAATTGATATTGGTCCCACCTGAGAATTACATTGAGCTTTATGCAAGATTGATAGTTAATGACATTATCACATAGACCTCTAAGATTCTATGTGATTATACGAATCTCGTTAGATCTTCCCTTCATTACTCTCAGCTTTGAAGATTCCTCTGACACTGGTCCCACCGTCCTTTACAAATAAAAAGCTGCCACTTGTGAAATACTTGTCAATGGTCCCACTTTGTTTCTACATTAAGCTCCACTGTAAGATCAATGGCTAGTCATATGTTCACATGGCTTGGAAAGATTCCTTGTGAACACATGACCGTCATTGATCTTCAAGAATCTAAGAACTGCTGGGTCCTACTGACAACTTGTCGACTCACTACGCCACGACCAATAACTAGCCACCACCTCAGATACCATAAATGGGCCCACTGGGACAAGTGGCACCTTGTCACATGATCACATGGCCTGAAAAAGGCTCATGAGATCATGCGACAGCCACACATTTTTTAAAAGGTCTGATACTTGGAAATATTAAAGTGCTGGGACTTAGGGAAAAATTAAAAGCACTAGGCACTAAGACTTAGGAAAACTTTATGCACGTGCACTTTTGAGATTTTAAGTGATTCAAAAAGGTAACGCTCAAATAGATTTAAAACAGAGGGACCTAGGGCTTTTTTTAAAAAAATGGCATATACTTAGGGTTTTTCTCAAGTTTAACTCTTAATTAGGGTTCACTAGATACTGAGGAAGAATAGATAATTTTGCAGGGTTTTTATGGGTTTTCTTGTAGCAAAATTATCATACATTTATGAACATCTATACACACTTCAAATTTATAAAAATTTCACAATACTCATGTACTGAAAATTTGAAGTGCCAACAGGTTAAAAATAGGCTACCCCATAGTGGTGCCATATGTTGAGGGTCAAGTTTTGACCATTGTGATGCATTTTGACTATTTTTGCCCTTCCAAAAGATGCTCTTTTGAAAAGTGACGAAAATTGGAAGAGGCGTGTCAAGCCCACTCCTCATTTAAAATTTGAATTTGAATTTCCCTCTTTTCGTTTGATAGGTTTAGGGTTTGTCTTCTTAAGGAGATGGAGGGAAAATTTTTGGCTAATTTCCCACTCTCCAATTTTTGGAGACTTGAGAGTTTGTGAGAATTTTGGTTTTGTTCTTGGAAGATTTTGGTGTTGCATAGCAAAGGAGGAGACTTTTTGGAAAGCTCATCTCAACCCTCTTGCCATTAGCTTGGATCAAGGTTGGATTCTTGTAATCCCTGGTTCTTATTGCTATGTACATTTTTACTTATTTTCCTATGTTGTGTGAATGATAGTTATTCATGTAAAATTTCATGGCTTCTTGTCTTTGCTTGTATGTGTATTTTATTTTGTGCATTGTTTTCTTGGGGTTGTGTAAGGCCAAGCTCACCCTTGGGAGGGAAGAGAGCCTTGATGGGTGAAGAGCGTAAGTTGGGACTACTTTTCTAGTTTAGAGTCCTTCCTCTAGGAGGAAGGGGATAAAGCATGGATGTATGGGCATCCATGTGCCATCTTGTGTATACTTTTGGGGGTCATAAGGGTTTTGTTATGGTGAAGAGTATGAGAAGGGTGGATGGTTGTTTCTATGGCCTTGTGAAGACATATTGTGCAGAATTTGGAGCCTTGTTGAAGGCTAGTTTTCTTTTGTACTTTGGTATTCTCCTAGTTGAGTAGCTTCCACCTTCACCCCTACTATGGGTCCAAAGGTGACTCATGTTGTGCTAGCCTTGGGAAAGGGAGTTTGTTGTTTATGATTATTGTTGGTTTATGTTTGTTTATGTATTGGTTGAATGCATGTAAAACCCTATCCATCTTTATTTCCCCTAGCTCGGGGGTGGCCATGAAATGGCCTAGGTTGGGAGGTGAGCCTCCATGGTCTGTTTGATTCATTTTGCAGATTTCTAAGGGCAAGACTTGCTAGTTTTCATGGAGCTAAATGAGGCTTTGGATAGATCTTCTACATGTTATTTGAGTTTTTCTTGGCTTTGATGTCTTTTGTGAAAGTTGTTTTTAAAAGAGGCTATGTAAAATGCCTAGCATATGTAATGCTTGTAATAGTTAGTAGGTCATTTATTTTCCTCAATCTCTTGCATTAAAATGAATAAGAGAGAAATGTATTGTCTTTCCTTTATGTTAGAAAAGAAGAGTTAGTGATGATATTTAAAGTTAGATGAAAGAAATGTTATGTTATTGTTTTGGGTTTTCTACTTGCAAAGAAATGAAGTAAAAATAATTTATCTCTCTCTAGTGTGAAAATCCTTATTTGTGTTCTTAATTTGCAAAAAAAAAAGAAAGAGGGTTGTTTTATTATTATCCAAATGCAATAGGAAATAATAAGGATCTTCTTTATTTCCTTAAAGGTGACATCCTCTTTTTAATGTTCATTACTTTACAAGAAATAGTTAGTATATTTGAACTACAAAAAAAAGGAGAAATCTCTTCTATGTGTCAATGGGTTTTCAATAAAAAGAAATATATGTTTCCCTTACATATACATCCATATATTTATCCTAAATAGATATTCTAAGATGCACATTAAATTTAAAGCAATGTCCTCACTATATTACTTTTAAAGAAATGCACTCTCTATATCTCTAAGTCATAAAAGAAAATCTTATTTCACATTGTTTATTTCTAAGAATGTATACTCATCAAGTACATAGGAGTATAGCTCAAATATTATGATTATATATATAGTGGTAATATGTATATATTAATAAATATAATATTTCATTTGTTAGAACAACTTATTATCAAATATCATAACATATATATTAATAAATAAAATATATTCTCTATTAAACAAATCTAATAAACATAATACTACCACATAAATTTTACTATTGAAGAAAACCCCAATATAAAAGTAAAAGAAACATATTATATTGTTTATTATATTTTCTTTTTTAGATTTTCTTTTAAAAGGTAAAGATTTTATTGTTTATTATATTTTTTTAGATTTTCTTTTTAAAGGTAAAGATTGTATGGCTTATTATATATATTTTTAGATTTTCCTTTTAATAATATTTTTTTTGGATAAGTTTCTTTTTAGTAATGTATTATTATTTAATATAGTGTTATTTAATTTTCCTATGAATTATTTTCTTTATAAAATCTTTTATTTAGTAGAGATTATTATATTTTGTTATGGTTTACTTTGTAGAAAAATAAATAAATCTTTTATTCAGTGAAGCTTTTTTTTAATAAAAGAACCTACCTTAGGTTATATTATTTATAATGAAATTTTATCAATCAAAAAGCAAATAAAGAATACATGCAACAGTCTGGAATGAACAATGTTGCTCAAACTCTGTTGTATAATAGAAAAATAAAATCAATAACACTACATCTCTGTATAAATTGTCTGCAGTATGTTGTAATTGTGATGACATTAAATATACAAGTAAAGTAATGTAATTTATAACATGTCTATTCACTCCAGTGAATAAACTTTTTATTTTAAAAATATTTTCCAAAAAATTTGTTTAACTAGAAAACATCAATGCCCCAAAACCTAAGAGTAATAATGAAGATTTATTCTATTTGGAAGCCACAGAGATCTGGTTCTATGTTCTATACAATGATTTTTAATTATGAAAATAAAAGAAAATATTGCAACATTTTATCTTGTTGATTATGAAGAGGATGCATGATGTGATTTGGACTTTTCCCATTGTAGCAAACCTCTTATTTTGTATATACTCAAGTATATTTGGAAGTATATACACACTTGAGTGTGTATATACATTCATGTATACTTGGGAGTATACTCATCCCTCCATTTTCCTTCTTCTCAGCCCTTGGCCCAACCTGCAAACCCAAAAACAATGAAATTAGGGTTTTGGGTCATGTTTTATTTTGAGCCAAATCCTAATTTCAAATTAGGGTTAGGGTTGGCCAATGGGCCATTATCATTTTTAAATTTTATTTTGAAAATTCATTTAATTCTAAAAAAAGTTATTGAGCCTTTTATTATGTTGAATTTTCCTTTATCCTTAAATAATTTGAATTTCTTTTTACTAATTACATCTGCCTTTTAGATTCTCGAGATTCCCTATTATTGCGGATTTGAATTGATTTTTGGGCAATTATGTTATTTAGACTCTTATTTCAAAATCATATATATTATGAGTGCTAATTTATGGTCCTTTCATTTATTTATTTAATTAGTTGAGATTTGTGATATTGAATTTTTATATTTTTATATTTTAACATTATTGAACATATATTATTGTATTATTTATGATTTAATTAATTTTAATAATTCAATGCCTTAGCGCAATTTTCTTGGATATTAAGTTATTAAGTGGATTAATATTCTTGTATAACTTAGGTGAGGCCTAGGTAAGAAATTACTCCTTATTAATATTTATTTGATTATAAAATTTATAATATTATTAAATGTTTAAAATCTCTAAGTGGGATTAATAATTATGTATTTATATGTTTAATTCAAATATAATTAAACATACAAGGATTACAATTTTAATTCACTTGTTTATTTTAATTAATATATGTCCAATTTCTTGTGTACCCTTATATGCAACCTAGTTGTTCATGTTTTTTTTTAAAAATTGTTGTGTGTGTTTTGCCCTAATTTTTGGGCATGACAACATAGATCAGCTTGAAGATTCATCTAAATCACATCTTGATAAGATACCCAACCTTCAACAAATTGATGGAAGTATATACAAAACTATGGAAAAGATGCAGATTCAAAAGGATGCAGTGAAGCACATGGAAAAAGACCATTCCCGCTGGCTCGTAAGATTAAAAAATGTCTACATCCTAGATTTTGAAAAGATGATTCTGATTCTTGTAGCTACTAAAGCCCATAAGGCTAAGATGGAGAAGGTGAAAAGGCCAGCAACAATAAAATAGTTTCCCCTTCCCCTTATTTTTTTGTACACATTGTATGAGCAGTAAATGGCCACTTGTCATTTACCAACATGATAGAATATAAATCAATTCAGTTGATTTTGTAACGACTTAACTCTTGAAGCCTATATGTAATACTCTGAAAATCAATGAAAGGGTCGGCAAATTTTTGGTGTGAAAGACATTTCATTGAGGAGCCAATTAAAATGTGTTTTATGTCATTCATTTACTGTTCCATGCTTTTGCAAATTTAAATGTTAGTTTTCCTTAAGCTGGATTGAAACTAATAAACAAACAGAGTTTTGTTCCTTCTTTTAGTATAGTGACTGATAACAATCAAAGTATTGTTTGGAAGTCAGGGAGAACGTGTGTGTACCCAAGCTAGTTTAGTTCCATTTATGTTGTTTTGCTGCATTACATTAAGTTTATGTAAAGTTCATCACTACATCATCACCTGTGTGAATTCATAGGAACTGTGAAATCACATAGTTGGTCAAGATTTTGAATCAAATTTATCACCTAAGTTAGTCTCTCAATGAGGGATAGTTCGGTTGCCTCTCCTATTCTCTGGTTAAGAACTTACCCCCCTTTTAGGATTTAGGGACAAAAAAAATTCACTGTATATTTTTTGCCTAAGCGAGTTGTACCTGTTAAAATTCAGAGGAAAGATAGTTAAAATAATAGTTCATCTTTCCAACTGTTCATATTCACATTGTATCTCGAAAGATTTTGGGCAAACAAAGATTCAAATCTAAGAAAGAACAATCTATTTACCAACACCTTGTTAGAAGATCCTTAACCCTGTTAGGAGTTGTCTTTACAATGCATTTAGTATAGTGACCTGGTCAAGGGTCAGACCCTGTTAGGAGTCTTTTACAATTAACCTTGTTAGGGGTGAGGATGCACTGTCTGAGAGCACACTGCTCAAGGGGGTGAAGGCTACAACCTTCTAAATAACAAATATAGACTATATCTAGATCTTGGTGAACTACGCTTTGACCTGCTATCTGGATCAATTGCAATGTATAGAAAAAACTCTTTACTTGGTCACAT
Source organism: Chamaecyparis obtusa (assembly GCA_027943335.1). Taxonomy (NCBI): domain Eukaryota; kingdom Viridiplantae; phylum Streptophyta; class Pinopsida; order Cupressales; family Cupressaceae; genus Chamaecyparis; species Chamaecyparis obtusa. Next base: position 702,238 of record BSBK01002478.1, read on the forward strand.
AGACCTTCTACTAATGGCTCAACACTTCACACACTTTTCTCTTCTCTTCATAATCAACTCTGAACCTTGGCTTAGCAATTAAAAATGACTACATATAAATATCTTCTCTCTAAATGATATAATCAAGTTGGCCTATTAGAACCACCTTGAAATCATAATAGAGAAACAATAACACTCTCTAATAATATTGCTGTCGGCTCTACTAAGCATGCAACACAATTTGGGACCTGTCCAATATTAATAAATGTAAACACACGCTACACACTATCGGTTCTACCAAATTAACTAAAGATTTCTCCACAAATTGAATTACATCATGCACTCTTAGCCAAAACTTATTGACTCTTATCTCATCACTAATCCAAGGGCGCATACTGATATGATAGGCGCAACTCTTGTACTAATAAAATCTATGTTGGCTCTTCTAAATAAACATAGTAAACTACAACTAGTGAATGGTGACTACATAGCTTCCCTTCTACTACATATCAGAGTCTACATCCATGAATGTAACATCACTAGCATGTCTTCATCACATATCCAAAGGCACAAGGCTCCATGATAACTATACGGAAAATCACTCATAGAATACTTCCTATAACTCTATTAGGAACATTGCTGACACAAGTTGCTAGATATGTATTTGTACTAACCATTAACCTTTGCATCCATGATATCATGTTGATAACATGTCTACGCTACTTATATTCAAATATTATTGCATAAGTCATCCATGCATGCTACTTACCATATGTTGTCATCAATGAAAAACATACAATCAATACTGGCTTGCTCAAAAATTTCCAACAATCTCCCCCTTTGGCATTGATGGCAACATATGGAATGAAAGAAAACACCAATCCAAATGAGACATTTTTTTATAACATTCTCCATTTCCTCATAAAAAATCCCCCAAGGATGAATCCTCCATCTGTTGTAATATTCTTCAACATTCTTCATTTTCTCAACTGAACTGCTTACATGATTGAATACTACTGCCCCTTAGTATATTACTCCTTTACTTCTATTTTTCATGACTATATATTACTCCCCCTTTGACATCAATGGAAATGGGTGCCAATTATTTTAAGCACTGGTACTACTCCTGAAGTAGAGTAGTCAACCATCCATGAGTCCTTGAGGATTGATGCTCTTTCTTCTTTCTTCTAAGATGAACCAGGGAAGGGAATTACTCCCAGCTTCTCCCTGAGATACTCAAAAGTATCCTTTGGAAAAGGCTTTGTGAATATGTCTTCCAACTCATCTTTAGTACTCACATAGTTCAACTTGACTTCTTTCTCTACCACTTTCTCTCTAATGAAGTGATACTTGATCTCTATGTGTTTTGTCTTTGCATGCATCATAGGATTCTTTGACATGTTGATAGTGCTAGTATTATCACAAAGAATAAAAATAGGATAATCAATCTAAATACCAAAGTCCTTTATCATCTACTTGATCCAAACAATTGTAGAACAATTTAAGGCTACTGCAACATACTCTGCTTCTGCTATTGACTGAGAAATATAATTTTTCTTCTTTCTTGTGCAAGTGACAAGTCTATCACCAAGAAACACTACTCCACCTGATGTACTCTTTCTATCATCAAGACATCCTTCCCAATCAACATCATTATAAACATGAAGTTCAACATTCTCAAAGTTAGGATACCATAGACCATAATCTATAGTACCCTACAAATGTCTGAATATTGTTTTTACTACCATGAGGTGACTTTGGTTAGGCTCTGCTACAAATCTTCCAACAATACCAACTGTATTGCAAATTTTTGGTCTAGTTTGAGTAAGATATATGATTTTACCAATCATAGACTTGTATAATGTTGTATCAACTATTAGAGAATTATCTTCTTTTGTAATCTTGCATATTGTTATCATAGGTGTACCCACTGGCTTGTAATCATCCATCTTGAACTTCTTCAATATCTCTTTCACATATTTAGACTGATTAATGAAAATACCTTTCTCTATCTACTACACATTTAATCCCAAGAAGTATTTGATAGGTCCAATCATGCTCATCTCAAACTCACTCTGTATCTCCTTAGAAAATTCTGCACTAAGTTTGTCATTAACCCCAAAGATAATGTCATCAAAAAATATAGCTAGAAGTAGTAGACCTTTAGATGTCAATCTTATGAATAGATTACAATCTGCTGCTCCTTTCTTGAATCTAATTTTTTTTAGATATTCATCAAGTCTCTCATACCATGTTCTAGGGGCTTGCTTAAGTCCATAGAGGGATTTCTTCAATCTCCATACCATATAAGGTTTGTCTGATAAGGTGAATCCTTTTGGCTTTTCAATGTATACTTCTTCTTTTTGCTCTCCATTCAAGAATGCTGACTTAACATCCATCTGATAAAATTTGAAGTTTTTGAATGTTGTAAAAGCTAAAAACAACTTAATAGCTTATAATCTTCTCACTAGTGCAAAAGTGTCTAAATAATCAATACCTTCTCTTTGCACATACCCCTTACATACTAACCTTTCTTTTTTCCTTACTACTGTAACATCTTCATTCATCTTGTTTTTGAATATCCACTATGTTCCAATCACATTCTTATCTCTAGGTCTTGGGACTAGTTCCCAAGTATCATTCTTGATAATCTGATCTAGTTCTTTCATATCATCATGCCAATCTAAATCATTACATGAATCTTCAACACTTAAAGGTTCAATCTAAGATAGTAAACATACCACCTCATTGCTTGCTAAATTATTTTCTATTCATCTTGTTGTGACTTTTTTGCTTTGATCTCCAATGATGTCATCCTTAGAGTGATATCTAGATGTATACTTTGGAACTTTAGGTGACATTGACTCATCTTCCTTTTGAATTTCTTCTTCACTTGTTTCAGGGTCATTGAATAATACATCAATGCTGTCAAACATCTCTTCAATAATTGTCTCACTAGTGGAAGGTATAGGTTATTCTTCAATCATAGGTGATTAATAATGATATCTTTCTTGAACCATAAAATTTTCATCAATCTTAACATTGTAATACCCCAAAAATGGGCTATAAGTTCATTAATCTCCTACATCTTCAATTCGAATGAAATCGACATCAAAGTCCTAATCTAAGGCACATCTAAACATCATCGAATCATAATTGATTATCTTAAATTCTACATCGGGGAATATTCCTAGTAATATTCCTAATCATCATAATTATCTTTAATTTTATAATTATTTGGTAATAAATCACATTTATCCTAAAATTTGATTAATTAAATATTTTGCATATTTAATTAATTAGATTTAATATTTGCCACTTAATTGTTTAATTAAATTTAATTCTATCTATATTATTAATTGTATTATTTAATTTTGACAATAAATCAAAATTTCTATGAATAATTGATTAAATTCTTATTTAATTAATTAAAGCATGTTGTCATTATTTAATAATATAATTTTTAATAAAAGTTTGGTAAAATAGTTAATTAACCCATAAATTAATTATTTTATTTCAAAAAGCAGTTAAGTTGAGAATAAATCACTTTATTTATTTATTAAATCATAATTATCCATGTGCATATTCAAGGACCAGTTAACCTCAAAATTGGAAAATCAATGCAAGTTGTTAGCTTTTTGAAACTCAACATCTTTTTGAGTTTTAAAGTGGATCTAAACTTCTAATTCGAGTTGAACTGTGCTTTTGCATGATTTTTGTGACTTAATTATTTGTTATTTAAAAATAACTCAAAAATCAACCTGAGTTATTTGAGTGATTTATGGCTTTCTTTCACAACTTCCAAAGTCTTGGATTTCTATAAAAACAAGGCTCAGCTCTTCATAATTCATCTCTCAAATTTGCATCCAAGCATCTCATATTTTTGCACAATCACGCTGGAGAATTAGAATTGGGAGAATCAAAGCTTATTGTGAATCAAGGCTATTGTGAGATCAATTTGTTTTTTTTTTTACATTCATTTAGATTCTTTTTCATATCATTGTTAGATCATTTTAGCATATCAATTTCCATATTAGCATAGATTCATATCAGTTTTTCATTATTATTGCATAGAAAATAAAAAAAATATAGATTAATTGCATTCAATTCATATCTAGATCAATTGTATTCAAATCTTTCATTTAGGTGTCATCTAGGTCACTGATCTCGATAACAATCTGAGAACATTAATCTCGCACCTACTAGAAGGCAGTAAATCGCTTGGTTAAATTAGATTTCAATTTTGCATGATTTTGATTATAGCTAACCTCTAATGTTTTACTAAATTTTTGTGTCTACAGATTAGGTACAATTTTCACACACACATTTCTGGCACCCACCATGGGGCAACCCACCTTTGCATGCCAGTTTTGATTTTTTTTGGGAGTTAAAACCCCAAAGTTTCAAAGATTTAATTTTATCTCCTAAATGGCTTAGTTTTTTGGTCTGAACTTTTTTTCACAAGTTGGCAACATATTAGGGAAGCTACAATAAAAAAATTAGAATTTTCTAAGATGTTTTGAATTTTTAATAATTTTTTCTTGAAATTCCAAAAAAAAAATAATATCTTACACAAATCATCATATTTTTTAGAAATTTTTATATTTTTGGAAATCTCTTTAAATTATATAGGGGGTCCATTCTTTGTGTTTTAAATTTTGACATGATATAATAGCTCAAATAGTCAATTTACAAAAACTAGTCTATTTTGATAAAATGGGTCTCTAGGGCACAAATGAAGAGATTTTTCTAAAAATTTTGTATTTTTGGAAATATCTCTATTTTTTAGTAGGGGTCTCTATTCTAAATTTCTATTTTTGTGGCCAAAATCATATCAAAAAAATTAGATCTTGTTGACTAGGTCAAATGCAATGCAAAAAAATTAAAATTTTGTGATGGGTATACACTTATTTTTCATATGATTCAATGCATGATATGAGTTTTCATTTGGATTGATTTCTGGTTATTATTTCTTCTAACAATTGATTTTTAAATCTAACCCTAGGGTTTTCATAAGTTGAATATACCTTGCATATCTTGTTTGCTTGTTGGCTTGTCGGAGAGTTCATAGCTTGCTTGCATAGTAAAGCTCAACAAAAATTGCTAAAAATTAGGTAAAATCTACTAAGTGCATTGCAAGGATCCCAGGTATTCTCCTTCATCTAATGACATTTCAATTTTGACTTAAAATAAATCTCTTATGTGTCAAGTTTGTGTGCATCTTTTCATGTTTTTGATCTATTTTTACACACTTGCATAATTGATACTAGGTTGTGACCCCTTAAGGATTCATTAAGTAGTCTTAGAATACTTGTGATTGATCTTGATTGCTATCTTGGGTTATTGGACTCGCTAATCCCCCGGCCCCTCATTTCTGCCCCGTGGTTGTAATCTCAGTGCCATAAAAGGGAGGGGTCAACAGGATAGAAATGTTAAGTGTTCCACTTGGCAACCCTTTTGTGCTTTTAGGAACTCACTTGTTTTCTAAGTTGGGGACTCATTTTCAGCTTGTGTGAGGTGTTAAGTGTTAAGTGTTCCTCTTTCTACTTTTTGGGTACTTTTGGTAGATTTGCTTTCGGGAATATATCTATGCTCACATAGTAATTAGGCCATATGAACACTATTCGTGATTCTTGAGAGATTGGATTCCTAGAGAAATATTTCTTGATGATAGAATCTTTGTAGGTAGGGAGGATACTTAGTGCATTTCACATTTAACTTGGTTAGTGCATCTTCTCTTATTGATCGATACATTCTCTCCCAGGAGAGGTTGATAGATCACGTGGGGTTGACATCACGAGCTTTGGTGAATCAAAATTGGTTAGTGCACCTTCTCTTATTGATTGATACATTCTCTCCCAAGAGAGGTTGATAGATCACATGGAGTTGGTATCATAGACCTTGGTGAAGCAAAACTTTGTCTTAGCATGTCAGATTAATCTGCTTGCTTTGTTTGGGTTAAAAGTGAAAAGGTGGCAAAAACCTTGGATCTAGAGCCAAGTCCCCTTGTGGTATACTATTGTGAATCATCTTTAGAGAGGGTTAACCGTAGTGGACAATCTCTTCATAGGGAAAACTGTGTTGATGGAACCTCAAGTGGTCATAGCCATTTTCATCATGGTAGTGACAGCTGCTATATAAATGTCCTTATGGAAGAAATCTCCACGAGTATGGTTCATTATTGGGTTGTCAGATCTCCCTAGCAGCTCTTGAAGATTAAGTTCTCAAACTGTGTCAAAACCCTGGTGTGCCAGGATTGGAGTTCACTCCTTTGGATCATAAAAGTTGTAGAGTCAAACCATTACTAAAAACCCTAGTGAGGCCAAATTTTCATTTTATAGGGTATATGTGCGTTATTACAAAACATTTTTGGAACATACACAATTAGCGCTTTTAAGGATTAGAATGAATAAGTCACTTCATTGTTCATGTGCAAGGTTGCTTTTGCCCTTGTTCATTATTTTCAGACATGCTTGAAATCACTTGCTTGTTTATCTATCTGGTTACTGAAAACAAACAAATATGTTACAATCTTCAAATCTAGACATTGAAATTTGCAAACAATTTGAATCTGAAAACTCAAAATTTGCAAAATCTGAAGTCAAATTCTTTTCTGGAGTCAAAAATCATTTCAAGAAGTCAAAAAGTCATACGAGTTTCCATCAAGTGTCATTTCATTGCATACCCACTATCGTACAAGCTTTTGAAACTATTGTACGAGTTGTGCAACTATCATTTCATAGCTCACCCACTGTCATACGAGTTTTTCAGAGTGTCGTTTGGGAAATTTTTTAAAGTTGTCAGAAAATTGTTAGGATTGCCAGATATTTAGCTCTTTCAGCCTACTTTCAGAATCTGTCAAGTGGATCATTGTGTCAGGAACAAAGTAGTAGCTATTAAGAGTCCAATCATTTTCTTAAATTGGCCTTTTGAATCTGATTTAGTCTTCTATCTAATCGATTTGAGTCTTTATCATCTCATGTCAAAACCTTGTCATGACTATCAATCTTCAATCAATCAATCATCAAAATGACTAAGTGTTGTGATATCTTGTCCGCTATCTTTTGGGAACCTACCCATACATCCAGGGCATAGTATCCTTCATCCACGTCTAATCAAATCTTCAAATCAATCAAACCTTGACAAGGTTGCATCATCTGATCATCTTGATTCAATTCATTCTTCAGTTATCTGAATCTTATTCTTTTGTTTCACTCAAAGTTGATGGTCGAGACTAGAGCTTCCTCTCACAAGAAATCTATTACCACTATCCAAAATCCAACTTTTGAGCAACTCATCAATTCTTGTCTTTAGGAGGATGACGGTCTTGGAAACTATGGATTGAAATCTAGTTATGTACCCCCTCCATCGACTCACAGAGGCACTCAACATACCCCTCATCAATCTAATCCAAGGAGTCCACAAACTCCTACCATGTCTCAAGTAGGGACAAATTTTGGCTCTCAAAGAGCTCAATCTCAACATGGTGTAGATCAGGAACCCACACCTGAAGAAATTGCTCGCTACCAAAATGACGATGAATTTAACAAGATGATGAGACATTTCTTGAAAGAAAATAGAGAAGCCTACTTTTTACTACTAGCTCATCAAGGAGCTAAACTTCCTCCCAACTTTAATGTTGAAGATATCATTACGCATGAGGAAGAAACTCCACTCATAGCTATGATGAAACACATACATGCTTTACAAGTCAAATTTAATAATCTTGAGAAAGAAAAGGAACACAAAGAGTTGTCCATGGAAGCTCTATGCCCTTTTCCTTTTGACAAAAACTTGTATATGCCACCATTTCCAAAAAGAGTGGAGATGCCAAAGTATGATAAGTATGATGGACACTCTGATCCTCAAGATCATGTCAGAGAGTTTTGTACACAATCCATGGAATTCATGCATGAACCAACCTATCTAATGTGTCTTTTTCCTAGATCTTTGGGCGGAGCATCCATTCAGTGGTTTTCAAGATTGCCTCCTACGATCAAAATATTTGAGGAATTGATTAAATTTTTTTATCAACAATATTCCTACAATATTCAACACCCGGTCACCATGATTGATATTTGTAATATCAAGTAATATCTAGGAGAATCATTCCTAACTTTCCTCAAAAGGTGGCGGAAGAAGTTCTCTCTATATGCTAGACCAGTTCCTGAAATGGAGAAACTTGAAATCTTTATTAATAACCTTGTTCTAGAGCTTAATTATCCCTTACAAATGCAAGATCATACATCTTTTGACAAAATGGTGGATAATGCTATCAAAATTGAAAAAGTGCTTGTAAAAAAAGGGGAAATCACACTCCAAAAAGACAAGTACGAATCTGGATCTAGTTCCAAAGACAAGAACAAAAATTGGAACAAGAACAAAGGCATCATCGCAGATGGTGTCCTTGACACTATCCATGCCCCATCAAAGGCACCAGCCTATAATCTCACTCTTGGCACTCAAGCCATTAAAGCTTCTGAGAAAAAATCTTCTCAACCATCTCAAAGGAAGCTAGACTTCAAAAAATGGGATAAACATAAAAAATTTACTCCTCTAGGAGAGTCTTTAGAATTGGCTATGAAAACTCTACTAGCTGATAACATTATCTCTTTACCACCAATCTGACTGAATGCTCAGGACCCCAAACCGATATGGTGGAAGGATAATGAATTTTGTGATTTCCATCGGAGTAAAGGTCACAAAACTAGTAGTTGCTACCACTTGAAGCATACCATTCAAGATCTGATCGATAGTGGAGATATCAGAATTGACAATCCCATGAGCAATAACAATCATGCAGCATTCAAAGAACCATTTCTGAAACATGGTCAAAAGGTTTCAACTTCTCAGCCTAATATGGGGGCAAAAGTCAACTATGCTTACCCTAGAAATAACACTCTCATCAATATGGTTGAACCATGTCTCTGTGAAAGTTGCAATGTCATCACAATCATACGAAGGGATAGAGATCATTCTTTAGCTAACGCAGTTACTCAATCACAAGCTCAAACACATCTGAATGGATAAATCCCAAATTCATCAAATGTCCCAAAGGTGCCCTTCAATCTTTCATCTGCTTCTAAATAGAAGGCTGCTTCCAAATCTTCCAATCCAAAGGATACAAGGCCTATGTCTTATAGCATTGTTCAAAAACTCTAGCACACTAATGCAAAAATATCCATGTTTGAGTTGCTTCAAATATCTCCAGCTCATAGAGCCATTCTCGATAAAGCTTTGCTCAGTTCCAATGTTCTTGATGACCTTGATTTAGATAGGTTCTAGACTATGGTTGGACATCTTACATCTCTACAATATATCTCCTTTTTAGAGGAAGATGACAACTCCTTGAGTCACCCACATAATTAGCCTTTGCATATAGAAGTCTTGATCCAAAATCGTAGAGTCAAATGTGTGTTGACAGATGGGGGTGCTGGCCTAAACATTTGTTCTTACAGCTTGATCACACAATTGGGATTTTTAGAATTGGCTATTGATCCTAGAAAGAAAATAACTATCAAGGCCTATGATGAACAAGAAAGATCTTCTAAAGGCACCATTATCTTACCTATCAGAGTGGGTCCAATTATCAAAGATACCATCTGTCAAGTGCTTGATATACCTTTGGCCTACAACGTCCTTCTAGGGAGACCATGGATACATGAAATGCAAGCCATTCCTTCTACATACCATCAATGTTTGAAGTTTCCTTATGAAGGAGTCAAGGTTACTATCCCAGCAGATCTGAATACAACTTGCAACACCTTGAAGGAAAGTGTCGATAAGCTTGTACCTAATAATAGAGAATCTCCCATAGAGCCAACTAAAGAAGCATCCACATCTAAAATGGAAGATCTTGCCAAAGAGATTAATATCAAAGAAAATAGTATGGGAGAATACACTATCGAGCCAGTCTTATCTTTGACATCTCTCCCTATCTCACCTAAGTCTTATGGGAAATCTTTGAAACAATCCAAGCCCAAACCTTAGGAACCTCTTGAGGCATATAAAAACAATTTTGTAGCAGAACAAGTATCCAAGCTAGAATTTGAAGAGGATGAAGCTGTGCTATCATGGCTATACAAAGATGAATCTGATTCTCAAGTTGTTCAAACTAGTAACTCTATTGTATCCAAACTCCCTTCCAAGTCATATGGTCCAGGAGGTAAATTAATAGCTAAGATGGGATATTCAGGTCAAGGACCTCTAGGAATTAGAGGAAAAGGTCTTGAGGCACCCCTCCCATATACTGGTAGAGAAAATAAAAATAAAATTGGCTTAGGATTTAAGAAGAAACCCTATCACCTCAAAAGTAATTGCTCGCATGTCATAGAGTAGAACACACTAGGGGAACCTCTTCTTAAGAAAGAAGAAATAGAACCATCCGACAGTGATTCAGATAGTTTAGAACTCATCTCCTATGAAAAATTGCCTAAAGAGATCAAAGACCTTCTTGATGATAAAGATGATCCTATCAAAAGAATTAATGTAGTAGAAACACAAGAACCTACTACCAATCAAGAGATAGTTGCACCACAATAACTAGCTAATCTTGAAAAAAATCAAGAAGAGGGAAGTGGTAGTGATTCTGAGATAGATTCCCATGAGTATGAATTCAAATCAGAATCTGAGGGTAACCCTTCTTGGGGTATTCATCCTGACTTTACTCATGTTCTAAGATTTCCTAGAGATCCTGAATCAAAAGCTGAATCAAATGAATATGAATGGGGAGCCATTCCAGAACCAGATGAGCTTATCATAGAGAAACATGTTGGTGTTATTCACCAATATGCACCTCAACCCAATGTAAGTCTAGAGTGAAATGATGAACCTATCGAGTCTGATCCACCTATGGCTGAATTGGACTCCCACGATGACATTGAGCCTATTCATGAATTGGATGTCTTAAGTAGTAGTATCACCTTTGAACTCATGTGTCAGGTTAGGACCAATGATGATAGATCAATATTTGTAAACACCATATCCCAAGCCTTTCCCACTTTGACTATCCAATGCCCTGATCTTATCCACCAAACTTCCACAAACCCAAACCATGGTATTTATACCTTCCCGAATGACTATGCCCTTGCCTGCTACCTCAATGTAGTTGAGCTTATGAGTACTTCCATCAGTGAACCGAGTGTCAACATGACCGAGTCAAACATCACATATCTTAGTTAGAAAAACAAGAGTAAAAAGAAAAAGAAAAAGAGTTCTAAGGGTGAAAACCACTTTGTGGTAGTCTTAGAACTATTCAGTAAAACATTAGAGGTTAGCTATAATCAAAATCATGCAAAATTGAAATTGAGCCTATGGCTGAATTGGACTCCCATGATGACATTGAGCCTATTCAGTAAAACATTAGAGGTTAGCTATTTACTACATTCTTGATAAAAAAAAAGATCAACTTTGCATGGAAGTATTTAGATATGCCAGGGTTGGATCCAAATCTTATCATGCACCATCTATCCATTGCTCTTGGAGTAAAACCGGTCAAGAAAAAATTGAGAAAAATGCATCCTCATGTTGTACTTTTAGTCAAAGCTGAATTAGAGAAACTCCTAAAAGCTGGATTCATCCGCATCATAGACTATGCTGAGTGGATCTCCAACATTGTACCTATTTCTAAACCAGATGGTTCAATCAGAGTGTGCATAGACTTTAGAGATGTGAACAGAGCATGCCCTAAGGATGATTTTCCACTGCCTAACATTGATATGATAGTGGACATGACTGTGGGCTATGAGATGTATTCCTTAATGGATGGCTTTTCTGGATACAACCAAATCAAAATTGCTCCAGAAGACCAAGAGAAAACTGCTTTCACATGTGCATGGGGAACCTTCTGTTGGAATGTTATACCATTCGGACTCAAAAATGCTGGAGCTACATATCAAAGAGCAATGACATCTATTTTTCATGATATGATGCATAGAACAATGGAGGACTATGTTGATGATACCTTGGCAAAATCAATGATCAAAACTAAACATCTAACTGACTTGAGCATGATCCTAGACAAAATAGAAAAGTTTAGTCTCCGACTAAATCCTAAGAAGTGTGCTTTTGGTGTCACTTCTGGAAAGCTCTTAGGATACATAGTTTCAAAGAAAGGAATTGAAGTTGATCCAGCTAAAGTCAAGGCTATAATAGGGATGCAACCTCCCACAAATATTATTCAAATGAGGACGTTGCAAGGTAGAGTTCAATCTATCAGAAGATTCATATCACAGCTAGTGGACATATCACAACCTTTTACAAAAACATTACATAAAGGTGTGACCTTTGCATGGAATGAAGAATGTGAGAACAACTTTAACCATATCAAGAAGTATCTATCAAATCTGCCTATCTTGATGCCTCCTATTCATGGGAAGCCATTGATCTTGTATGTCTCTGCAACAACCACATCACTGGAGGCATTGCTAGCGCAACATGATGAAGACAAAAAGGAAAGAGCCATTTATTATATAAGCAGAACATTGGTGGCATATGAAAAGAACTATTCTATGATTGAGAAAGCTTGTCTCATTGTGATCTTTGCATCATAGAAACTGAGACACTATATGCTAGCTCATACCACGCATCTAGTAGCAAAAATTGATCCACTGAAATACCTACTAAGCAAGGCTGCCCTCACCAGTAGACTAGCTAAATGGGTCATGCTTCTAAGCAAATTTGACATTGAATATGTTGAAAGAAAAGCTATAAAAGGTCAAGTTATTGCTGATCAAATAGCAGATGCACCCATGTTTGATGACACACCAATGCAAATGGAATTTCCAGACTCATCTATTATGCACCTATCTTCTAGAGAATGACAATTATTCTTTGATGGCTCCTATACATAGAATGGATCTGGAGCAAGCATATTGTTCCTAATTCCCCAAGGATACTCAATCCCCAAAGCATTCCGATTAAAGTTTCCTTGCACAAACAATATTGTAGAATATGAAGCCCTTTTGAATGGTATGAAAATAGCAATTGAATGGAGAGTAACAGAGCTACACATTCATGGAGACTCTCAACTTGTTATTCATCAAGTCAATGATGGGTACCAAACTAAAGATGAAAAACTCATTCCTTACAAAAGAATGATCGATGATCTTAAGAAATATTTCATCTCTATCACATTTGAGAAAATTCCTAGAACAGAGAACAAGGCTGCCAATGCAATGGCAACACTATCTACTTTATTACAGCAGCCTGAACATGAGCTACGCTACGAGTTCCTAGTGGAAGGACTCTCTTATCCTGCATATGACTCCCCCAAAACTCACATGATTTGCACTATTGTAGGTCATGATTCATCCCAATATAAAAACCTATTTTCCTATCTCCAAGACCAAATCATTCCCTATACCTTCAACCATCATGAAAAGAGATACCTTATTTGTAATGCCTCCCGATATGTCATCATTGGTAATGATCTATACAAACAAGGTCTAGATGGTACGCTACTTAGATTTTTAGAACAGGAAGAGTCTCAACGTGCATTAGAGGAAGTCCATGATGGTATTTGTGGGTCACACTCGAATGGTTTAACACTAGCTCAAAAACTTATTAGGGCTGGGTACTACTAGCCTGAAATGGAGAAAGAGGCTATCAAATTTGCTAAGAATTGTCAAAAGTGTCAAGTACATGGCAACCTAATTCATGCTCCAGGGAGGGATCTAATCCCCTTTACAACATAATGGCCTTTCCATCAATGGGCATTTGATCTTATCAGGATGATTCATCCTTATTCTTCTAATGGACATACCCATATAATCACAGCCATAGATTATTTTACAAAATGGGTAGAAGCGGTCCCTTTGACACAAGCAACTGGAAAGCAGATATCGATGTTCATCTTAAACTATATCATATGCAGATATGGGATCCCTCATTCCATAATCATAGATAATGGTGGGCAATTTAGGAATAAAGACCTTGATGATCTATGTGCCAAATTTAAGATCACCCAACATTGGTCTTCTATCTACTATCCACAAGGGAATGGACAAGCAGAGGCTTCTAACAAAAATCTATTGAAGATCTTACACAGAATAGTAAACAAAACTGGTAGAGACTGGCATCTCATGATTAATTCAGCTCTATGGGCCTACAAAACAAGTATCAAAACACCTATTGGGGCTACACCTTTCACTTTAGTTTATGGGTCTGAAGCGGTACTACCTATTGAGGTTGAAATCCCATCACTCAGAATCAGAATGCATGGTCTAGTAACTGATGATGACTACAGAGTGTCTAGGTTACAAGAATTGGAACTACTAGATGAGCGTAGACAAGCAGTGTATGATCATCTCAGAGTATATTAGAAGAGAATGTCTAGAGGCTACAACAAGAAAGTTAGACATAGAGAATTTCAGGTTGGTGATCTAGTCTTGAGATAAAATCTTAAAAATCAATCCCATCGAGAATGCAAGGGGAAGTTTGAACCCAATTGGCTGGGTCCCTTTGTAATCACTGCTATGTTTGGCTCTAGTGCCTATCAACTCTCAACGACTGAAGGAGAATAGCTCTAAGAACTAATCAACGTTCTCCATCTGAAGAAATTCTATGCCTAAGGCATTCAGTCTATGGTTAAATATCCTGAAAAAATCCTAAAAATTAGAAAAAGTCCTAAAAAAATGAACATCTTGGTGAAAACCTAGCAATAGGCACCTTGATGATTCACAAAAAATCAAAAAATATCAAAAGTACAAAAAAAAATTAGAAATTCAAAAAAATAAATAAATAAAAAAATGAAAAATACAAAAAAAAAAGAAAAGAAAAGAAAAAGTGCCTTGGTGAAAACTTGGAAACAGACGCTTTGGTAGAAAAAATAGAATCTCTACCAAGATGGTGAAAACCTGGCAAATGGCCACTTGTTCCAAATGCTCCATCTATCAGTGCAATCTTGGTCTTTCCTAGCTTTCAGTCTTGATTTAGTTTGTACATATCTCCTAGTTTGTTTCTTCATTTCCAGTTTTCAATAAGTCAGTCTGTACACCAATCAACTCAAGCGTCTGTATCCTATCAATGTTTAACAATTGGGGGCAATCAATGTCATATCCTATGGTCTCCCATGTATCTTAGACAGATCATATCTAGTCAGAGTCCTTTGAAGCTTCATGTGAGTCAGTCAGTCAGTCTTGTCTCCAGAAAGGATTTTGCATCTACAACAACGCAATCAAACACAAACTGAAAAAAATCTATGCTTTATTACATGCTTTTATCTCCTTGTATGCTTACTGATTCGCATTGAGATTTTTGCATATTGTGTCCCTTTGAGCTCTTCGATGATGTCCTTTATAGGATTTAGAGAGTGATGACTGGGGACATAATCTTTTCTTTGTCTACTGCTTGTATGTGAAAATCTAACAACTTTGGAAATTCTGGATTGAAATGGTGTCCGACTATAAGAGCCTCTATCTCAAATTGGATGGCCATGTGTACCTCAACCATTGATACCCAGACAATTCAAGGAAGTTTGATCTAACTATTGTCTTTTTGAGTAAGTTCTTTCTCCTACTATGGAACACGATCTTGCCTAAGGATGTGAATGATAAAGGGTCACTACGGGTAATTCACATTGGATTTAGAATGATCTCTTGACTCTTTGATGTGTTTGCAATGCAAGGCGTATTTAGGTCATCATGACATTCATGTTTTGATGCTTATACAAATTGCTATATCAAAATGGACATGATATTCAGGTCATCCTAGCGTTTATGCTTTGGTACTTATATCTAATCTGACATTCCAAAAATAAAATCAATATTCATATGTCCATGGTTGTTTGACCAGTGGGCATTGTATTGATTCTTGTGCATACAAATCAATATTCATATGTCTATGGTTTTTTTTAGCTAGTGGGCATTGTATTGATTTATCTAGTTACCTAAAAGTTCAATGATGATAACAAATCAACATATGATCAGTGACTAGGTCCTAGGTCTTAGGTTGCATTTCATTTTTCATGTCTCTTTGCATTTTGCATGTTGCATGATCTCACAATGACTAAATGAACTTCAATGCTTAAACAATTCTTCAATCACCTCTTCCAATCTAACAAGAGTTGAATCCCACATGAAGGTTCCTCCAATGAAATAGCAAGTAGAATCCTTTTTTGGGATCAAAATCAAAATTTGAGATCATTCATATTGTCAACTACTTGCATAATCGACCTTCGATCATCACAGAAATCCAGTATTCAACTTAACTGATTATCTTACATCAACCTATCAAAATTTCAACTTGGTTAACCACGGTCAACTCATGGTCAAACCTCATCAAACATGGTCTCTAGGACCTCTAAACAATGCACAATGTGTTCTTGGATGTGTTTAACCACTTCTCAAATCAATTAACATGCTTCTAAACTCTCAATGCTGACTTTTCTTGTCAAATTTCAATTTTAATCCCAAACGGGGCATGGTATTGCACATCATTCAAAGTCTATAAATCAATTTCTATGAATATCTTTCATCAATGATCAAGACAAACAATCACATCTCGTTACTGATTCATCAAAAGTCCTCATCACTCGGGGCAAATCTATCATCACTTGGGGCATATCAGATTCGTCGATCCATATCAATCTAGTATTCTCCTAATCTTGTAAACTGTA
Organism: Chamaecyparis obtusa; assembly: GCA_027943335.1. Classification (NCBI taxonomy): domain Eukaryota; kingdom Viridiplantae; phylum Streptophyta; class Pinopsida; order Cupressales; family Cupressaceae; genus Chamaecyparis; species Chamaecyparis obtusa. Next base: position 718,832 of record BSBK01002478.1, read on the forward strand.
TCAGTTTTTGCAACCATTAGATCATAGTGTTCTTTCCTTGGTTCTTCGACGACTGAAGGGTTTTCATGTGATACCTGCTAGTTCTGCTAAGACAATCAAGTCTAGAACGAGTCACTCACTTCTTTGCAATCCTAAGGTTTGGAATCAGGTGTTTTGACACTTTTTCGCAATCATAGGTTCATTTGCTGTTATAGTAAACATTCTTTGGTCATTCAGGACCTATTATCTCCATATCAAATCAATATCAATCAGCTTTTGTCTCAATTTCAAACATCAGTTTCATATCTCTATCAAACATAGACTATCTTTGAACCACTGCGCTTCGCACAGTAATTCAAAGAGGGGCAAAATGTAATACCCCAAAAATGGGCTATAACTTCATTAATCTCCTAGATCTTCAATTTGAATGAAATTGACATCAAAGTCCTAATCTAAGACACATCTAAACATCATCGAATCATAATTGATTATCTTAAATTCTACATCGGGGAATATTCCTAGTAATATTCCTAATCATCATAATTATCTTTAATTTTATAATTATTTGGCAATAAATCACATTTATCCTAAAATTTGATTAATTAAATATTTTGCATATTTAAGTAATTAGATTTAATATTTTCCACTTAATTGTTTAATTAAATTTAATTCTATCTATTATTAATTGTATTATTTAATTTTGACAATAAATCAAAATTCCTATGAATAATTGATTAAATTCTTATTTAATTAATTAAAGCATGTTGTCATTATTTAATAATATAATTTTTAATAAAAGTTTGGTAAAATAGTTAATTAACCCATAAATTAATTATTTTATTTCAAAAAGCAGTTGAGAATAAATCACTTTATTTATTTATTAAATCATAATTATCCATGTGCACATTCAAGGACCAGTTAAACTCAAAATTGGAAAATCAATGCAAGTTGTTAGCTTTTTGAAACTCAACATCTTTTTGAGTTTTAAAGTGGATCTAAACTTCTAATTCGAGTTGAACTGTGCTTTTGCATGATTTTTGTGACTTAATTATTTGTTATTTAAAAATAACTCAAAAATCAACCTGAGTTATTTGAGTGATTTATGGCTTTCTTTCACAACCTCCAAAGCCTTCGATTTCTATAAAAACAAGGCTCAACTCTTCATAATTCATCTCTCAAATTTGCATCCAAGCATCTCATATTTTTGCACAATCACACTAGAGAATTGGAATTGGGAGAATCAAAGCTTATTGCGAATCAAGGCTATTGTGAGGTCAATTTGTTTTTTTTTTTACATTCATTTAATTTTTTTTTCATATCATTATTAGATCATTTAAGCATATCAATTTCCATATTAGCTTAGATTCATATTAGTTTTTCATTATTATTGCATAGAAAATAAAAAATATATAGATTAATTGCATTCAATTCATATCTAGATCAATTGCATTCAAATCCTTCATTTAGGTGTCGTCTAGGTCACTGATCTCAATAACAATCTGAGAACATTAATCTCGCACCTACTAGAAGGCAGTAAATCACTTGGTTAAATTAGATTTCAATTTTGCATGATTTTGATTATAGCTAACTTCTAATGTTTTACTGAAGTGTTGTGTCTACAGATCAGGTACAATTTTCACACACACAATCATGAGCACTTTCAATGATCTTCTTAAATCTTAAATTAAAACATCTATAAGCTTTACTTTTAATAGAGTAACCAAGAAAAATACCTTCATCACTTCTTGCATCAAACTTTCCTATTGCTTCATCTCTCTTGATGTAGCACTTGCTTCTTGTTATTATATTTTTACTCATCCTTAGATTGGAGACCTAATTAATAGATGATGCTATAGTACCCTAGTTTGGTTATTAGGTGGTCTTATTTAAGTTTGTGTTCATTTCATTTTGAAGATTGCATGAAAGAGAAAGGAAATAAACTTTTGCATCTAAAGACTACACATGCATGTATCAGTGATATGTACACTGTACAAAAGGGAAAGAACTGGAAAATAAAAGAATCTATCTAACCTCACACAAGCACTGAGCATAGCCATTACTAGAATTGAATGAATGATTACAGATATACATAAATAAATTCAATTAAATACTAGGGTACAAGACATTATCTGGCATTGGTGTCCGGATCTGGTCCTATCCAGAGAGATCCTAAGATCTAGAGCTTGCAAGAAGAGAAGAGGGGATATGGTTAGATCCAATGGATCTATGCAATGGATGGTATCACAATATTTATAGAAATGCATACATACACTCAGCCATGCACCTCTGACAAATAATTTTCTTAGGGCATGTGCATAAGGCTCCAAAGAACAAAAGAGGCACCATGTTTTCACTGACATATTTGTTTCATGTGTAGATACAGGGGGAGCTGATCCAATAATAAATCCAATGAATAACCTAGGCCCTTTGTGTAGATCATGACAAAAAAACCTCAAGTTTTTGGTCAAGTGATCACATCAAGGGCCAAGAGCACACATCTTACAAAAGTGAAGGACATCTCGATGAAGCAACATCAATGTGAATCAATGAAGCATGGTCAAACACTAGCAAAGGAGAGCTTGTAAGGTGCATCAAATCAATATGAAAATAGAGAAGGGTATAACAATTTGCATGGTTCTAGGAACATTATGGCATGAGGATTCTCTTAAAACTACACTATAGGGCTAAGGAATGTAGCCAATACAGTGGGCATCCAAGGCAATAACATCCTGATAAATGCACTAGACAGCATATCATCAAGTGGATCTCAAGCATAAAATAAAATAGATTGCATGTATTGGTGTCACTAGCAATCCAATGGAGAAAATCATGGCCCCAAGTTATCAAGTTAGAATAGAAGGTACACCTTCTATGTCATCCTTGCAACATCATTATAACATAAGAAGAGCTTAAGGTTACATCAAGCATGATAAAGAATGATGGTAGATTCAAGGGGGTACATCATCAACATGTCAAAAGGGGCACACCACAACATAGATGTACTTCAAATCTGCATTTAATACATTGATGTAATGGCATGAGAATATTCAAATCTGCAAGCTATTCATGGGCCTTAAACACAAAAAACATGCATTGTAATGTATTTACTTGGTGTCATCAAGTAATCCAATTGAACAAATAGAGGGGAAAAAGTTATAGCATGGTACAGTGAATTAATTGATGGCACCAAGTAAATGATCAAGTAAATAATAATGCCAATGTATTAAAAGAGATAGTATTGATGTTTACAGTAGCTATGGTGCTATCAAGGGTCAAGCATCAATCACTAATAGACAATAGCCCCAAGGAACATGACCATGTGATAAAAACTAGCTAGTTTCATCATGAGTATCGATATCATAGTCCACTAGCTATGATGGACATGCATCAATTAAAACCATAATGAGGATGCTATAGTACAAAGACAAACTAGTAAGGTGCCAAGCATGAGCATTATGTGCCCTCCAAATGCAAGGTAGTAGCACCATCAAGTTCATCAAAACAATAGATTCAAAATGATTACATGATGTGCAAGGTTCATGGGCTATAACACAAGAAAGCCTCCTCAAGTCAACAAAGAACTGAGAAGAATGCATCAGTGCCAAATCTCAGGCCCGTGCCCTAGATTACCCATAGCATCAAACTTTAGCAATAGTGAGTACAATCTCTTGAATACAAATGAAAATTGAAGTACAACACGATGCCTCAACAGTTGATAACATTACCATTAACTTAGGGCACATCCCAAGAAGGTATAAGATAGGTTTTGATGCCAAAGTTGTGACTCATGATTTTCTTCAAAGTAGTAAAAATAAGCATATATGCCCAAATTTACGGTTCATGGGCAAGCACAAATAACAAGGAGTACAAAAAAAAAATAGTGCCATCTAATAAAGAGCAAGGGCATAGTCGATATATAACATAGCAAGTTCAATCATAAAACCAGACATACACAAACCACAACCCCATGGTACCAAGACACAAACACCATGAACATGGCACCATCAGCTCATGGTCCATGTATAAGAGTGCTCAATCCCATCAATAAAGGCTCGGTGCCATCAATAAGCACCTGCAATCTTTCAAAATAGAGAAAGTAACAATAGAGCATCTTCAGCAAGCATCAAGGTTCGATAAAAATACAAAGCTTGGCCCTCAAATAAATATCAATAAAGCACCAACAAATATATGAGAATACATAATACAGTATCAAACAAGGATGCCCTAGAGGCCATATAGAGTAGATGCACACACAACCATGCACTCAAGAATAGAGCTAGTAAATGCATATATAGTGCCCTCGACTGTTCAAATCAAATACAGAGGTGTAGCTCAAAAAAAAGAAAATGAAGCAATTTCAAACCATCACAAGGAATACATACTGTGAATGCCATATTCATGGGATTGAATATGCACTCACAGGGAAGCAATGCCACACTAGCATGATCATCTCAAAAATAATGAATAGTACACTGATTCCCTAGCCTTATTTTCTCATGGGCTATCATGTAAACAATGAATACACAGTGCCTTCATGAATTCAGAGAGGATAGACAATAATGCAAAAAACTTAAAATGAATGACTGTAGTGCCTACCTCAATAGCATAATGTCGAGAGCTGAATAACTATTTTCTAATCCCAAATTAGTGAACTATTAGTAGACATGGAAACTTGCCAAATGCCAGAGATTGAAGTATCTATCGATATCACTTCCTCTCATTTTGAAAAGGAGGGTTTTTATTAAAATGATGTTTACCTATCTATCCCCTTCATTCTAGGGGTGAGTTTTTTTTTGTGATGTCCTTATATTATATGGATTTTAAATGTATGGTTTTTGAATGTTTTCCCTATTTCTTGGGTTGAGAATATTTTGAATATATCTTAAATCCATATGTTGTTTAGGCATAAATGGATTTATTATTTAATTGTAACTATTTTAAAATGTGTTTCCCTATTTTGGGTCGAGACCATTTTAGAATATACATTAAATCCATTTTGTGTCATAGGGGTCAATTTTAAAATGTAACAGTCATTGCACATTCCATTGTAAATTCTGATAGTGGTGTTTTATGAACCATTGTCAAAATATTTTGGTGCATGACTTAGTGGATAGTGTGGTCTCCTTCGACCTTCTATTTTAGGTCCCCACTTTCCTCACCCCGTAGAAACCTAAGAATCTGGCATTTGAATTATGATGCAGCCTCATGGGTCCATTATTGTTTTTTCCTATTCTTAGGAGGTAGTGGAATTTGAAATTAGATTCTTAGGCCTGAGTTATATTCCTCTCACTTTTTCTGCTTGAGGTTAGCTCTTCATTATTTTCTCTTTGATAGGAGTGTTGTAGCTCTAAGAGACACAATTGTACTTAGTTTCTTTTTCAGCAATAAAATTGACCCTTCTTGTTCTCCTACACTGGATTTTCTTTTGAACCACATGCAGGATCATTGTGATGTCTTGGTGTCCTTAATCTGTATGTTGATTTAAGTTAGTTCTCAAGAATTACTTTTAATTCAATAGTGTAACCTGTGCACAATTGAGAATATTAGAGTTGTGGAGTTTTTCTCCCTTTTCTATATTTCAAGCACCTAGTTTCATTAGGATTTTAAGGAAGCAAAATCAAGTTGTGATTCAAGTTGTTTTTCTATTGGAGTAAACTTATTCCATCTGTTGATTTTCTTTCAAATTGGGTGGATCACCTTTTTTTTCATTTCAATTGCAGTTATTTATTTTAATGCACTCTCTCCCTTCCCTCCTAAAATTTAGTAAGTTTTCAAGTGATCCAAAGGGAAGGTGGCCCTTAATCCAGAGGTCTATTCTCAGATAGGTTACCCACAACCTAAGAATAGTCCCATGTTTCATAGGATTGCTAGGTTTTAACACTTAGCAAATTGGGTGCAATCCTTAGTGAATAGTTTTTGGCATGCCCGATGGGACATTCAGACTTAGTGAGTCAGATTTCTAAGAAAGATTTATGCAAGTTATTATGTGGTATGAGTAGTGACAATGTTTTGAAATCATACCTGGCAATTCTAATGGTGTTTCATGTAGATCAATATCTAAACTTATGAGCAGGATCCCAACCAGGGAAAGTAGGAATCCTTTTGTGTATACAGAGCTTCCATCCATCAAAAAGAGGTCTAAAGAAGCCCAAACTAGTGCATCAAAATCTATAAATCTTACTCCTAATCCTACTCACATTCCTGCAACCACTTCCCAAATTCAACTAGTGCAAGAACCACTAGCAATTCAAGCTCCCCTTAATACTTTAATGGCTAGACAAAATCCTTTTGTAGCCTTTAATCAAGGCAGCCCCTTCAATTTGCAGCAACATGATGAAATACATATATCAGCTCTTAAAAGTTTGTCTATTTTTACAGGAGAGGATCAGACCTCAACTATTGAGCATATAAGAGATGTAGCATCCCTTTGTTCCCTTCATAATATAACCCAGGATAATGTGGCTGTGAGGTTGTTGGCAACTTCCCTCAAAGGAAAAGCTTTGCAATGGTTTAGACGCTTAGCAGTTGGTTCTATAGCTGATTGGGATGGGTTGGGTCAAGCCTTGACCAATCAATTTGAAGATAAATCAGATCACCTCTCATTAGTTGAGCATTTGACTACTATTAAAAGATCACCCCAATAATACATGATGGATTTCAATTTCAAATTTCAAAGGACATGGAATAGGATACTAGCCATAGTTAGGCCTTCAAGCCAACATGCTTTTCTTTACTATCTAAGATCCCTTAACAATGATATCTCTGTTATGATCCAATCCATGGGAGGGAATAATTTACAAGCAGCATATGATCTTTCCATAAGGGAAAAAAAATAGCCTTATCCAAGTAGGAAAGATAGCCCCAAGGCCTCCAATGCCTATTTTTTTGAGCTTCATCTTGTTCCTGAAGCAATTCCAGCCTTCACATATATATTGCCCCTCCTAGCTCCTTCTCAACAAGCTATTAGCACAGTTGTGAATCAATCCCAAGAGTTGAACGGCATAAAAAAGGCCTTGCAAACTATTACTAATGAGTTGGTTAGTCTAAAGAAGCAACAGTCCCAACCTTATCAACAACCCTATCAAAATCATTATCAGAAAAATAGACCCCAATACCAACAAGGCCACCAAGGCCAAGCAAGAAATTACAACCAAAAGGCTAGCTAGCCTTATAATCCTAACACTCCTAGTGCTTCTAGAGAGTTGGTTCATGTAGCTCAGAATAACATGGCACAAGAAAATCAATGGGGCTGCCCATGCAATCAGCAACACATCCAAGGGATGTGTCCTAATGGCTGTTCTTAGGCCCTCATGGTAAAAAACAATGTGATGAAGTTGCAGGAGATGGTTCAAGAGCCATAAATTCAACAAGCTCCAGTTACTACCCCAAATGAGTTGTAGACACTTGAGGTGGCACTAGTGAATTTTCATAAATAAGTTTTTTGCGGAGTGAATTTTTCACCAAATGACAACCCAAACTATATCCTAGTTGTAGCCAACACAAGGTCTAAAAAGAAGGCTTTGGAGGTTGAACAAGTGGCCTCTACTAGTCAAAAAGCCCCTATTGTGAATCCATAACCCAAGGTAGTTCAAGCTCCAGCCCTAAACTAGTCAAAAGAGGCTAAGAAACCAATCAAGGTAGCTACACAATTAGTGTCTACACAAATAGAAACTGCTACACCAAAAGGATGGTCTAAAGTAAATTTGGGATCTTTTAATTATGTGGAGTAGATGAAGAAGACTTCTATTAATGTGCCTTTAATGGACACCCTAGCGATCCCTGGACAAAAGGAGCTAATACTTAGTGAGTTGGCTAAGATTTCATCAAATCAAGAAGCTATTTTAGAACAACCTAGGGTCCTAGTGGCTAAAACACCTCAAAGGAAGCAACAAACTGAAGAAGCCAGCTTGCAGCCCATTATTGCCCCACAGGTTAAACCCCCTCCTTTCTATGTAACTCTTATTGTTGGAGATTTCTTGGTTCATAATTGTATGATAGACTTAGGAGAAAGTAGTTCTATGATTTCTATGTAGTTAGCAGATCTCCTAAGATTATCTTATGAGCCAATAGATAGGCATGTTGTTCAGTTGGATGGGCCATCAGTTAGTACCATGGGAGTCATTAAGGACCTGAGTCTCACTCTACATGAATGTCCCAATTTCTCTATTCCCCAGGATGTCTTTGTCATAGATTTTCCTCCTTATTTTTCTATTCATCTAAGTAGAGAGTTCACTACTAGGTTGGGGGGATATCTCTCAGCTGATTGGTCTCATCTATACTTTAGAACCAGGTATAGGACTAGAGTTAGAATCAAGTTTGAAGCTTTTGCAAAAAGCCATGCTGAAACCTATACCCCAAGCCCTATAAATGCCAATTTGATGTTTCATGAGCAAGATCCAAGTGATTCTAAACCTGAACCCACTATTGAAAAGATTCCTGATATTGTCCTAGATGAGTGGGCTGAAAGAGATTTGGAGGAGGATAACCCTTTTAGAAACATGCAGATTTCTAGTATTGGACTATATATCATTCATGAAGAAGGTGTTGTGATTCCATATTTGATGAAGAAGGAAGATAATCTTGTTGGTGATCAAAATGATGATTTGTGGTAGTTATTTTTTGATGGTGCCAGAAGCAAAGTTGGTTCAGGAGGAGAAGTTGTCCTAATTTTTCTAGAAGAGAAAAGATATTACTTTGTAGTTCATTTTTCTTTTAGTTGTACTACCAATATAACAATGTATGAGGCCTTGATTCATGGTTTAGAATGGGCTAGACAAAGGGGAATCAAATGCCTAAAAGTTATAGGTGATAGTGAGTTAGTGGTCAATCAAATTCATGGCACTAATATCACAAAGAATGATACACTTAAGATGTATAAGCATAGGGTTTGGGATTTAATGGAAGATTTTTGTGCTTTTAATCTGGTTGTTGTCCCAAGAAATCAGAACAAACAGGTGGACAAGCTGGCTGCCATGGGAGTAGAATATGATATCCCAAAATAAATCACAAGTCCTGACTTGCAGCATGTAAAGGTTCTAGTAAGGCCATCTATACCAGACAATCAAGTGAGCTGGCAAGTTTTCAAAAATGATGAGCAGATTTTTAAATTTTTGATAGAGGAAGCTAAGTTCTCTAAAGTTAACTAGAATAAGCATGCTCACCAATATAATGACGAGATGCTATAGTTGAAAAGTAACAAGCTTCCCAAGGGACTGGTCACCCTTGAATCCATTTTTAACTCTGATGACCAGCTCAGAGGAGACAAAGCCAGTATGATAGTCAAAGAAGAACACTACCAGTCTGAGGAGATTCTTAAGAACAAATTCCTTAAGCTAGGAAAGGTATGCACTCGGCCAAAAAAGAAAGCCTTTGTTTCATTATTTCAAGAGTTTAGTTATGTTTTTGCATGGGAATACTATGATCTAAAAGGATTTTATCCCCACTTAGCCCAGCACACCATTAAGCTAGAACCCCATGCCAAACCAGTGAGACAAAAGTAGAGACCTATCAATCCTTAGTTAGAGGTCTTGATGAAAATAGAGTTGAGAAAAATGATTGAAGCCAATATTATCTTCCCCATTAAACATACATCTTGGGTTTCCAATCTAGTACCAATTAGGAAGAAAAATGGTGAAATCTGGCTATGTGTGGATTTTAGAGACCTTAACAGAGCCTCACTCAAAGATCATCACCCATTGCCCTCCATGGAATAGATTTTTTAGCATGTCTCAGGGTCTAACAAATTTTCTTTGTTAGATGGCTTTTCTGGCTATAACCAGGTCCTGGTTAAAGAGGAAGATCAATATAAGATGACATTTACCACCAAATTGGGCACCATGGCATACATGAAGATGCTTTTTAGGTTGTCTAACACTGGTGCTACATTTCAAAATGCCATGGAGATGGAATTTTCTAGTTTAATGAACAAGTTCATTCTAGTTTATTTGGATGATATAATTGTCTTTTCAAAAGACATTAATGATCACCTGGTCCATCTGAAATAGATCTTTGAAAGGTGCAGAGAGTTCGGAGTTTCATTGAATCCTAAGAAATAAATTTTTGTTGTCCATGAAGGTAGATTACTAGGGGACATTGTTTCTAAGAAAGGGAAAACCATTGATCCTGAGAGGATAAAAGCCATCATGGCACTACCCCTACCAGCTCACAAGGAAGGACTATAGATTTTTCTTGGAAGAATCAACTTCTTAAGGAGATTCATTCCAAATGTTGTAGCTCTACTAAAGCCTATGACCCAGATGCTGAAAAATAACTCAAACTTTCATTGGACAAATGAAGGGAAAAGATGTTTTGAGGAAGTCAAGGAAGAGATTGCCTCTACTCCTACTCTGGTAAACCTTGACTTTTCTAATGATTTCATCCTATATGCTTTTGGAGACACCGATAGTATCTTTTCCATGTTAGTCTAGCAGAATGCTGAGAAGCAAGAATAGCCAATAGCTTTCTATAGCCAAGGTCTAGATGGTTATGAACTTAATTACACTCCTACAAAAAAGCATGTCCTAGCAATTATGAGGAGTTTGAAAAAATTCAAGCACTTTTTATCTAATAACATAGTGCACCTAATGGTTGCTCACCCTTGCATAACATATTTCCCACTTAATAAAGACCTAAGCCACAAGAGGGCCAGTTGGGTCACCAAAGTCATGGAGTATGACATTCAGATTAAAGTGACCAAACTAATTAGAGGAAAAGGATTGTGTGAATAGCTCATTGAGGGAATAACAAACCCAAACCAGCAAAAGAAGGAGGTTGTTCTGATGAACCAGAATGTAGAGCAGAGTGCAAGCTGGACAAAAGAGATGAAATGTTATCTCTCAACTAGTCAGTGCCTTAAAGGCCTTGAAAGGAGTAAAAGAAGGTACTTTAGCCTCCAAGATATTCCATTTATCATTATTGATGATGTCCTATATAGGAGAGGTCATAGTGGTTTCTTGTTGAGATGTGTTGAAACTAGCCAAGTGGATAAAATACTGGAATAATTTCATGATGGAGGTTTTGGAGGACACTTGGTAGCTAGAACCACTACTCTAAAAGTGATGAGAGCTAGATAATATTGGCCTAGCCTATACAAGGATGCATTTGATTGGGTAAGGAAGTGTAAGAACTATGCCCTATTTGCTGGAAAACAAAAGTTAGCAGCCCTCCCTCTACATCCCATCAAGGCGGGGTAGCCTTTCTCAAAATGGGGATTGGATTTTATTGGACCTATCAACCCCCCATCTAGCATTGGAAACAAATGGATACTTTCTACTATGGACTATTTTACCAAGTGGATGGAGGCTATAGCACTAAAGGAAGCAAATGAGACCTCCATCCTAAACTTCTATCAAGACATTGTGTCTAGATTTGGTACTCCAGATTCTATCATTTTAGACAATGCTATGGCATTCCTGGGAACTAGAATCTTAGAATGGGCACTCAAGCATAATATATTCTTGAGTACCTCTTCTAACTATTAACCTCAAGGTAATGGTGAGGTAGAATCAACAAACAAGAACTTGCTAAGAATCATCAAGAGGACTATAGAAGGAAACCAGAGGGATTGGCACCGCAAGCTAAAGTTGGCCTTATGGTTAGACATAATAACACCTAAGAGGTCTATAGGTAACTCACCCTATACACTTGTTTATGGAAAAGAAGCTAGGATTCCTTTGTCTACTAAGTTTCCTACCTTGAGTTTACTCAAGGAGATTGATCTTTTGGAACAAGATGCTATGCAAGTCAGACTTACTGAACTAGTTGAGCTTGAAGAAACAAGAAAAATAGCACTAGAGAACCTGGAAGCTCATCATTCTTAGATGAAGAAAAGCTTTGATAAGAAAGCCACACCTAAAGTTTTCAAGGAAGGGGACCTTATCCTCAAGTGGGATGAAAAAAAGTATAAACTAGGGAGGCATACTAAATTTGATGCCATATAGAGTGGACCCTTCATGGTGATTGGATGTAAAGCCCATAATGCTTTTCAGCTAGCTAGTATGAATGGAGAGGAGCTGCCCATTCCAGTGAATGGGATTCACCTCAAGGATTGTTTCTAAGGTCTATTTCTACCCTGTACATTAGTAAGTTAGAAGTTCCAATTTTTTGTGTTCCCTAAGTGCCAGGCACAAGTTTTGTTTTTAGTTTTTCTAGTTTAGTTTTCTTTCAGTTTAGTTTTCAGTTTGGTGTGAGTAGTAATAAGTCAAAGAGGTTATCTCTAGCAGTTAGCAATTTTGTCAGCAAGGAGGATTGGTTTTCTGAGGAGCTAGGTTCAGTTTAAAGCTAATAAGACTCTATGCCCAATGGATCTTTAAGGTAGTTGGTCAGGGTGCTTAGCAGGCAAGCACTCCAACGAGGTCACCAAAATGTTATTATATTTTTACTCATCCTTAGATTGGAGACCTAATTACTGGATGATGCTACAATACCCTAGTTTCATTATTAGGTGGTCTTATTTAAGTTTGTGTTCATTTCATTTTGAAGATTGCATGAAAGAGAAAGGAAATAAACTTCTACATCTAAAGACTACACGTACCTATATCAGTGATATGTACACTGTACAAAAGGGAAAGAACTAGAAAAGAAAAACATTTATCTAAGCTCACATAGGTCATGAGCATAGTTGTTACCAAAATTGAATTAATGAGTATAGATATATATAAACAAATACAATTAAATACTGGGGTACTAGACATTACCTGGCATTGGTGTCTGGATCTAGTCCTATCCAAAGAGCTCCTGAGATCTAGAGCCTAGAAGAAGAGAAGAGGGGATATGGTTAGATCTAATGGATCTATGTAATGGATGGTATCACAATATTTATAGAAATGTATACATACACTCAGCCATGCACCTCTGACAAAGGTTGTGCTCAACGCATGTGCATAAGGCTCCAAAGAACAAAAGAGGCACCATGTTTTCACTGACCTATTTGTTTCATGTGTAGAAATAGGGGGAGCTAATCCAACAATAAATGCAATGAATGACCTAGGCCCTTTCTATAGATCATGATTGAAAAACCTCAAGTTTTCTGTCAAGTGATTGCATCAAGGGCCAAGAGCACACATCGTACAAAATTGAAGGACATCTAGATGAAGCAACATCAATGTGGATCAATGAAGCATGGTCAAACACTAGCAAAGGAGAGCTTGCAAGGTGCATCAAATCAATATCAAAATAGACAAGGGTATACAAATTTGCATGGTTTTAGGAACATTATGGCATGAGGATTGTCTAAAAACTATACTATAGGGCTAAGGAATGTAGCCAATATAGTGGGCATCCAAGGCAGTAACATCCTGATAAATGAACCAGACAACATATCATTAAGTGGATCTCAAGCATGAAATAAAATAGATTGCATGTATTGGTGTTAGTAGCAATCCAATGGAGAAAATCACAGCCCCAAGTTATCAAGTTAGAATAGAAGGTACACCTTCTATGTCATTCTTCTAACATCATTATAACATAAGAAAAGCTTAAGGCTACATGAAGCGTGATAAAGAATGATGGCAGATTCAAGGGGGTACATCATCAACATGTCAAAAGGGGCACACCACAACATAGATGTACTTTGAATATGTGTTTAATATATTGATGCTATGGCATGAGCATATTCAAATCTGCATGCTATTCATGGGCCTTAAATACAACAAACATGCACTGCAATGTATTTACTTGGTGTCATCAAGTAATCTAATTGAACAAAGAGACGGGAAAAATTTATAGCATGGTACAGTGAATTAATTGATGGCACCAAGTAAATAATAATGCCAATGTATTAAAAGAGATAGTATTGATGTCTACAATAGCTATGGTGCTATCAAGTGTCAAGCATCAATCACCAATAGGAAATAGCCCCAAGGAACATGACCATGTGATAAAAACCAGCAAGTTTCATCATGACTACCGATAGCATAGTCCACTAGCTATGATGGACATGCATCAGTTAAAACCATAATGAGGATGGGATAGTACAAAGACAAACTAGTAAGGTTCCAAGCATGAGCATTATGTGCCCTCCAAATGCAAGGTAGCATCAACATCAAGTTCATCAAAACAATAGATTCAAAATGATTACATAATGCACAAGTTTCACGGGCTTTAACACAAGAAAGCCTCCTCAAGTGAATAGAGAACCAAGAAGAATGCATTAGTGCCAGATCTTGGGCTAGTGCCCTAGATTACCCATAGCATCAAGCTTTAGCAATAGTGAATAAAATGCCTTGAATATAGAGGAAAATTGAAGTCCAACATGATGCCTCAATAGTTGATAACATTACCATTATCCTAGGGCACATGCCGAGAAGGTATAAGACAAATTTTGATGCAAAAGCCATGACTCATGAGCTTCTTCAAAGCAATAAAAATAAGCTTATATGCCTAGATTTATGGTTCATGGGAAAGCACAAACAACAAGGAGTGCAAAAAACAAATAGTGCCATCTAATAAAGAGAAAGGGCACGGTTGATATATATAACACAGAAAGTTTGATCATTAAAAAAAACATACACAGACCACAACCCCATGGTACCAAGACACAAACACCATGAACATGGCTCCATCATCTCATGGGCCATGCATAAGAGGGCTTGATGCCATCAATAAGGGCCTAAAATCTTTCAAAATAGAGAAATTAACAATAGAGCATCTTCAGCAAGCATCAAGGTTCAATAAACATTCAAAGCTCCACACTCAAACAAATATGAGTAAAGCACCAAAAAATATATGAGAATACATAATACAGTATCAAATGAGGATGCCCTAGAGGCCATATAGAGTAGATGCACACACAACTGTGCCCTCAAGAATAGAGACAATAAATGCATATATAGTGCCCTCAAACCATTCAAATCAAATACAGAGGTCTAGCTCAGAAAAAAAGAAAATGAAGCAATTTCAAACCATCACAGGGAATACATACCGTGAATGCCATATTCATGAGATTGAATATGCACTCATAGGGAAGCAATGCCACACCAACATGATCATCTCAAAAACAATGAATAGTACACTGATGCCCTAGCCTTATTTTCTCATGGGCTATCATGTAAACAATGAATACACAGTGCCTTCATGAATTCAAAGAGGATAGACAATAATGCAGAAAACTTCAAATGAATGACAACAGTGCCTACCTTGATAGCATAATGTTGATAGATGAATAGATGTTTCCAAATCCCAAATTAGTGAACTGCCAGTAGACATGGAAACTTGCCAAATGCCAGAGATTGAAGTACCTATCGATATCACTTCCTCTCATTTTGAAAAGGAGGGTTTTTATTAAAACAATTTTTATCTATCTATCCCCTTCATTCTAGGGTTGAGTTTTTTTTTGTGATGTCCTTATATTATATGGATTTTAAATGTACAATTTTTGAATGTTTTCCCCATTTCTTGGGTTGAGAATATTTTGAATATATCTTAAATCCATATGTTATTTAGGCATAAATGGATTTATTATTTAATTGTAACTATTTTAAAATGTGTTTCCCTATTTTGGGTCAAGACCATTTTAGAATATACATTAAATCCATTTTGTGTCATAGGGGTCAATTTTAAAATGTAACAGTCATTGTGTCATGCCCCGCAAGGGAACCAGGGAAATGCACAAAGGTTTACTTTGTAAAAGAAAACCTACGTAGAGTTTTACGAAAAATTTTGAACTTTTAAAGTTTGCAAATAAACAAAACATATTCTAACTTCTTTCCAAGGTTCCCTTAAATGTAAATGTATAAATTATTAAAAACTGAAAAACTATTAACAACATTTACTAACCATACAAATTCCATTTCAAGTCCTTTATTGGAAAATACTTAAACACATTCATAGTTAATTTCTATCTAAAGATCAATTACTATAATTCCATTTCATCTAACTAACATATTGCAATAGTACAACAAGTGATTCATCAACATTTTACATAACTTGATACATAACAAGATTACATCTTTCCATTAAATAAACATCCCATATAACCCTTTTCCTACGTCTACCCATTATTACATCATTTGAAAATTACATTACATTTAAACTTCTCATAGGAGAATACATAAGTTTACAACAACATGAATAAGTACAGGTCTTCATTCTTCAACAGGTGCACAGACAAATATGAATCTTCAGTTGTTTACATCTGCACAAGATACCTCGATAGAAAGATTTTTCCACCCAACCATGTGAAACTGGTAAAGTTTCACCCCCCGTGCTAGGAGATAAACACCAAGCTCACAAAGAAGGGACTTACTAGGTTGTACCAAAAGGGTTGGATAACATTTCACACAAGTAAAGTACATTTCACTAGGGATTCTAAGGTTTGGGTAGGAAATCCTAAGCAACAACCTAAGTGAGTGTCATCGCATAGCCCTCACCCCTTGGGTTGTCCTGGTACTAGCCACACTGGGCCCCGGCCCCCAAGTAGGCACATGCGGAATCGAATGCCTTTCGTACAGACAAGCACCATTCGATTTGTACCTACGCATAGGTACCTTCTCCCACTCCCATCCATAGCCTGTCCTAGCGCTAATGGCATGGGCGAGGCACAATTTAATCTTTTTAATGTTTTGAACCCATCCCTTAAATTTTATTAGGTTATCACTTGGTTAACTAACTCATCAATCGGTTATCCTGGTCTAGCCACTTTAGGGCCCCGGCCCCGCACTGAGAGCCACTCACTTAGGGGTTCCTAGGTTTCCTACCCTAACCTATTCCCGTTAGGTTTTCCTAGCAAACCACTAACATGTTCAACATTCTCAATATAACAGACCTACCTAGGACGCTTAGGAGATCCTAAAGTTTAGCAGGTTTGATTGTTGATAAGTTAGAAAGCAAAAGGGTTTTGTTTTCAGTTTTCTAGTCCCCACTTAACATTTATCTAAGTAGAAAAAGAGTTTTCACTATAAATTGCAAATAAGATAAATATGACTTACTCACTACACCTAGTTCCTGAATTTTATTTCATCTTAATTGCAACATACATAATATCTTATATAATTTGCTAATTGAATTTCATATGCCTTAGAAATGGTTTATAATTACAAAACCATATATTATATTATATATATATATAATATTTATATATATATATATATATAATATAACCATTATAACCCATAATTTTTAAAAATACATCTATCATATTATATATATAATACTACATATATTATAATATAATACTCAATTTTTCAATTAAATAATTATTATAACCCAAAAAAAAACATATATTATATTATATATATAATATTACATATATTATATATATAATATAATATTAAATTTTAAATTAATTAATAAAATATATTATATTATATATATAATATTACCCATATTATATATATAATATAATCTCAAATATAAATTACCCAAAATACATTTAAATATAATTATATACATTATATTATATATATAATATCATAGATATCATATATATATAATATAATATATATTAGTCAAAATGCCGAAACAAAACATTTTGTCACCGAAATATTTCCCACCGAAATCAAAATGCATTATATATTTTTTTGTTGATATAACATAAGGCAACAAGGGCGGGGGTCCCACTGCCGTGCGGTACCCTGAGTGGTACCGGCGGCAGCCGGCCTGCTGCCGTACGGCACTTACAAACAACATTTGTTTTGTTAATTTATTTTATATTTAAAACAACAAAATTAACATGAACATTATATTATATTATTTATTTTATAATATTATATCATATTATTTATTTTATAATATTGTATTATATTATATATATATATATATTTATATATATATATAATATAAATCCAACTTCCAATTTTGATTTTATATATTTTTTTTAAATAAAATTTTTGAAACTATTTACAAAACCAAAAACTTTTAAAAGATAATATATATAGGTAGACCTTATATTATATATATATATATTTCTAAAGCAAATGTTTTCAACATTAAACAATAAATTTAATTTATAAAGTTATATTTCCTCAAGACATAAATATTAATATTTGTATATATATATATATATATATATATATATATATATATATATATATATATATATATATATATATATATATAATATATGAATATTAATTACAACCACAGCACAGACATATTTTGCAGCAAATGAAATGATTTTTATTTTTTTTGAAACTATTTACATAATAACGAAACCTTTTAAAACATAATATATATATGTACACATTATATTATATATATAATATCATATATATTATATATATAATATAATATATATATATATATATATATATATATATATATATATATATATATATATATATATATTTTAAAAGAAATATTTTAAAAACAAAACATTTACATAAAATATATATATATATATATATATATATATATATATATATATATTTTGAAAACATTTACATATAAAAAGAACTTTGACATATTAAAATTTATATATATATTTTTAAAGAAATCTTTTATAACATATTTTTAAAACAAATGTTTCTAACGTAATACAATAAACAATAACTTAAATTATAAAGTTATATCTATATTCTCTCAAGCATGAATATTAATATATATATAGATATTAATTTCAAACAAATAAAATATTAAATACTTTTCCATTACAAATCTAACAAAATTAAATTTATTTCTGGTTCAGGATCCAACCTGGATTCTGACGGCCTGGTTGATGAAAACCTTTTTCCAGTCCCCTGTTTCCTCCAAATTCCAGCCTTCTTCCTCCAAAATTCTCCTGCTCTCCTCCCCGACTATAGTCTTCTATTTGATTTTTATATCCAACATGGTAGTTGGAGGAGTTTCTCTATGGGAGAAACTTCTCCAACTTCTCCAACCGCATTCCCCGTACACCTTTATAAAGTTTTATTAATTTTTAATTAAAAGTATTATCCAAAACAAGGTTTAATAACAAATTTAATTAATTACCTCACAAGGAATTCACATGGCACAATTGGTAACAAACTAGCCCAACTACTAGGAGGTCTCGAGTTCAACTCCCTCCTAGCTAGCTAGTTTTATTACCAAAGACAATTTTATTATTTTATTTATTTCTTAATTTATTTTTATCAACAACTATAAAGCTAGTGCTATTTTGTTAATATAATTAAGCATATATTTATTTATATTTATGAATATATATTTATACCTTAATATACGTATATGTGTTCATAAGCATATGTGTGCACCCATATGTTTATGACACATATAGTATAAATAACTCATTATTTGTTTTACTAACATTTTATAACTATATAACCAGAAGATGCAAGGTACAAATAGCAGCTTGATCTTAATACTAACATGATAATCTAAATAGGGATAAGTCACTGAAATAGAAATCAACCAACAAGGACTCACATAGATAACCTACTGACAAAGTTGAGTATCCCTAACAGTAAGAACAAGATCCAAACCCTAATAACTGATAAACCACATAATACCTCCCTACCAGGAACTGACCCGACGCTTCCCACCTAAGGTGAATGATCAAGGATAAAGGTTTTCTTTTGTGAAGCTTGGTGATATCTCCATGACAACAACAACGATCGAGGATTTTTAAGGGATCGCTCAGACCTGTCGAGCCAGGTGGAGACGATACCCGGTACCTGCAAATCCTGCATCACCAAGAAGAGATACATATACATATAGATATACACATCAAATATATGCAAGCAGATGACTAGGATCGATACATCGTGTGGACCTCACTGAGTGAGTAACTACGACTTCATCCTGAGTCATGGAAAACACATATGTATCCATAAACCAATTGAGATAAGGGTTAGTATACCATTCATGAGATAAAACATGTAAAACTAATACATTCTTCTAGGATCTCATAAACATATAATTAATGTAACTATAACTGAGCATATAAATATCATCTGATGAACATATAATCCTCCATGAAACATAAACATGAGTGTATAGTTCTAACCATAATAGAAAGGAGTCAAATCATAGTATCACTGTAGGAGAGGTATTACACATTGCACATTCCATTGTAAATTCTGACAGTGGTTTTTTATGAACCATTGTTAGAATCTTTTGGTGCATGACTTAGTGGATAAAGTGGTCTCCTTTGACCTTCTTAGGAGGTAGTGGAATTTGAATGCAGATTCTTAGGCCTGAGTTATATTCCTCTCACTTTTGGTGATTGAGGTTAGATCTTCACTCTTTTCTCTCTAATAGGAGTGTTTTAGCTCTGAGAGACACAATTGTACTTAGTTTCTTTTTCAGCAATAAAATTGACCCTTCTTGTTCTCGTACAATTATGGATTTTTTTTTTAACCACATGCATGATTACTATGATGTCTTTGTGTCCTTAATCTGTATGTTGATTCAGGTTAGTTCTCAGGAATTCATTTTAATTCAATAGTGTAACTTGTGCACAATTGAGAATATTAGAGTTGTGGAGTTTTTCTCCCTTTTCTTTATTTCAAGCACCTGGTTTCATTAGGATTTTAAGGAAGTGGAATCAAGTTGTGATTCAAGTTATTGTGTTGTTGGAGTAAACTTATCCTAGCTATGGATCTTCTTTCAAATTTGATGGATCACCTTTTTTTTCATTTCAGTTGCAGTTATTTATTTTTATGCATTCTCTCTCTCTTTCCTCCTAAAAGTTAGTAATAGTCCCGTGTTTCACAAGATTGTTGGCTTTTAACTCTTAGAAAATTGGGTGTTATCTTTAGTGACAACACTTCCAAATATTTTGAATTATTCTATTGTGGGAACATTACCAAACCATAGCTCATAAGGTTTCTTGTCCGTGCTAGGCCTTAATTGTATTCTATTGATTGTATAGCTTGTTGTATTGACCGCATCTCTTCGATAGGTGTGTACAACTTGTAATTCAATCATGATGGTCCATGTTGTATCAAGGATGATCCTATTTCTTCCCTCTGCAATCCCATTCTACTGAGGTGTTCTAGGTGCACTCAACTATCTCTTTATGTTGTGTTCTTCATAGTACTCATAGAATCTGTCAAAGGTGAATTCTCATCCTCTATCTGACCTTAGATATTTTATCTTTAGTCTAGATTCATTCTCAACCTTAGCTTTGAATATTTTGAACTTCTCAAATGCTTTTGACTTATCTTTTAAGAATGCAACCCACATCATTTTAGAATAATCATCTACAAACAAAATGAAATACCTTTAACCATATTATGGTAATGTTTGAGTTGGTCCACATAAGTCTGTATGAATTAGATCCAACTTGTTCTCTACTGAATTATGCTTGCTTCTGAATGAATTTCTCACATGCTTTCCCATCACACATTCCATGTAGATGGTATCAACTAGCTTTTCTATGCTAGGTAGGTCTCTAACTACCTTCACATTACTTATCTTTACTATTTTATCAAAATTGATATGACATAGTCTTTCATGGCATAGCCAACTATCATCAACTTTAGCAACAAAACAACTTGCCTCTGAATTAAGTTGAGAAACATTACCTTTAGTCTTTGAACCTAATGCAATCAAAACACCATCCTTTTTGTTAATGATGCATTTGTTGTCTTTGAACTCTAGTTGATAACCTTTTTCAAGTAACTTCCCAACACTAAGAAGGTTATGTTTCAAACCA
This sequence comes from Chamaecyparis obtusa, assembly GCA_027943335.1. Lineage (NCBI taxonomy): Eukaryota > Viridiplantae > Streptophyta > Pinopsida > Cupressales > Cupressaceae > Chamaecyparis > Chamaecyparis obtusa. The sequence goes on from BSBK01002478.1 coordinate 740,382, forward strand.
TCTACATAGAGAACATTATCAGTGTTGTTCTTTCCATCCAATGTGATAGCTCCTCTTCCAATGATAGGTTTAGGAGTATTATCTCCAAATATGACCATGCCACCATTGTATTTGTCCAGATGAACAAACGTGTCTTTATCACTTGTCATGTGATGTGAACAACCACTATCTATGATCCAATCTGTCCTTATGTCTGCTTGTGAAATCAATGCTAACTTTTCTTCCTTTTTCTCATCTTCATGATCAATTTCATTATTTATTTTATCTATAATAGAAATGAATCCAATTTCATCTTTAGCTGAATCATCATCTCATAATCCATCTCTAACATAGTAACATTCCATTTAATACTTAGGCTTGTAGTCATTTTTGAACTCTTTAGCTCTTGTAGGACACTTAGATGCAAAGTGACCAATCTTATTACATGAAAAGCATTTAAATGGAAATTGACCTTCATATTTCCCTTTTCCTTTCTTTTCTCTTTTATAAATCATAGCAATAAAATCATCTAGTGCTTTCTCTCCATCATCATCATCATCAAAATTACTAGAGATTTTCAAGGATATCTTACCATGGACTGAGGCTTTGAAAGTTGTCTCACTTTTAGGTTTTGTCTTCAAACTTGATATCTCAAATGTAGAAATCTTGATGATTAAAGTTTCTCTTTTGAAGTTTTCTAAAAATTGCATAGTCTCATCAAGGATGTTTATCTTGCTCTCATATTCTGGTGTTAATGTCGTCTTCAATTTATCCATGATGTCTTCTTCTAAAATTTCTCCACCATTATTTCTAATTCCAACAAATTCTTCATTAATCCTTTGATTGTAGGCTCTTATGTTCTCTTTAGGTAGCATCTCCAATGTATTGTACTTTCTCTTCCATGTCTTTTTGTTCGCATTCTTTTTTTTTATCTCCTTCAAATAGGTCTTCTAGGTGCTATTGGAAATATAGATGCAGTAACTGAGAGGGGGGGTGAATCAGTTAACCACATAAATATTACCACTGATCCCTTAAATATCTTAACAAATTATTTACTGTTCCACTTGGTAAATATATAGAGAAATGTTGAAAACTTGATCCTTGAAATGTGTAATAATTAAACTATTCTTAAGCATTCATCACTAATTAACTTACATGAATAAAGAAAATAACATGAACATAAGAGACACCAGATTTACCATGGAAACCCACTATGGGAAAAACCACCAATGTAACTAGTTACTATTTTTCACTCTTTTGAAGTGATGCCTGGTTAGAAGCCAACTCGGTAAAAGGTTACAAAACACACTGTTAGGTGTGACCTCGTTAGAGGATTTAATCACCCTGCTAGGAGTGGCCTTGTAAGAGGTCTTGAAACAATTCAATAGAACTGTTACCTTGTTAGAGGATTTACAAAATGGTTGTTAAACCAACTCGGTTAAGAGATTTTGATATCACTGCTACAATTACTAGAGAGTAATAATGAAATAACCTACAACTGAATTGCTGAATATAGATCTCTGTTCTATTTCACTAGATCCTTACTGATCAATTAAATCTTTGCTGCTCCTCAAGGATATCTGACCATCCTTCAAAATTCACACACACCTTTCTTCAAAATGATTTTTGCATGCTGTATTATTTCTTATTCACCATTTGAACTTCTATATATATATATATATATATATATATATATATATATATATATATATATATATATGTCATTTCATAATCATTTAGATTGTCAAGTCGGCACTAATAATTATTATAACAGTCAGCTGTGATAAACAAACTGTAATAACAAAATTCTTTGAAAGGGCCGACCTTTCTCGGTAAACATTAATCCTAAAAAGATTTCCTTCGGTGACCGAGAGAACTCGGTAACCACAGTGAATTTTGTAACATCCTTTGGAGACCGAGAGAGCTCGGTAACCACTAATTTTCCTTTGATAACTGAGGAGGCTCGGTTAACACTAATATCCTATCAAGTTTTCTTTAGACACCTGAGAGAACTCAGTAGATACTAAAAACTGCCTAGCTGACCAACTAAGCTCAGTAGATACTAAGAACCACTTAGCTGACCAACTGAACTCGATAGATACTCAGAGCAATAATTGATATGACATTTGTGTGACATCAAAGACAACACATAGCTAATCCAACAATGTCCTTCAGATAATTGTATCCAACAATTTCCCTCTTTGGCATTGATGGCAACACAACATGTCATAGCACAATGAAATTTCACAGATAAACCAAGAGTAAGAAACATAAACTTAGCTTCATTCTGATTCCCATTATCTTTAAACTTCTTTCTCTGACTGAGAACTCTCCCTCTTAACTTCTCAAATTATTCTTCTTAGAAATTTCTTGAAATGACAGCAAACTCTCCCTCTTTGACAACACATGCCAAAGACAATTAACATAGTTTCTGTAAATATCAATGTACCTTATGTACTAATTCATATGCAATGATTTCCTAACTATGCTGCATCAACTGATTGATCTTCAACATGTTCTGGTTGATGCATCACTGAAACTTTATTTAGTCAACCTCGGATAGGGGAGTGACCCCTAACTTGCCTCTTAGATACAAGAATGCATCCTTAGGTAGTGGTTTGGTGAAGATATCTACAATTTGTTCTTTTGTATGAATATATTCTAATCTGATTTCCTTGTCCTGCACCAATTCTCTGATATAGTGATATTTAATTGCAATGTGCTTAGTTTTGGAATGCATTACTGGATTCTTTGAAATATTTATTGCACTTGTATTATCACAAAACATAACAACTGGTTCTTTGATCTCAACCTTCATGCCCTCCAAAAGTTGTTTAAACCATATAATATTAGAGTAGTTTACTGCTGCAGCAACATATTCTACTTCTGCTATGGATTGGGATGTGTAGTTTTGCTTTTTACTAGTCCAAGATACTAACCTCTTGCCAAGAAAGAATGCACCACCACTTGTACTCTTTCTATCATCAATGTTTCCTGCCCAATCAGCATCAGTAAACACTTTTAAATCTAGATTGCCTCCAAATTTATACCACAAGCCATAATCTTCAGTTCCCCTTAAATACCTCAAGATTATTTTGATTGCCATCATGTGATTTTCTCTGGGTTTAGCCAAGAATCTTGCCACTATTCCAACTGCTAAGGCAATATCAGGCCTTGTGTGTACTACATACTATAATTTTCCAATCATTGATCTGTATAAGGTCTGATCTACTTCTTTTGAATCATCATCTTTGGTAAGCTTCAGTCCAGTACACATGGGTATACCAACTAGTTTTGAATCTTCCATACCAAATTTCTTAAGTATTTCCCTGATATATTTAGACTGAGTAATGTAGATACCATTTTTGTTCTGCTGAATCTAAGTCCAACAAAGAATTTTATCTGACCAAACATAGACATTTCAAATTCTTTGTTCATAAGCTCTGAAAATTCTTTGCACTGATCATCATTTCCTGTAAACACAGTATCATCCACAAATATTTCTACCAAAACAATTTTGTTATCTGATCCTTCTTTGATGTATAAATTATTGTTGTCATTAGCCCTTTTGAAATTAATCTAAGTAAGATAGTTATGTAATCTTTCATACCATGCTCTAGGAGCTTGTTTCAGACCATACAATGCTTTGTGTAATTTGCAGACCATATCCCTTTTGTCTGGATCTATAAAACCTTTAGGTTTCTCAATGTAGACTTCTTCCTCAAGAATACCATTGAGAAAAGAAAATTTGATATCCATCTGATATACCTTAAATCCTTTATGTGCTACATATGCAAGTAAAGTCCTCACACCTTTTAATCTTGCAATAGGAGAAAAAGTCTCTCCATAATCTATTCCTTCTTCTTGAGAATATCCTTTACATATCAATCTTGCTTTGTTTCTTGATACTTGACCATCTTCATTCAACTTATTTCTGAATACCCATTTTGTCCCAATTATATTTTTATCTTTAGGCCTAGGTACAAGAGTCCATGTCTTATTTTTCTGTATTTTCTCTATTTCTTCATTCATAGCCTCAATCCAAATTTCATTTTCTAATGCATCTTTGACATTTTTAGGTTCAAAATCAGCAAATAAACATGTACCTTTTAGTTTACTTCTTGTCATAGTACCATCTGATTTGTTTCCAATAATCTGATCTAGTTTATGATGCTTTCTGATGTACTTGGCTAATATAGGTTCCTTGCTTCTTGAATGAGTTATATTGTCATCTTCTTCATCTTCAGGTTCAGATTGCTTGGGCTCGGTAGATACTTGCTCGGTAGCTTCAGACTGAGACTCTGTACTTTGTGACTCAGTTAGAACTTCTTCTTGTGACTCAGTTACTGTACTGGGCTCGGTAGATGTAGTCTCCTTACATGTGTCTGACAATGTATCAGGTTTGATGTAAACAAATTTTTTGTAGTCCTTTGGTTCCTTTTTGCTTTCTTCTTCAATCTTTTCTCCAAACTCATCAATTCTCACGTGTGCACTTTCTATGATTTTGTGAGTAGACAAATTTATACATCTATATGCCTTACTTTTGCAAGAATATCCCAAAAATATTCCTTCATCACTTTTTACATGAAATTTTCCTTTTCTAGATTCTTTCAAGATGTAACATTTACAACCAAATACTTTTAGGTAACTTACATTTGGTTTGTAACCATACCATAGCTCATATGGAGTCTTGAATGTGTCTTTTCTCAGTTGTACTTAGTTCAAGGTATTAACTGTAGTGCTGATAGCTTCCTTCCAGTATTTCATAGCAATGTTCTTTTCAATCATTAGAGTCCTTGTACAGTCCATGATAGATCTGTTCCTTCTTTCAGCTATTCCATTTTGCTCAGGAGTTCTCGGGGCTAATACCTATCTTTTGATTCCTCTTTCAATGCATAAATTATTGAATTCATGGGAGATGAATTCACCACCTTTGTCTAATCTCAAGCATTTTATTCTTTTTCCTTTTTCCTTTTCTACTCTTGCTAAATACCATTTGAACTTCTCAAATGCTTCAGACTTTTCTCTTAAATACATAATATTCGTCATTCTAGAATAATCATCAACAAAGAGAATAAAGAATTTTTCTCCAGTATAGCTCTCAATTCCAATAGGTCCACATAAATCAGTATGCACAATTTCCAAAATATCTTCAGATTGATAGTTTTTACTTTTGAAATTAGACTTTCCCATTTTACCAATTTGACAATTCTTGCATAGACCAACATCAGGTTTCTTCAAAGTAGGAATACCTCTTACTTTCTTGAATTTTCTTATTTTTATCATGTTGTCAAAATTTACATGACATAACCTTTTGTGCCATAGCCAACTTTCTTCAATTTGAGCAATAAAACATGAGTAATCACCAAGATCAAGATAAAATAGGTTACCTTTGGTTTGTTTGCCTGATCCTATCAGTTTTCCTTTGTCATCCAGCAGTCTTGCTTTTCCATTCATGAATTCAACCTTGAATCCAATGTTGATTAGTTGTGCTACAATTAGAAGATTATGCTTTAGTCCTTCGACCCAATATGCATTATCACATATAAGTGCTTTGGTTAATGAAATTCATCCCTTTCCTTTTATACAACAAGGTTCATTGTTTCCAAACCTTACATTACCACCATCAAAGTTTTCAAAGTGTTCAAACTTGGTCCTATCACCAGTCATATGATGTGAACATCCACTGTCTATAATCCATGTATCATTCTTGCTTATATGAGAGATAAGTGCCATCTCATCTTCATCATTATCAGATTCATCTTTTACAGCAATGAAAACAATTTCTTCTTCACTATCATCTAAATCTTTAGCTAAGAAACATGTTTTCTTACCTTTATCCTTGAATGATTTGAAATTTTTCTTGCCATTGTACTTGTAATTTTTCTTCTCATCTTTGCATTTCTTGTTTGGACACCTAGCTGCAATATGACCAATTTCTTCACATGAAAAACAAATTAAGGGAGTTTTACCACTATATTTTCCTCTGCCTCTTGAATACTTCTTTGCAACTAATGCTTCAATAACTTCAAGATCGTTATCAGAACTTTCCTCTGATTCTTCTTCACTTTCTGATTGGATTTTCTTCCCTTTCTTGAGTGAAAGTTTGGCCTCAAAAGCTGATTCAATATTTTTAGAAGTTGGAACATAGTTGTCATAGTTATGCAGTTCAAAGGCTGCCAATCTTCGAACTAAGGCATCCAAAGTTATATTGTGATTTTCTTCACATCTTCTTTCTTGAATAGTAGAAACTCTTATTGCATAAATAGGGAGTAATGTTCTAAGAACCTTACTTATAACCATTTCATCATCAATTTTTCCTCTAGAAGCTCTGATTGCACTAACACTTGTCTTGATCCTTTCAACATATTTTGTAATGTTTTCTTCTTCTCTCATTTTCATTTGATCAAACTGTCCTCTTAGGCTCTCTGCTTTGGCTCTCTTCACATTGTCATCACCACCATAGATTTTCTTCAGCTTGTTCCACATTTCATGAGCAGTTGTGCAGTCTTTGATTTCATCAAATTCTTCATAGCTAAGAGCTGATGCAATGTCTATCATCACAGTGTTATGGTTCTTCTTCTCTGCAATGTCTTCAATAGTCAATGTGCCAGTAGGAATTATATATTCTTGATCAATATATTTTCATCCTAAATCACCAATGGAAGCCAGATGTAATCTCATGAGACCTTGCCATGCTGAAAAGTTATTTCTGTTAAGCCTTGGATTTCTCTTTCATAAGACATCCTGATCTTTAGCTTAGGTCCTTGAAACCCTTCCTGCAAGCACCAAAAGCTCTGATACCAATTTTTGGAAATATAGATGTAGTAACTGAGAGGGGGGGTGAATCAGTTAATGACATAAATATTACCACTGATCCCTTAAATATCTTAACAAATTATTTACTGTGCCACTCGGTAAATATATAGAGAAATGTTGAAAACTTGATCCTTGAAATGTGTAATAATTAAATTGTTCTTAAGAATTCATCATTGATTAACTTACATGAATAAAGAAAATAACATGAACACAAGAGACACCAGATTTACCGTGGAAACCCAATATGGGAAAAACTACCAATGTAACTAGTTACTATTTTTCACTCTTCTGAAGTGATGCCCAGTTAGAAGCCAACCTAGTAAAAGGTTACAAAACACACTGTTAGGTGTGACCTTATTAGAGGATTTAATCACCCTGCTAGGAGTGGCTTTGTAAGAGGTCCTTAAAAATTCAATAGAACTGTTACCTTGTTAGAGGATTTACAAAGTGGTTGTTAAACCAACTCGGTTAAGAGATTTTGATATCACTGCTACAATTGCTAGAGAGTAACAATGAAATAACCTACAACTGAATTGCTGAATATAGATCTCTATTCTATTTCACTAGATCCTTACTGATCAATTAATTCTTTGCTGCTCCTCAAGGATATCTGACCATCCTTCAAAATTCGCACACACCTTTCTTCAAAATGATTTCTACATGCTGTATTATTTCTTATTCACCATTTGACCTTCTATATATATATGTCATTTCATAATCATTTAGATTGTCAATTCAACACTAATAATTATTATAAGAGTTGGCTAGGATAAATAAACTGTAATAAAAAAATTCTTTTAAAGGGCCGATCTTGCTCAGTAAACATTAATCCTAAAAAGATTTCCTTTGGTGACCGAGAGAACTCGATAACCACAATGAATTCTGCAACATCCTTTGGAGATCAAGAGAGCTTGGTAACCACTAATTTTCCTTTGATAACTAAGGAGGCTCAGTTAACACTGATATCCTATCAAGTTTTCTTTAGACACCTGAGAGAACTCGGTAGATACTAAAAACCGCTTAGCTGACTGACTGAGCTCGGTAGATACTGAGAACCGCTTAGCTGGCTGACTAAACTCGATAGATATTGGGAGTGATAATTGATATGACATTTGTGTGACATCAAAGAAAACACATAGCTAATCCAATAATGTCCTTCAGACAATTGTATCCAATAGGTGCTTCCATATCTTGTAGGTTGTGTCTACTTTTTTAATCTCTGATAACTCACTATCAGATAGGGCATTGATAAGGGCTTCTTTTGCTATTGCATTCTGATGGAACAAATCCTTCTACTTAGTAGCATCACCTTTTGCAAGATCTTCTAGAGAGGGGATCTGAACTTCTTTGATAGCCACTTCAAAAAATTCAAAATCAATGCAGTACAAATGTGTCATCATCTTGTTCTTCCAATCAAGATAATTCTCTCTATCAAACGTAGGACAATCTTTTCTAAAGAATGCCATCTAATCAACCTCAGGCTATTAAAATTTCTCTTTGAGGCACTTGGCTCTGATACGAATTGTTAAGAATAGTCCCAAGAGATAACTAAGAGAGGGGGGTGAATCAATTATCTACAAGTTTCAATTCTTTATCCAATTAAGTATACTTAAACATAAAGCATAAACACAATGAAAGAACACTTGAACAAAACACCAATATTTTGGTTATGGGGAAACCCAAATAGGTAAAAACCTTGGTGGGAATTGACACCCAGTAATAATCTATACTAGTGTATTATGATCCTTGTTAGAAGATCCTTAACCCTATTAGGAGTTATCTTTGCAATGCATTTAGTATAGTGACCTGGTCAAGGGCCAGACCCTATTAGGATTCTTTTACAATTAACACTGGTAGTGGTGGGGACACACTATCCAAGAGCACATTATTCAAGGGGGTGAAGGCTACAACCTTCTAAATAATAGATACACACTATATCTAGATATTGGTGAACTGCGGTTTGACCTGTTGTCTAGATCAGTTCCAATGTATAGCACAAATTCTTTACTTGGTCACATATACCTTTTTCTAATGGCTCAACACTTTGCACACTTTTCTCTGTTCTTCACAATCAACTCTGAACCATGCCTTAGCAATCGAAAAAGACTACCTATAAATATCTTCTCTCTAAATGATATAATAATTTTGGCCTATTACAACCACCTTGAAATCATAATAGAGAAACAATAACACTCTCCAATAATATTTTTGTCAACTCTACTAAGCACATAACACAATATGGGACTTGTCTAATATTAATAATTATAGACATACGCTACACACTATCGACTCTACCAAATTAACTAAAGCTTTCACCTCAAGATAAATTAAATAATGCACTCTTAGCCAAACCTTCTTGACTCTTCTCTCATCATTAATCCAATGGTGCATACGGATATGATAGGTGAAACTTTTTTACCAATAAAATCTATGTCGGCTCTTCTAAATAAACACATGAAACTGCAACTGGTGAATGGAGACTGCATAACTTCCCTTCTACTACATATGAGACTCTACATCCATGAATGTAACATCACTAGCATGTCTTCATCACATGTACAAAGGTGCAAGGCTCCATAATAACTATATGAACAATGACTCATAGAACATTGCTTATAACTCTATTAGGAATGTTGTTGACACAAGCTGCTATATAACTATTTGTACTAACAATTAACCTCAGCATCCATGATATCATGTTGATAACATGTCTATGCTACTTATATTCAAATCTTACTACATAAGTCCTCCATGCATTCTACTTACCATATGTTGTCATTAATGAAAAACATACAATCAGTACTGGCTTGCTGGAAAATCTCCAACAAAATGTAGATTCAGAGATCTTGTATTACCAAAGTGTCAGCAATATACAACTTTCATATGAATTAGCATGTTACCATTCCATCTAGCCTTCCCTCAATCATCATGACTATTCATATACCCTATGTCACTATTTATATATCTTCTCATACCTTCATATCACTTTATCTTATTAATATCAACACCAAAACATGTATTCCTCTAAGTTCTCAAGCTATAATACATCATATATTACCTTCACTAACCAAAACTGTATTGTAGTATACTATTATTCTAATTTTTTACTTATTCATTTTGATGACTCTACCTCCAATACCTATAATCGCTTCATGTGATCACTAAAATATAAGTGTTTCCATAAATGACAACCCTTAAGTAATCCCTAGTGCACTGAAACCATCACTTTCCAACACTTGAAACACTTATTATTACTGAAGAAGAAAGGAAAAATTTTGTGTACAATTTTGTTGCAAAGGAAGATTTTGTTAATGCATTATGTAATGGTGAATTCACAGAGGTCAAGGATCTAACCAAAGAAAGTGAGATTTGGACAAGACAAGTTTCACTCTATGAAGGAGATGAATACACTAAGTGACCAAAGTTGTAGAATTATAGGACAAAGATGGAGACAATACAAATGAAGGATGATGAAACAATAATGATGTATATTAAAATAATATTTGAATGTTTGATTGGAATCATAAACAATGGAGGTACTTATATAGAAGATGAAGTCATAGAAAATATTTTGATATTGGTGACTCCTACCTACAAACCCAAAGTTCTTTCTTTGGAGGAGACTATAGCACCATACAAAGAATTCACCAAAGAAATGATAGTGGCTAAGATAACTACATTTGAGATTGAGGAGACAAAAGATACACTACCTAAGGTGGAGACAACATTTAAGGAAAATTTTTAGAGAGCTAGATTTGTGAAATCTAGATCTAGTAGAGTGAACAAGCACAGTGAAGATCTTGTAGAATATGTTGAGAAATGGGAGGAGATGCAAAGGATAGACAATCAAGTGGATGAGAAGATCATGGCCCTAATTTCCAAGACATAAATGAAAGGAAAATGTAAGTTTGAAGGAAAATTACCTTTGAAATATTTTAACTAAAATAAGGTTGGTCATTTTGCATCTAGATGTCCAACTAGAATACCTAAGTATAGGCCTAAATATGGGAAATACAAGAATGATAAGGAATACTTTTATGATAGTGATGGATATGAAGATTTAGATGATGAATTCAATGATGTGTTGGGTTTTTTTTCTATCAAAGAAGAGGATCCTATCTATGAAGAAAAAATATTAGTTTCTCATGTTGATATGAAAACTAATTGTATAATTGATAGTGGATGTTCACATCATATGATTGGTGACAAGGATAGATTCATTCACCTAAAGAAGTTTCATGGTGGAGTTGTAAGGTTTGGTGATAATACTCCTAGAATGATTGTTGGAAAAGGGTCAATTACTTTAGATGGAAATACTAATACTGATGATGTACTATTTTTGGATGGCTTAAAACACAACTTGTTGAGTGTTGGATAGCTTGTGTATATGGTTTATCATTTGGAATTCAATGATGGTCATTTCTCTATTTAAGGAACTAATGGAGGATTGATCATATCTAGTACCAAGACCATATGTAATATATTTTATTTGAACTCTACTGAGGTCAATTGTCTTGTTACAAAGATTGATGAAAGTTGGATATGGCATAGAAGGTTCTATCATATCAATTTTGATAACATGGTAAAATAATCTAACAATAATTCTATCAGTGATCTACCTAAGATTGTGAAACCTGCTAACACTATATGTAGAGATGTGTGTTGGGAAAGTAGACAAGAAGTAGTTTTTCAAGAATAGGATACTCATCAAATGGAAAGTTGGAGTTGATTCATATAGACCTTTGTGGACCTACTCAGACTAGGTCATACTTTGGACATAGGTACTTTATTATATTCACTGATGATTACTCTAGAATGATGTGGGTTGGATTTCTTAGACAAAAATCAAAAGCATTTGAAACTTTCAAGTTTTATAAGGCAAAAGTTGAGAATGAGAAAGGTCTGAAAGTAAAGTGTGAGATTAGATAGAGGTGGAGAATTAAACTCACATGAATTCAAAACCTTTTGTGAAAAGCATGGTATTACAAGGAAGACTTCTGCACCTAGGAAACCACAACAAAATGGAGTTACTGAAAGAAGAAATAAAATAGTTCTTGATGCGGAAAGATCCATGTTGATAGAAGGAAAGTTTCTACATATGCTTTGGAGAGAAGCAGTCAATACAATAGTATACATAATGAATAGAGTAAAAATTAAATAAGGTACATACAAGACATCATTTGAGCTATGGTATGGTAAGACACCCACTACTAGTTATTTTAGAATTTTTGGAAGTAAATTCTATATTAAGAGAGATGAATGTATAGGAAAATTTGATGCTAAAAGTGATGAAGGCATATTCCTTGGCTACTCTATTAGAATTAAAGATTATAGATTCTATAATCTGAGAACTAGGAAGCTAATTAAAAGTGCTAATGTGAGTGGCTAAAAAATTTCATGTTAGACAAAGATAATGTGACTTTAACCCCTATGAGATTTCTTTTTAAAATATAAATACAAATCAGGACAATATGTAGACAAAAAAGAATGTGAATGAAAGGAATGAATCATCTCAAAATGTTTTGGTAATTTATAATGGCATAAGTGTGGAGTTAAGGAAAAAAATAAACCCAAATATGCTTTGATAAATCAGCCAAAGGATGAGATCATTGGTGACAAAAGTAAGGGAACTAGAACAATATTATAGAAAAAACAAGAGAGGTCACAAACTACAAATGCCATTTTATTGATCTCACAAGTATAACCAAAGTCTATAGATGAGGCATGTAGATATGAATCATAGATTAAAGCCATGAAGGAAGAATTGGAGCAAATTTAGAAGAACAAAACTTGGGAATTGGTTCCAAGGCCTTAACACAAAAAAGTGATTGGTACTAAGTGGGTATTTAGAAACAAGATGAATGAAGAAAGAATTGTTATGAGAAACAAATAAATACTAGTATGTAAAGGGTATTCTATTAAGAATGAATGCTAAATGTTTGGCAGCAATTATGTAGTAGTTTTTGTTGCATTCATGACTATGATTGTCATTGATGTCAACACAGTGGTCTTCTGAAGACTTGTAGAGAAGCAGATAGAGTTTGAATTAGCACACATGGGTTATTGCAATTGGATCTATGTGATGTTGAGGATATACACTTTGACATGTTATATGTCTATGTTTAAGAGCATAGATAGTAATTCTTTTATTCATGGAAGTTATGAGGATTTTGGTGGAAGTAGTATTCAAGTAGTGTTCTTGAGTAGCGATTTGTGGAAATCATATGATATCTCCTAATCGGGATGGAATCTGGTTTTGCACAGTTAAAGGGAAGTTGAAGACACATTGATAGTAATGTGGATGATAGTGAAAACTATTAGGAATGAATGCTAAATGTTTGGCAGCCATTCTGTAGTAGTTTTTGTTGCATTCATGACTATGATTGTCATTGATGTCAACATAGTGATCTTCTCGAGACTCGCAGAGAAGCAGATAGAGTTTGAATTAGCACACATGTGTTATTATAGTTGGAAGCATTCAATGTTGATGATATACTCTTTTATATGTTATATGTCTATGGTTAAGAGCACAAATAGTAATTCTTTTATTCATGGAAGTTATGAGCATTTTGGTGGAAGCAGTAGTCAGGCAGTGTTCCTGAGTAGTGGTTTGTGGAAATCGGATGATATCTACTAATCAGGATGGAATATGGTTCTACATAGTTAAAGGGAAGTTTAAGACACATTGATAGTGATGTGGATGATAGTACAAACTTCAAGGTCACATGAATGAAGATTTATTATATTTGAAAGCTGATAGTTTTGTGTAATTTTGATGTAGTGTGTGGAAACTTTTATTTTGTAATTATATGCTAAATCATTTGTAATTATTTGAGTGTGGTATAAAGGAAGGAATGTGTTTCCTTATTGTAATTTAGAAGAGTATAGTAGTGTATGAATATTAAGTGAAGAAAAGAGCTAAATGTGAAAGCGAATTGTGAAGGAAGACATGCAAAGTACAAAGATATGAAATTGAGATTTGGTGTAACAGTGAGTGTGGTTTGGCATAGTCAAAGAAGAAGTAACATATTATTCTATTGAGTAATAAAAATATTATTTGGATAGTGGGTTCAGTTATCTTACCCTGAAGTTGTTTGGGTAGTGGGTCCTTCTATCTTCCATAACTCTTAACAGGGTTAGAATCTTTTAACAGGGATTCAAAATCTCCTAATAGGGATTCATATGTAATGAATGTATTTCATAAGACTCCTAACATAGTCTATCCTTTCAAAAGGAATATTCATATTAGTGTATATTTTTTGGGCATCATTCCCACCGGGGTTTACTCTTTGATCAAGAGGTTCCCTAGTCAACATATCTTGTATCATTGTATTATTGTGTATGAATATATTTCTATGGTTGGTAATTATATTACTTACTTGGTTTAATGTTGTTGAAGTTGATAAAAGTTATAATTATCTAATAACTGATTTACCCCCCTCCCCTCTTAGTTATCTTGGTAGACTTTACTTTCTACAAATTAGTATCAGAGAAGTAGGTCCTCAAAAAAGAAGTTTAACAGCTTAAGGAGATGCATGGAAAATTTCAGGAAAGAAAGCCCTAAGTTTGATGGAGTAAATTTTGACAGATGGAAAGAAAAGATGAAGACACACCTACTCTGTTTAGGACCAAGTTATTGGTTGATTACAAAGAATGATAAGACTATCATTGAAGAGGACAATCTTGAAACATGTACTACTGATGAGAGAGATCTATTCATGTGTAACATACTTGCAAGAGAAGCACTTTTAATAGACCTTCTGAAGAATGAGTACAGTCAGGTAAAATGTATAAAAAATCACATGAAATTTGGAAATCTTTACACTCTAATTTTGAAGATGATGAATTGTTTGAAATATTCAAGAGTATCTAGGTTACTGAGAGGGGAGGGGTGAATCAGTAACTTCAAAACTTTTAACAGATTCAGATCTTAATAATATTAGATTGATAATCTGACTACATGCATGAGTAACAGAAAGAATAAAACATTCATAACACTTTGAACATAGAGATTTGGTGACCCAGAAACCTTCCAAGTAGAAAGTAAAACTGGGGTGGGGATGATACCCACAAAACTTCAATACTGTAGTATAAAGTTTGTTGGTTAAGACTTATGATGATCTGCCCTGTTAGGAGCAATAAGGACTGCTAGGTCCACCTTGTTAAAGGATTTAAAAAGATACAATGAAGTATGCACTCAGTTAAGAGATTTAACAAAGACTGTTAAGTTTACCCAGTTAAAGGATTTCAAGCTGATTCACCTGTTAGGATGAAACAGTAGATCTCTTACTTGCAACTATACTTGCTAATTGAGATTCTCTAATGTACTGATCACCTTCTGTGATGGATAGATCTTTGATGCTTCTTATACTACTGTAGCCCTTTGTAATTTTCTTATCTCTACCTTTTCTCTTTTTCATTCTTCGCTATATCTCTTTGGATATGATATAAAACATTATTTATATATCAATCTAAAACAATTACAACATAATTACAAAGTCAGCTCTTAAATAAGCTAACACAAATATTACTGAGTCGGCCCAAATATAGTGACTTGGTTACTACAAACTAACTTGGTGACTTTTTGATACTTGGCATCCACTGTGTTACTCAACATCATCATGCACTTGGTAGAAGTGGAGGCACAGTGCATACTAACCACTCAGTTGTAGTTTTGAAAATGGTATATACTGGAGACTCGGTACATATAGTGTCACTTGGTAAAAATTGTTCTGCTCAGTAAGCACTGTTCTACTCGGTAAGCACTGTTCTACTCAGTAAGCATTGTTCTGCTTGGTAAGCACTGTTCTACTTAGTAAGAACTATTCTACTTGGTAAGCATTGTTCTGCTCGGTAAGCACTGAGAGTCTAAATAAGTGTTGTCACTGATGACAATCATACCTAATGCCAACAATCTCCCCCTTTGGCATTAGTGAAAAAACACTTATTGCCCAAAACTTATATACACAATCATGCTGACACTGGTTTTGTATATACATTTCATGTCTCCCTTATAAAGTATATATACAAATATCTTATTTCACCCCATACTCATATTTTCTATTTATACTTTCTCCCCCTTTCATATCTCATATACTTTCTCCCCCTTTTTGACAATAATGCCAAAGGTGTATATACAAATATTTTACATGGAGATACTGAATTGTGAGAGAAAATCAGATTGCACCTTTCCAATTAGTGCTAGAGTTCTATCCCAATTCTCTTTCAGAATCTTGCATGAATGGAGTGCAACTTGGACTTCTGCAGAGAGTTGAATCATGTGATCTGCAATTGAAAATTGATTGTCATGGATCAATGTTTTTGAGTATGCAATATGCTTCTTCATTGTATCCATGATGGGAAGGATCATGTTCTAAATATCTATTAATGTTGATCTGATTCTTGCATCCTCTTTCAATAACTTTGACTGCTTATCAGATAGGAATCTGACTGTCATCTAATGTGCAGAACTTGAACTAGGTTCAAGTTGCAACTTTTGTGCACTGATCTTCAGATCCTCATCAATCTTATTTATTTTGTCTTTAATCTCCTTTGAGAACTCGGCAACATTACAAATTTTAACAAAAAGAGATGTTACCTTGGAATAGGAGGACTCAATGCTAGTCAAAACTGAAGATAACCCTGCCTGATTGATAGCTATTTGTTGAGCACTGTGCTCAAGCACTTCATTTTCAAACTTCTTCTTAGCCTTTTCAAGAAACTTGTCTATTCCAGAGGAATCATCATTAAACCTATTAATTTCTTCTACCAACTGCAACAAAATGTGCTAAGAGGAATCAACTTTAACACCTATAGCTTTTGTCAAAATGTTCTTGGCATCCTCGATGATCTTATATTCCTTATCTCTTTCTTCTTTTAGTTTCTTCTGCTTTGCTTTCTTCTGGAGGAGTTCACCAACTATTTGCATTTGATCTGCAGTGAGGTTTGCAAAATCTAGCTGGGGAATTTGTATCTCCTCATCTAGATCTATACCTTCTACTACACTCTTACTTAGAAATTTTGTACCTGGTTGAGTCTTTATACTTATTGCCTTTGTAGTAGAAATTAATGTAGACATAGTAGGACTAGTAGTGAAAATTGATAAACTTTCGACTGATGGGATGCTAACTGGAATACTTTATAAATAAAAAATTGAAGTATTTACAACTGTAGAATGTGAAGTACTTACTGTTGAAAAACTCAAATTTGAAGAAGGTACAAAAGACTACAACTCAGTGGAAGAAGGAGGCTAAAGCTCGGTAGATGAAGTGGTAGCCACTTCTATCATTGATACATTGAGTTGTGCTAGTGATGATTGGACATTTGATGTATCTGAGGGAGTTTTTACAATCACACTTGAAGTTTTCTCTGGGCTAGATGTAGCAATTTTTACTGGAGAGTGGGGAAGTGAGGCAATTACCTCTATAGCTATTTGAACTGGATCATCTTCCTCAACATTCTTCTCAGCTTCCTCAGTAGCTTGTTTCCCTGCTTCCTCTGTTACAACATTATCAATCTGAACTATTTCTTCTTCTTCTTCTTTATCACTGTCATCTTCAATATCTTCAATTATCATAGTTTCAGTACTTGGTTTGTAAAGATGATAGATGTTTTCCCAAGTAGAATTTGCACTCTTCACAACTAACTCTATATCTTTGATCAAAATTAAACAACTATTGAATTTTAGTGTCATCTTGTGCTCATTTTCTATCAATGCCTTATTTATTTCATCATCTTTCAAACTTGGCATTAACTATCTTAAGGTTTGAGCATATATGTCCTTGATAGTTTGTCTTTCATTGGACCATCTCATCTTTACTTTATCCAATAGAACACCTAGAATTTGAGAAGCCATATCATCAGGTGAGTACTTCCATTTTCCCATTTTCTCAATAACAGCATCTTCTATTTCCTACTGCTCTACCTTTGATTTAATTTCATATTTGAGAGATTTGAAATTTGCAATTCTAGATCCTTCTCTCAAATCCTTAATCTTTTGTTCAAAAGAGGGAGGAGGCCTTTTGAGTACTATATCATCATTGATTTTACCTGCCTTGTCCCTTGATCTTTTCCTTGTGAATACTGTAGTGGATTGCTCGGGTTCCTTGGTGATAGTTACCTTTCCTTTCTTCTTTACAGGAACTTGTTCTTCTTTATTCTCATCCTTTTCTTCTTCTTCTAAAATATCTTCTCCTATGCCCTCAGTTAACATTAGAGGTGTGTTGGATTACATCTTGGCCATCCTCTTTCTGCCTTTGTTAACCGCCTGTGGAAGTTTTATGCTTAGCTCAATTCTTATCTTAGCTTCATCATATCTTCCAAAGTATGGAGCCTTTGGATCAACATGTTGATTTACTAGGGCTTCAATTATATCCTTTGTTTCATCAATGTTTACCTCATAAGGAAGACGTTTCACCCATACAATCCTGGGCCTTACTACCTGAATGTATACTCTATCACAATCAACCATGAAACAAACATCATCTTTATAATCTTCCACCAATTTTAGTGGAATCTGGAATCTGTTATTCATCTTCTCCTTAAAAGATTCAAAATAGTTATCCATTATGCTTGTAAAATTCTCACCCATTTCTGCAATATACTCATTTATCTGATAAAAAATAGGTACATCCTTTCTCCATTTTACTGTGGCTTTTGATGGGAAAAACTTTTGAGCATAGAAAAATAAACAAACCAACAGTGAGCCAAACTTACATGGATTGTTCTTTGAGGTTTGGATGCTCTCCATATTCTTGTTGAACTATTTCAACAAAAGATCTGCTAGGTCAAATGATAGATTGTTCTTCACAATTTTATAGGCTAGGTCAACTGCTTCACATGGAACACTATTCTACTGACTTGAACTATATATCTTGTGAGCTATTACATATGTGCCCAATTTTAGTTCTACATCGGTAATGTTGTTAATTTTCATACCTCTACTGTCCCATTTGGCTAGGGTTTTCCTTCCTAGCTCTACCCGACCTAGGGTTTTTGTAGATTTAGCCTTGGCAAGCATGGGAAGAATAGTGATTTGGTGAATCATCTTCTTTGTTATTTCCATTGGTTTCTCAAGCCAAATTTTACCTTCATGTACTCGGCTCAGAATATATCTTATCCATTTTATCTATAAATCCCGAGGCAAGTGGGTGATATGTGTTAAACCCTTATCTTCCAAATGTTTATGTCCCGATTTGAGAACACCATCAACACACAGTTCATCAAAAACAACATCTATCTCTAGGGTTCCATGTTCTTGAATTGTACCTTTAAAATGACTGTGAATGTCGCTTACAAGTAGTACCTTTGGAGGAATTTGAGACTAAGCTCCACTCAGATCTAGGGTTTCTACAACCGTGGGCACAAGTTTGAAATCCAACGCTTTCCATTCTCCATGAACTCACATTTCTGAACCTTTCTTTACTTTGGTGCTGGATGAAGCCATGGTAGCATGGTAGAAAAATTTTTGCTTTAAAATTTTGCTTCGAATCACTAGATCGCACTAGAAATTTCTCTGCTCAAAATGTTGATATTCACGGTGAAGAATAAACTTGATTTCATGATTTTTGTTAAAAAATTTTCATTAATGCTCCATAGGAATTAGGGTATTGAATTCAATAGACTGTCATCCACTATGCATTAAATGCTCGGTGAAGATTCTGTAACTCAGAGAACATACAAATTCATACTTCTCCGACCTTACTCGATAACCAAATGAAATTAGGTTACTCCCAACCTTGCTCAGTGGTAACTGATATTGACCTTCTTTTGATCCTACTGTATCTTGCATACTGATTTGGATCTTTCTTCCTTTCAGTTCAGGAACTATTTTGGAATATGTCTATGAAGATACAGTTCCATTGCTTTCTTGGAGACTTAGTTAGAGTTCATAGAGCCACTCCCTTCATGAGTGACTTCATTACTTGGATTGGTTTACTTAGTAGATTTAGGAATCCATTGCTATCTCATCTGCTTCCTAATGCTATTTTCTTTTGCTTTCTTTTCATCTTCAACTTTGCCTAAATTCATGCAGTTTTTAGCTATGTGACCAAGCTTAGTGCAATTATAACATCTTATGGTAGAATCCCTTTTTCTCAAGTGATGCCTTACACAATTCATGCCAATGTGTCCATATTCTCCACAGTAATGAAATCTACACCAAGTGTTGTATTCCCAACCAAACATTGCTTTAATAATTTGTTCTGCTAGATTGGGTGTTTTAGTTCTACATTCGGATGCCTTATGACCTTGTTTGCTACATTTGTGACATTTTCCTTTAAATCTTGGATTCTCCTTGCATTCATTTGCTTTATGACCAAGCTGATTGCAATTGTAGCATTTTCTATTGAATTTTTCTTTTCCATTGCTCCAACATTTGTTTGAAGTATGACCAATTTTTCCATAGTGATTACAAGTAGGTTTCTGATTCTTTTGAGTACCTTGTTTGGAGGATTCACCTTCCTCTTTGTATCCAAGTCCTGCTTTTCCTTTTTGCCTATGAAGGTTTCATTCATACACCTAATTCATATATTTTTGAGATTTCAACATTCTCTCATTGATTTTCCTTTCATCATCTAGGTCACTCATCACTCTCAAATTGATTTACTTTTCAGATCTTAGCTCCTCTCTTATATTTTCATTTTCTGATCTCAGAGTCAAGATTTCTTCATTTGCATTGGAGATTTGATCAATAAGGTTTTCTAGCTGAAGGGTTTGATTCTTGATTTCATTGTTCTTTCCATCTATTTCATCTTTCATCTTGTTTCTTTGTTCCAAGATTTCACAAAATCTTGTTGACTAAATTTCTTGTTCTCTTTTCAGTTTTCTCACTTCTTCTTGTAGAGATCCACTTTTTTCTAGAAGTTCTTTGATTGCATTGTTTTCTTCATCTGAGCTGCTTGAAGGGAAAAAGTCTTCAATCTTTTCTTCAACATACTGGTGGTCATTAACCTGATTTGCAAGTTCCTTCCTTCTTTTTAGGGAAAGGGAAAGATGCTCTCTTGCTTCTTTGAGTTGAGTTATGGCCATTTCCAGATCTAGCTTTTCATTCTCAATTACTTTGTTAAGTCTGAATATCTCCATTGTCCTGAATCTTTTCTCAATCTATCAAACTTTATTCTAAGAACCATGGAGCTCTGATACCAATTGTTGGAAATATTCAAGACTATCCAGGTTACTAAGAGGGGAGGGGTGAATCAGTAACTTCAAAACTTTTAAGAGATTCAGATCTTAATAATATTAGATTGATAATCTGACTACATGCATGAGTAACAAAAAGAATAAAACATTCATAACACTTTGAACACAGAGATTTGGTGACCCAAAAACCTTCCAAGTAGAAAGTAAAACTAGGGTGGGGATGATACCCACAAAACTTCAATACTGCAGTATAAAGTTTGCCGGTTAAGGCTTACAATGATCACTTCTGATGATCTGCCCTATTAGGAGAAATAAGGACTGCTAGGTCCACCTTGTTAGAGGATTTACAAATATACAATGAAGTATGCACTCGGTTAAGAGATTTAACAAAGACTGTTAAGTCTACCTGGTTAAAGGATTTCAACCTGATTCACCTGTTATGATGAAAAAGTAGATCTCTTACTTGCAACTGTACTTGCTAATTGAGATTCTTTGATGTACTGATCACCTTCTATGATGGATAGATCTTTGCTACTTCTTATACCACTATAGCCCTTTGTAATTTGCTTATCTTTGCCTTTCTCTCTTTTTCATACTTCGCTATATCTCTTTGGATATGATATAAAACATTGTTTATATATCAATCTAAAACAATTACAACATAATTACAAAGTCAGCTCTTAAACAAGCTAACACAAATATTACTAAGTCAGCCCAAATACAGTGACTCGGTTACTACAAACTAACTCAGTGACTTTTTGATACTCAGCATCCACTACATTACTCAGCATCATCATGCACTCGGTAGAAGTGGAGGCATGGCCCATACTAACTACTTGGTTGTAGTTTTGAACATGGTATATATTGGAGACTCAGCAAATATAGTGTCACTCGGTAAACACTATTATGCTCGGTAAGTACTATCCTGCTTAGTAAGCACTATTCTACTTGGTAAGCACTATTCTACTTGGTAAGCACTATTCTGCTCGATAAGCACTATTCTGCTCGGTAAGCATTGTTATGCTTGGTAAGCACTATTCTTCTCAGTAAGCACTGAGAGTCTGAATAAGTGTTGTCACTAATGACAATCATACCTAATGTCAACATGAACATGAAAAAAGAGTTAGATTACATAATTGGATATGTGCATTTGAAGATATAAGAATGTTGGAAGATGAATCTGTTAGAAGCTATATTAGCAGAATGTCAAAAATTGTTACAGGCATAAAATTTTGTGGGGGAACAAAGATAGAGAATGAAGTGATATGGAAAATTATGAGGACATTGACTCATGCACTTAAGTAGAAAAAATAGATGATTGAACAAGTTATACCTTGCACTACAAACTTTACAAGAGAGACTCTTCTTGGAAGATTGGAAGCAGCAGAGATGAACCTGAGGTTATCAAGAGACTTACCTAGAATGGAGACAACATTCAATGCTCTTAGTGTTCACCCTACATTTTCAAAAAACATCAGTGTTAGCAGAGATTATGTTGGCAGCTACAGATCTAGAAATGAAGAAGACAAGAAGATTGAAGAAGGTATTTCCTTGCTTGTGAGGAGAGAACCAGATAGTAAGAAAATTTTTAAATGTTGGACTTGTCAAGAATATTTGCATCTAAATGTCCTAAGAGAGTTAAAAAGTATAGAAATAATTTCAAACCTAGAAGATCTAAGGAATGTTATTATGTTAATGATGAAGATCTTGAAGCTAGTATAGAGAGAACCTTAAGTGAACGTGATAATGAGAATAATGATGACATAGGATTTGTAGCAATTAAAGAAGAAAATTCTAAAACTAAAGTCAAGGAAGAAAAAGCCTTAGTTTCTCAAGCTGAAAAGAAAGCTGATTGGATTATAGATAGTGATTGTTGACATCATATGACTAGAGACATGAAAAAGTTCATAAAGTTAAATGAATATGATGGAGGAGTTGTTAGAGTCAGAAACGATGCACCTAATTTGATTAAAGGTATAGGATCTATTACTCTTGATGGAAAGACTAATATTGATGATGTTTATTTTGTGGATGGATTGAAACATAATCTTTGGAGTGTTGGAAAGTTATTTGATAAGGGATATCAAGTTTGGTTTACTGAGAAAACTTGTGTGATAAAGGATAAAGATGGAAATCTGATTGGAATTGGATCTAGAACCAAAGGTAATGTATTTCAATTGAATACTACTCAGATGACATGTTTGATTACTAAAATTGATGAGAGTTGGTTATGGCATAGAAGGTTTTGTCATATAAACTTTGACAACATTTTGAAAGTAAGTACTACACTTGCAGTAAGATATTTGCCCAAAATAATGAAGCCTACTAACATGATTTTCAAAGAATGTGTGATGGCTAAATAGAAAAGAAGTTCTTTTCCTAGTAAGAAGTTTACATCTGCAAAACAGATGGAAATTATTTATACAGATTTAAGTGGTCCTACTAGGACTAGAGGATTCTATGGAGAAAGGTATTTTATGATTCTTGTTGATGATTTTACAAGAATGATGTGGATTGCATTTCTTAAAGAAAAATTTGAAGCATTTGATAAGTTTAAGATTGTTAAGAATAAAGTTGAGAATGAATCTGGAATGAAGATTAAATGTTTGAGATCTAATAGAGGTGGAGAATTTACTTCTAGAGAGTTTAACACCTTTTGTAAAGAAAATGGAATTAAGAGATAGTTCTCAGGCCCTAGAACACCTAAACAAAATGGTATTACAGAAAGAAGGAATAGATCAGTGACTCAAGCAGCAAGAGCTATGTTATTTGAGAATGATATGGTGAAGATATTCTGGAGAGAAGTGGTGAACATAGTAGTGTTTACAATGAACAAAATAAAAATTAGAGCAGACACTTACAAGACACCTTATGAATTATGGTTTGGACATGCACCCTTAGTTAAGTATTTTAGAATTTTTGGAAGAAAATTTTATATAAAGAGAGATGATGATATTGGAAAGTTTGATCCTAGAAGTGAAGGTATATTTCTTGAATATTCTTTGAAAAGAAAATCCTATAGATGTTACAATAAAAGAACTAAGACTATTGTTGAAAGTGCAAATGTTAAGGTTGATGAAAAGTTCAAAATTCAAGAAAAAATGCTTGATTATGAATCAGATGAAGAAGCTCATCCTAAACCTAACACTGGATCTACTGAATTATTTTATGAAACTGATCATGATTTGTTGAATGAAAGCCATAGTGAAGTCATTGAAGAGCCTACACTTGAAGTGAGATCTGAGATAGTGACACCTAGCAAAAGTTTCTTAAAGAATCATCCTATTGGACAAATTATTGGAAGCATCAAAAGAGGAGTTCTAACTCGAAATAAGGTACAAGAATAGTTATGTTTTTTTTCTCAAATTGAACCTAAAACTACTAGTGAAGCTTGTGAAGATGAAAATTGGAATAATGCTATGAAATAAGAACTAGATTAGATTGAAAAGAACAAGACATGGGAATTGTTCCCTAGACCTAAAGACAAGAATGTTACTAGAACTAAATGGGTATTTAGAAAAAAGATGAATGAACAAGGAGAAATAGTAAGAAACAAAGAAAGATTGGCATGTAAGGGATACTCATAGCAAGAAGGAATTGACTATGAAGAAACCTTTGCACCTGTTGCAAGAATTGAAGTAGTAAGAATGTTTTTGGCCTATGCAGCTTACAAGAAATTTAAAGTATATCAGATAAATGTGAACTCAACATTTCTAAATGGAGAATTGGAAGAAGAAGTCTAAATTGAGCAACCTAAAGGTTTTCCTCTGACTCAAGAAGGAGACATGGTATGTAAACTAAAGAAATCTTTATATGGACTAAAACAAGCACCTAGAACTTGGTATGCAAGGTTGGACATGTATTTGTTAAAGTTGGGATTTACAAAAGGAACAACTGATAGCAATTTGTACACAAAAGAAATTGAAAATGGTTTGTTGGTTATAGTTATTTTTGTTGATGACATTATTTTTGGAGAAGAAGATGAAGCTAGTGAAAAAGTTTTTGATGAAATGAATACTAAATTTGAAATGAGTATGATTGGTGAAATGAAATACTTTTTGGAATTACAGATAATGCAGAACAATGATGGTATCTTTGTAAGTTAGACAAAGTACCTGAACGACTTGTTGAAAATATTTGGAATGTAGAATTGTAAACTAGTTGGAACACCTATGGTAACTAGACATAAGTTATCTATCACAGATGAGAGTCTTGCAATATAACAAAAGAATTAGATATCCATGATTGGAGGACTATAGTATTTGACACATACAAGACCTGATATAGCACGTTCAGTTGGAATTGTAGCAAGATTTCAAGTTGAACCTAGAGAATCACATTATGCAACAGGAAAGAGGATAATGAGATATTTAAGAGGCATAATAGACTATGGATTATTGTATGAAAAATCTGATTATTTTACCCTATGTGCATATACAAATGTTGATTGGGGAGGTAGTGTTGATGATAAGAAAAGAACCAGTGGTGGAGCATTTTTCCTTGGAGGAAGATTGGTTTCTTGGCTAAATAAGAAGCATAATTGTATCTCACAGAGCACAGAAAAAGAAAAATATGTAGCAGTAATAAATAATTGTAACCAGATAATTTGGATGAAGCAAATGCTGAAGGATATTGGAATAAAGTTTGTTGAACCTATTGTCATACATTATGACAACACTAGCACAGTTAGTATGTCTTAGAATCCTGTATTACATTCTAGGACAAAGCATATAGAGATCAAGTATCATGTTGTAAGAGAGAAAGTTGCTAAGAAGGAAGTCAGACTTGAGTACATAAGTACAAAGGAGTAGATAGAAGATATATTTACAAAGACTTTTCCTAAGGATACATTTTAGTATCTAAGAGGTATGCTTGGGGTTATGCCTGAGCCTACTTTTGAGAAGTGATGGAGTTGGTTGCATCCGTCTAGTGGTATATGAGCCTTATCTTTCTTCTGGACTAGATGTTGGTACTTCCTCTATGGAGGAGTATGTTTATCTGAGCTAAGTCATGAGGAATCTAGTGAATGTATTTTATAAATATTATCTTTTGACATTGGATTTTTTGTTGACATAGTGATGAAATTTATGTCATTGATGTCAATGGGGGAGAAGTGTTAGAAAGTAAAGTCCACCAAGATAACTGAGAGGGGGGGGGGGGTGAATTAGTTATCAGATAATTATAACTTTTATCATCTTCAAAAACATTAAACCATATAAGCAATGTAATTACCAACCATAGAAAGACATTCATACACAATAACATAATGACACAAGATATGTTGACTAGGGAACCTCTTGATCAAAGAGTAAACCCTGGTAGGAATGATGCCCACAAAATATGCACCAATATGAATATTCCTTGTCAAAAGATGGAATCTTTTAGGAGTCTTTTGAAATACATTCAGTACATATGAATCCCTATTAGGAGATTTTGACTCCCTGTTAAAAGATTCTAACCCTGTTAAGAATTATGGAAGATAGAAGGACCCACTACCCAAACAGCTTCAGGGTAAGATCATTGAACACACTATCCAAATAATCTTTGCATTAATCAATAGAATAATATGTTACCTCTTCTCTAACTCTACCAAACCACACTCACTATTACATCAGATCTCAATTTTAGATCTTTGTACTTCGCATGTCTTCCTTCACAAATTTGCTTTCATACTTAGCTCTTTTCATCACTTCATGTATATAGCATCACACACAACCACTACTTCCATATCAAAAATGCACACAAAAACAAGGAAATGCATTCCTTCCTTTATACCACACTCAAATAATTACAAATGACTCGGCATACAATTACAAAATAAAAGTTTCCACACGCTACACCAAAATCACACAAAACTATCAGCTCCCAAATACAATAAATCTTCACTCGTGTGACCTCGAAGTCTACACTATCATCCACATTAGTATCAATGTGTCTTCAACTTCCCTTTAACTGAGCAAAACTAGATTCCATCCCAATTAGGAGATATCATCTGATTTCCACAAACTGCTACTCAGGAACACTGCCTGAATACTGCTTCCACCAAAATGATCATAACTTCCATGAATAAATGAATTACTACCTACGCTCTTAACCATAGACATATAACATATCAAAGAGTATATCCTCAATGTCACATAGCTCCAACTACAATAACCCATGTGCGCTAATCCAAACTCTCTCTACTTCTCTACAAGTCTTCGATAAATCATTGTGTTGACATCAATGACAATCATAGTAATGAATGCAACAAAAAATGCTACAGAATGGCTACCAAACATTTAGCATTCATTCCTAACAATATCCCCCATTGGCATTGATGACAACATAGATGAAAAAATCCAATGTTCCAAAAATCCAATACTGCAACACTGCTTCTTCAAATCCTCTTCATCAATCAAATCTTGCTTCATTATCCTATTAAGTTCTCTCCAAGAGATGTTTCAAATTGTTTTTCATGTATACTTCTTCCCCATGACATCAATGACAAAAATTTCATCACTATGTCAACAACAACTCAATGTCAAAAGACACTTTTCAAAAAATACATTTACTAGAGTCCTCATGACTCAGCTCGGATACACATACTCCCCCATAGACGAAGTACCAACATCTAGTCCAAAAGAAAGATAAGGCTCATATACCACTGGATGGATGCAACCAACTGCATCACTTTTCAAAAGTAGGTTGGGTTATAATCCCAAGCATACCTCTTAGATACACAAATGTATCCTTAGGCAAAGGCTTTGTGAATATATCTGCTATCTGCTCCTTTGTACTTATGTACTCAAGTTTGACTTCTTTCTTACCAACTTTCTCTCTTACAACATGATACTTAATCTCTATATGCTTTGTCTTAGAATGTAATACAAGATTCTTAGACATACTAACTATGCTGGTGTTGTCACAATGTATGACAATAGGCTCAACAAATTTTATTCCAATATCCTTTAGCATTTGCTTCATCAAAAATATCTGGTTACAATTGTTTGCTACTGCTACATATTCTACTTCTATTGTGCTTTGCGAGATACAATTATGTTTCTTGCTTAGCCAATAAACCAATCTTCCTCCAAGGAAAAATCCTCCACCACTAGTACTTTTCTTATCATCAACACTACCTCCCCAATCAACATCTGTATATGCACATAGGCAAAAATCATTAGATTTTTCATACCATAGTCCATTATGCCTCTTAAAGATCTCAGTATCCTTTTTACTTCTGCATAATGTGATTCTCTAGGTTCAGCTTGAAATCTTGCTACAATTCTAACTAAATATGCTATATTAGGTCTTGTATGAGTCAAATACTACAATCCTCCAGTCATAGATCTATATTTCTTCTGTTCTACTCTAGAAGTCTCATCTTTGCTAGATAACTTATGTCTGATCACCATGGGTGTTCCAACTAGTTTACAATTCTCCATTCCAAATCTTTTCAACAGTCATTCAGGTACTTTTTCTGACTTACAAAGATACCATCATTGTTTTTTGTTATCTATAATCCCAAAAAGTATTTCATTTCACCAATCATACTCATTTCAAATTTAGTCTTCATTTCATCAACAAATTTGTCACTAGCTTCATCTTCTCCTCTAAAGATAATGTCATCAACAAAAATAACTATAAATAACAAACCATTTTAAATTTCTTTTGTGTACAGATTGCTATCAGTTGTTCCTTTTGTAAATCTCAATTTTAACAAATACTTATCCAGTCTTGTATACCAAGTTCTAGGTGCTTGTTTAAGTCTATATAAAGATTTCCTCAATTTACATACCATGTCTCCTTCTTGAGTTAAAGGAAAACCTTCAGGCTGCTCAATGTAGACTTCTTCTACCAATTCTCCATTCAGAAATGTTGACTTCACATCCATCTGATATACTTTGAATTTCTTGTAAGTTGCATATGCCAAAAAAATTCTTACTACTTCAATTCTTGCAACATGTGAAAAGGTTTCTTCATAGTCAATTCCTTCTTGTTGTGAGTAACCCTTACATACCAATCTTGCTTTTTTTCTTACTACTTCTCCTTGTTCATTCATCTTATTTCTAAATACTGATTTAGTTCCAATAACATTCTTGTCTTCAGGTCTAGTGACCAATTCCCATGTCTTGTTATTTTCAATCTGATCTAGTTCTTCTTTCAAAGAATTAGTCCAACTTTCATCTTCACAAGATTCATTAGTAGTCTTAGGTTCAATTTGAGAAATCAAACATACATGTTCTTGTGCCTTATTTCAAGTTAGAACTCCTCTTTTGATGCTCCCAATAATTTTTTCAATCAGATGATTTCTTAACAAACTCTTGCTAGGTGTCACTATCTCGGATCTCTCTTTAGATGTAGGCTCTTCATTGACTTCACTCTGGATTTCATTCAACAAATCATTGTTAGTTTCATAAAATAATTTAGTAGATCCAGTGTTAGGTTTAGGATGAGCTTCTTCATCTGATTCATGATCAAGCATTCTTTCCTAAATTTTGAATTTTTCATCAACTTTAACATTTGCGCTTTCAACAATAGTCTTAGTTCTTTTATTGAAACATCTATATGCTTTTTATTTCAAAGAATATCCAAGAAATATACCTTCATACCTTCTAGGATCAAACTTTTCAATATCATCATCTCTCTTTATATAACATTTGCTTCCAAAAATTCAAAAATACTTAACTGAGGGTGCATGTCCAAACCATAATTCATAAGGTGTCTTGTCTGTATATGCTTTGATTTGTACTTTGTTCATTGTATACACTGTTTTTTTCACTACTTCTCTCCAAAATATCTTTGCCAAACCATTTTCAAACAACATAGCTCTCACTACTTCAGTTATTGATCTCTTCCTTCTTTCTGCAATGCCATTTTGCTCAGGTGTTCTAGGGGTTGAATATTGTCTCTTAATGCCATTTTCTTCACAAAAGGTGTTAAGCTCTCTAGAATTAAATTCTCCACCTCTATTAGATCTCAAACATTTAATCTTCATTCTAGATTCATTCTCAACTTTATTCTTAACAATTGGATTGTGGAAATCTTATGTTGTTAATCCTAAACTTATCAAATGCTTCAAATTTTTCTTTAAGAAATGCAATCCACATCATTCTTGTAAAATCATCAACAAGAATCATAAAATACCTTTCTCCATAGAATCCTCTAGTCCTAGTAGGACCACTCAAATCTATATCAACAATCTCTAGCTTCTCTATAGATGTAAACTTCTTACTAGGAAATGAACTTCTCTTCTATTTAGACATTACACATTCTTTGCAAATCATGTTAGTAGGCTTCATAATTTTAGGTAAATCTCTTACTACAAGTATAGTACTTACTTTCACAATGTTATCAAAGTTTATATGATAAAACCTTGTATGCCACAACCAACTATCATCAATCTTAGTAATCAAACATTTCATCTCAGTAGGATTCAACTGAAATACATTACCTCTGGTTCTAGATCTAGTTCCAATCAAATTTCCATCTTTATCCTTTATCACACAAGTTTTCTTAGTAAACCAAACTTGATATCCCTTATCAACTAACTGTCCAACACTCAAAAGATTATGTTTCAATCCATCCACAAAATAAACATCATCACTATTAGTCTTTCCATCAACAGTAATAGATCCTATACCTTTAATCAAACAAGGTGAATTGTTTCCAACTCTAACAGCTCCTCCATCATATTCATTCAACTTTATGAACTTTTTCATGTCTCCAGTCATATGATGTGAACAATCACTATCTATAATCCAATCAATTTTCTTTTCAACTTTATAAACTAAGGATTTTTCTTCCTTAACATCAGTTTCAAGATTCTCTTCTTTAATTGCTACAAATCCAATGTCATCATTATTCTTACTAGCACTTTCACTTAAAGTTCTTTCTATACTAGCTTCAAGATCTTCATCATTAGCATAATAACATTCCTTAGATCTTCTAGGTTTGAAATTGCTTATGTACTTTTTAACTCTCTTAGGGAATTTAGATGTAAAATGACCATATTCTTGACAAATTCAACATTTAAATATTTTCTTACCATCTGGTTCTCTTTTCAAAATCAAGGCAATACCTTCTTCAATCTTCTTGTCTTCTTCATTTCTAGATCTTTTGCTGCCAACATAATCTCCACTCACACTGATGCTTCTTGATAATGTAGGGAGAACACTAAGAGCACTGAATGATGTCTCCATTCTAGGTAAGTCTCCTAATAATCTCAAGTTCATTTGTGCTACTTCCAATCTTCCAAGAAGAGTCTCTCTTGTAAAGTTTGTAGTACAAGGTATAACTTGTTCAATCATCTATGTTGTCTTCTTAAATACAGGAGTCAATGTCCTCATAATTTTCCATATCACTTCATTCTCTGTCTTTGTTCCTCTACAAGATTTTATACCTGTAATAATTTCTGACATTCTACCAATATAACTTCTAATAGATTCATCTTCCAACATTCTTATATCTTCAAATGCACAAATCCGGTTATGTAATCTAACTCGTTTTGCATGTTCATCACCTTCAAAAGTAGAGTGTAAAGATTTCCAAACTTCATGATATTTTTTCAATTATTTTACCTAACTGTACTCATTCTCCAAAAGTGTCATCAAAAGTGCTTCCCTTGCAAGTATTTTACACATGAATAGATCTCTCTCATCCACAGTACATGTTTCAAGATTGTCTTCTTCAATGATAGTCTTATCATTCTTTGTAATCAACCAATAACCTAGTCCTAAACATAGTAGGTGTGTCTTCATCTTTTCTTTCCAGCTATCAAAATTTACTCCATCAAACTTAGGGCTTTCTTTTCTAAAATTAGCCATGGATCTCCTTAAGCTGTCAAACTTATTTTTCAAGGATCTGCTACTCTGATACCAATTGTTAAAAAGTAAAGTCCACCAAGATAATTGAGAGGTGGGGGGGTGAAAAAGTTATCAGATAATTATAACTTTTATCATCTTCAACAACATTAAACCATATAAGCAATATAATTACCAACCATAGAAAGATATTCATACACAATAACACAATGACACAAGATATGTTGACTAGGGAACTTCTTGATCAAAGAGTAAACCCCGGTGGGAATGATGCCCAAAAAAGATGCACTAATATTAATATTCCTTGTGAAAGGATGGACTCTATTAGGAATCTTATGAAATATATTTAGTACATATGAATCCCTATTAGGTGATTTTGAATCCTTGTTAAAAGATTCTAACCCTGTTAAGAGTTATGGAAGACAGAAGGAACCATTGCCCAAACACCTTTAGGGTAAGATCACTAAACATGCTGTCCAAATAATTTTTGCATTACTCAATAGAATAATATGTTAATTCTTCTCTGATTGTTCCAAACCACACTCAATATTACATCAGATCTCAATTTTAGATCTCTATACTTCACATGTCTTCCTTCACAAATTCGCTTTCATACTTCATGCATACAACATCACACATAACCACTACTTCAATATCAAAACTACACAAAACAACAAGGAAATACATTCATTCCTTTATACCATAGTCAAATAATTAGAAATGAGTTGGCATACAATGACAAAATAAAAGTTTCCACATGCACCACCAAAATTACACAAAACTATCAGCTTCCAAATACAATAAATCTTCACTCATGCGACCTCAAAGTCTCTATTGTCATCCACATTACTATCAATATGTCTTCAACTTCCCTTTAACTACACAAAACTAGATTCCATCTTGTTTAGGAGATATCATCTGATTTCCACAAACCGCTACTTAGGAACACTGCGTAAATACTACTTCCACCAAAATGATCATAACTTCCATGAATAAATGAATTACTATCTGCGCTCTTAACCATAGCGATACATTAGAAGTAGGGAATAATGAGAGGGGAGGGTTAATCAGTATTATAAAAACTTTATCTTTTGCCCAATTATGGATATAACAAATTATCTTTAGACATGCATAACATAAGAAGCTAAACACCATGCATAACAATAAAGAACTCATAACACATTATTTGTTGTCGAGAAACCCTGGCCAAGGGAAAACCCTGGTGGGGATGGTACCCACAAAGATCCACTAATCAAAAGTATCATGTTTAGGATATTGACCCTGCTAGGAGTCTATTACAAGCATATAGTGTATCAGTCCTGATTAAGGGAATATAGGCCTTCTTAGAAGCCTCAACCCTGTTAGGAGTTGTAGTAAAAAATGTGATTACTAGATGAGCCCACTGCCCAAACAAGTAATGTACAATATACACTGATTAAAAAATAGGTTAAGGTATATAACCTTATACTGCTTGCATCAATATCACTTTGCTACTCTTTCACTATCTCTATTACATATGCTTCATATACTTCACATCATATTACTTGTTGCTTGTTACAGTTCTACTACCATTACACTTTACAATTACAATTACATTTACATTTATACCAATGAATTTCTCAAAGAGTTAACATCTAGGATGTTGTCCCTTTATATTTTTAAGTCATTATTTTGATAAACAAAATAATCCCTTAACTCTTTACTAGTTCTGTCTTCATATACTGTCCTGTCGGCTTTACACTGTCTTTAGTAAAAATGTCATAACTTCTTCCGTACATGCCATACTGACTTGTACTTTGAGATGGGTGATAAATAGACATTATAGAGTCTATGTTCAAGTGTGAAATCATTGAACTTACTCTAGTTAATGTCACAAACAAAAACTATATACATGCTCACTGGTAAAACACCATCTCACACTTAGACAAATTTGCAATGCACTCTGTCATACTTGCTCTTTGACTTGTGCGATCTTCATGAGGATCATATGTTGCCATAATGAAAAAATATATGAATTCAACTCAGCCAAATTTCCAACAACATATAACATATCAAAGAGTATATACTCAATGTCACATAGCTCCAATTGCAATAACCCACGTGCGCTAATCTAAACTTTGTCTACTTCTCTGCAAGTCTTCGTTAAATCACTATGTTGACATTAATGAAAATCATAGTCATGAATGCAACAAAAATTTCTACAAAATGGCTGCCAAAAATTTATCATTCATTCCTAACATGAAGAGTACATGAAAATAATCTATTTGTACTATCTAAATAGGAAAATGAAGCAAGATTTGATTGATGAAGAGGATTTTAAGCAGTAGTATTGGATTTTTGGAACATTGGATGTTTTTTCATATATGTTTCCATCAATGCCAATGGGAGAGATTGTTAGGAATTAATTTTAAATGTTTGGTAGCCATTCTGTAGCAGTTGTTGTTGCATTCATGACTATGATTATCATTGATGTCAACATAGTGATCTTCTGGAGACTTGCAGAGAAGCGGACAAAGTTTGAATTAGCACACATGGGTTATTGTAGTTGGAGCTATATGATTTTGAAGATATAATATTTGATATGTTATATGTTTATGGTTAAGAGTGCAGACAATAATTCTCTTATTCATGCAAGTTATGAGCATTTTGGTGGAAGCAGTATTCAGGCAGTGTTCTTGAGTAGCCATTTGTGGAAATCAGATGATATCTCCTAATGAGGATGGAATCTCATTCTAAAAATTTAAAGGGAAGCTGAAGACACATTGATAGTGATGTGGATGACAACACAAACTTTGAGGTTGCATGAATGAAGATTTATTGTATTTGGAAGTTGATAGTTTTGTCTAATTTTGATGTAGTGTGTGGAAACTTTTATGTTGTAATTGTATGCCAACTCATTTGTAATTATTTGAGTGTGGTATAAAGGAAGGAATGTGTTTCATTTTTTTAATGTAGAAGTGGATAGTATTTTATGAATATGAAGTGAAGAAAAGAGCTAAATGTGAAAGCGAATTGTGAAGGAAGACATGCGAAGTACAGAGATCTAAAATTGAGATCTGGTGTAACAGTGAGTGCGGTTTGGCATAGTTAGAGAAGAAGTAATATATTATTCTATTGAGTAATGAAAATATTATTTGGATAGTGTGTTCAGTGATCTTACCCTAAAGCTATTTGGGCAGTGGGTCCTTCTGTCTTCCATAACTCTTAACATGGTTAGAATCTTTTAACAGGGATTCAAAATCTCCTAACAAGGATTCATATGTACTAAATGTATTTCATAAGACTCCTAACAGACTCCATCCTTTCACAAGGAATATTCATATTAGTGAATCTTTTGTGGGCATCATTCCCACTAGGGTTTACTCTTTCATCAAGAGGCTCCCTAGTCAACATATCTTGTGTCATTGTGTTATTGTGTATGAATATCTTTCTATGGTTGGTAATTATATTACTTATATGGTTTAATATTGTCAAAGTTGATAAAATTTATAATTATTTGATAAAAGATTCACCACC
The DNA here is from genome assembly GCA_027943335.1 of Chamaecyparis obtusa. Classification (NCBI taxonomy): domain Eukaryota; kingdom Viridiplantae; phylum Streptophyta; class Pinopsida; order Cupressales; family Cupressaceae; genus Chamaecyparis; species Chamaecyparis obtusa. The sequence goes on from BSBK01002478.1 coordinate 775,640, forward strand.
CCCCCTCTCAGTTATCTTGGTGGACTTTACTTTCTAACACAAACTTTGAGGTCACACGATTTAAGATTTATTATATTTGGAAGCTGAAAGTTTTGTGTAATTTAATGTAGCATGTGGAAACTTTTATTTTTTAATTGTATGTTGAATCATTTGTAATTATTTGAGTGTGGTGTAAAGGGAGGAATGTGTTTCCTTTTTGTAATGTAGAAGAGGATAGTAGTGTATGAATATGAAATGAATAAAAGAGCTAAATGTGAAAGCGAATTGTGAAGGAAGACATGCGAAGTATAGAGATCTAAAATTAAGATCTAGTGTAATAGTGAGTGTGGTTTGGCATAGTCAGAGAAGAGGTAACATCTTATTCTATTGAGTAATACAAAGATTATTTAGATAGTGTGTTCAGTGATCTTACCTTGAAGTTGTTTGGGCAATGGGTCCTTTTGTCTTCCATAGCTCTTAACAGGGTTAGAATCTTTTAACAGGGATTCAAAATCTCCTAGCAGGGAGTCATATGTACTGAATGTATTTCATAAGAATCCTAACATAGTCCATCCTTTCACAAAGAATATTCATATTAGTGCATCTTTTGTGGGCATCATTCCCACCGAGGTTTACTCTTTAATCAAGAGGTTCCCTAGTCAACATATCTTGTGTCATTTTGTTATTGTGTATTAATATCTTTCTATGGTTGGTAATTATATTGTTACATGGTTTAATGTTATTGAAGTTGATAAAAGTTATAATTATCTGATAACTAATTCACCCCCCCCTCTTAGTTATCTTGGTGGAAATTACTTTCTAACAATTGGTATCAAAGTGATAGGTCCTTGAAGAAAAAGTTTAACAGCTTAAGGAGATCCATGGAAAATTTCAGCAAAGAAAGCTCTAAGTTTGATGGAGTAAATTTTGACTACTAGAAAGAAAATATGAAGACACACCTACTATGTTTAGGACCAAGTTATTGGTTGATTACAAAGAATGACAAGACTATCATTGAAGAGGAAAATCTTGAAACATGTACTACTAATGAGAGGGATCTATTCATGGGTAACATAATTTCAAGGGAAGCACTTTTCACAGCCCTTCCGGAGAATGAGTACAGTCAGGTAAAATGTTTGAAAAAATATCATGAAATTTGGAAAGCTTTACACTCTACTTTTGAAGGTGATGAACATGTGTATCATCTTAAAATGAAATAAATTCTATTTGGATAGGTTTCCCACCCTCTTTCAGTGCATTTATCATGATAAACTTGCATTTAGGATGCATTTGTATGTCTTGGGTGAAATTAGGGTTAGGATCCTAAGGATTCTCCTTAATTCCCCTCTTCTATGACTCTAATTTCTAGGTAGGATATAGAAATGGGTCCTCCTAGTCTTCATCATGTCAATCACATGATCTTTTATCTATCATAGACATTCTATTCTTATCCAGCTTCCTTTCTAAGTTCTGGGAATCCTCAGGGCCTTTAAACTGCATCCTGACAAAAGTTAGGGTTTTTGGTCAAGGTCGACCTCAACCAAAATAGGTCAAGGTTGACCTTGACCTCATCTTGCTAGGATTTCAAATTTTCAATTCTCTCTAATTTAGCTTCCGAGATTATTAATTTCCCACCTCCAGGTCAGCTATTTTGGGCTTTGAAATGGTAAATCCTTTAATTACATTTAATTTAGATCCATTCTCTAAAGGTTAGGACCTAATTGGGATTTAATCCTTCAAGGTGGCCCTTCTAGAGGAGTGTGACATAATTCACTATAAAAGGAGGCCTTCCTCTCTCATTTTCATATCTCATCTCAAGCAATCAAGCTCTCAAGCTGTTCAAGCAAGAATTTCAAGTCTTCAATCATCTTCAAGCATTCATATTTGGAGCAAGAGAGAATCAGTCTTCCTTGATCCATTATAATCAACATTTCAAGCATTCAAACATGGAGTAACAACTATGGATTGTGAGAATGGTAGAAGTACTTTATCCTTGGGGGCTTGGTATGATTTTCTATCACGTTCAAATCTATGCATTGTTATTTCATACATATTCATGCTAGGGTTTTAATCTAGAGGATTAGATCTTAGCTTTAAACTTTCAATATACACACACACATACTATTTCAATTGGCTATTCGTGGAGGTGGGAATCACCAAAACAGGAGTTTGACTAAGGTAAAAACCTATATAGCCACCCCAAAAACCCCTTTTTCAGATATCTGCAGGTGCTATTTTGGGAATCAGAGGAAAGATTAGAGTACCCTTTTCACTGAACTTTTAGGATCTGTGAACAGAATCAGAATCAAACTTCGGCATAAAAATGTGGTCTTTGACCTTTTAAAAGGTCAAAGTCGACCTATGTGAATCTGGAGAAAATATTTTTGGGTTTTGTCTGCCTCGACATTTGTTGTCCAGAACAAGTGATGGAACTTTCCAAAACTTCATACAAACTTCAGAAAATAGGTATTTCTAGACTAATATGATGATGAGATATGTACTTTGATCTAATTAATTTCCAGGCATTTTTAGATCTATTTATGCTTCTAAACTTCCTTTCTAAATGGATAGGTGACGAATGTTATATGTGTTACTATGCTTCCATTTTCACCTTATTCATTTTGGTGAACCCATTTACGACAACTCTTTATTTTATGGTGTTAGATTTAAATCTTGTAGATTTCTTTCTTTCATTTATATTTCAAAAATACAAAAAAAAAATTCCAAAATTCTTTTAAAAATACAAAAATATTTCTATTTTTCAGGCTTTTAGTAGTTTCTTTGTATTCAACATGTATGTTTCTTGTTTTGAGTACTTTGATGATACTTTTATTATACAAGAGGATAGAATCCTTAATGAGGAACATGGTAGTGAAGATGAAAATGGTTTGAATATGGTCTCCATGTATCCTATTCCTATTTCACTCTCCTCCACAACCTCTCCACTTGACCTTTATCATAGGGTGTGTGCATGGTTACCTTCATGTCCCACTATTTGCAACATTGATAAACCAAAAATGATATTTCCTAAACCTTTGATGATGGTAAAAGGATGTCCTCCTATAACAATTAAGGGTAAACCTAGAGATCCTTTGGATTTCTTTGATAACACTGATTCTATTTCACATGCTTATCACACACGAAATAATCCTCAGCCTACTATTCCAATTTCTTTACCTCCTTCTCAACCTATGCTTACCCAAGCACCTAGGTATCCTTCTACCTTTAAGGAGTACAACTTAGTTGATCAATTACATGCTACTCCTACCAAAATATCTCTATGGGAATTACTTCAAACCTCCCTGACATATTATGAGGATTTGCAAAAGACTTTATCTACTCTTCCTACTACGCCTCCTAGCCAAGAAAATAGTCATTCAATTTTGGATTGTATGCATGCTATGCCTTTTGTACCTCCTATTGTCTTTTCTGATGATGATTTACCTTCATTAGAGGTGCATAATCAATATGATGCTCTTATGGTGGCTATCTCTATCAATAAGAGCATCATTCAAAGAACCATAATTGATAATGGATCTGGACTTAATGTTTTTAGCATGGACATGCTCAAAGCAATTAAGGCTGATTTATCTACCATTCAACCTAATAATGTTCCTATACATGGATTTGATAATATTGTGAAAAGAACTTTGGGTATTATTACCTTACCTATTAAGGTGGGTCCAGTTATCCTACATACTCCTATTCATGTTATGCATAGACAACTTAACTATAACCTTCTTTTAGGAAGACTGTGGTTACATACTATGCATGTAGTTCCTTCTACTCTCCATCACAAGGTTTGATTGATTATAACAATCTAATGTATACATTACATGTGGATGATGCTCTGAATCCTTGCTTAAATGTAGAATATGCTAAAATCTCTGAACCTATTCAACCTAGTAAAGAGATTGAAAAACAATTTCCAATACAACAATCTGAGATAAAACAAGTTGAAATTCAACAACAAGAAGATCCACCTTCTTCCTCTTCCTTGACTGAAGATGATTGGGGAACATTGGATTTTAATCCCACATTTATTGGTGAATATAAGGTCTCTGATTTAGACTTTATGAAGCAACAAAATGAATTTGAGAAAAAAGTTTTTTCTTCTCCATTATGTAAAAAATTAAAAAGTAATTTTTTTGTCACTTCAAGCAATGAAACACTTGACACTATAAAACCTAATTGTTATGATATTGTGACATATGCTGCTCCTTGGACTCCTTCTAATATGACTGACTGATATGGTCCTGGTTATCATTTTCTTAAGAAATTAGGATTCAATGGGAAAGGATGTGGTAAATATGAACAAGGTATACAAGTACCCTTGGATAATGACATCTATGACCATACGTATGGATTAGGATTTAATCCTTACCGACAACCCTCTACTTTTCCTCTTAATGTTAATCATATTTGTAGTGGATAGTTAAAGTTGGTTAATCCATTGCTTATTTATCTTAATCAACAACCTTCTTTGGATATCTTCCCTAAAGAAGAGGCTTTAATGGAATATTTAGGGGTTTATGAGGACTTACCTAAGTTTCATCATAAGCGAGGAAAGCCTTATTACTTAAAAATTGATGCTTATTTTGGAGAACATGAAGAACAAGATATTGCTCCTTTACCGATGGATTCTTCGATAAGAAGTGATTTATTAATCACTAAGACTATTGATATTCAAATGGATGACACTAATTTTGAAAGGGTGATACAACTTGGGAAATGTTTGACTCATGATGAACGTGATCAGTAGGCTTCCCTTTTTCTTGAATTCAAGGATATCTTTGCTTGGACATATTCTGATATGCTAGGTATCAATTCTAAGATTGTTACTCATAACATTTTTTTAAAGCCTAATATAAAACCTGTAAAATAGAAAATTTGAAAGATGAATCCAAGAATTGCTCTGTTAGTCAAAGGTGAAATTGAAAAACTATTGGATTCTAGATTTATCCATTCTATTTATTATTCTGATTGGATTTCAAACATTGTGCATATGTCAAAAGGAGAATATAAGATAAGGATGTGCACTAATTTTTACGATTTAAATAAGGCATCCTTGAAATATGATTTCCTACTACCTAATATTGATATGATTGTGGATTCCACATCGGGCCATGCTCTATTATCCTTTATGGATGGATTTTCAGGATATAATCAAATTTTTATCCCTCTTGAAGATCAATTTAAAACTGCATTTATAACACCTTGGGGAACCTTTTGTTGGGTCATGATGCCCTTTAGATTAAAAAATGTAGGAGCAACCTATCAATGTGCTATTACTTTGATTTTTCATGATTACATCCATAAGATTCTTGAAGATTATGTGGATGACATCTTGGCAAAATCCATACAAAGAGAAGATCATGTTACTATTTTATGATAGATATTTGAAAGAATTTGAAGTTATAATATGAGATTGAATCCTAAGAAGTGTGTCTTTGGGGTTGATTCTGGTAAATTATTAGGATTTATAATCTCTAAGAGAGGCATCAAGGTAGATATTGAAAAGATCGATGCTATTGTTAATATGCCTCCTAAAAATATTTCTCAATTACAAAGCTTGCAAGGAAAAATACAAGCTATCTGTCACTTTGTTTCTAACTTGGCAGATCGAACCATCCCTTTTACTTCCTTACTTAGAAAGGATGCCACTTTCTCTTAGAATGAGGACTGTAAACAAAATTTTGAGCAATTTAAGGAGTATCTTGCAAATCCTTCTATCTTGCAGCTTGCTAATTTTGATAAACCATTTCAATTATACACTTCAGCAACGCCACAAGCTATGAATGCATTATTAGCTCAAATTGATGACAATGGTAATGAAAGGCTTGTCTATTACATTAGTCAAACTTTATTGGATTATAAAACAAGATACACACCTCTAGAAAGAAAATGCTTAGTGGTTGTTTATGCATGTCAAAAACTTAGGCATTATCTCATAAATGCTGAAGTTAATGTGATTGTCAAATTTGATCCCTTAAAACATCTTTTCTTGCAAACTGACCTATCAGGCCACTTGGAAAAATGGGTAATGTTACTTACTGAATTTGATCTTAATTTTATTCTTCAAAAATCAATTAAGGGACAAGTTTTGATAGATTATTTAGCTGAAGCTCCTTGTCCTCATTTTATTGAAGGTTCTACTCCTATCAAATTTCTTGATGACAATATTTTAGCTATTCAACAGGATCTGATATTTGGGAATTATATTTTGATGGGTCTAAGTGTAAGATAGGATCTGGTGTGGGTATCATCTTGATTCCCCCTACAAAGAAACCCATCCCTTTATCATATAAATTGACCTTTCCGTGTACTAATAACATTGCAGAATATGAAGCTCTTATAGCTAGCTTACGAGCTACTTCATCTCTCAATATCAAACATTTACATATATATGGACATTCACAATTGATAGTTGAACAAATTAAAGATGGATATTAGACTAAAAACAATAGAATGACATAGTATAGATATTTAGCTCTTGATGTCCTTTCACAATTTTCCTCTTACACAATACAGACATTACCAAGGAAAGATAATCGACACGCAGATGCTATGACAAGTGTAGCATCCTTGGTTTGTCTCGAGAACAATGCTGAAAATTTCCAATTTACAATACAAACTCTTCAAAGTCCTACAATTTTTGATAAGATTACCTCTGATTGTTTCAACTTGCATTTGGATGAATGGTATTCACACATTTTTCATTTATTGAAGGATGGTACTTTTCCTGAATCAGCAACAAGGAACATGCATAATCAGATTAGAAAACTTGCAGTGTGCTATATCATTTTAGGAGATGCACTATACAAACACTCTTACAAAGGTTTATTATTACAGTGTCTCAATAGAACTAAGATTCCTGTAGCTTTAGCAAAAGCTCATTTTTGTTCTTGTGGGGGACACTTTGGTGGCAAATCTTTAGTTCATAAGTTACTTTGAATGGGGTATTATTGGAAAACTATGGAACAAGATTCTTTTATGTTTGTTAAAAAATGTCCTCAATGTCAAAAGCATAGTAATTTGATTCATGCTCCTACTCATGAGCTTTGTAATCAAGTTTCTCCGGCCTTTTCATATTTGGGGTTTTGATCTTATCGGAAAAATCTCACCAACTTCTTCTCAAGGGCATACTTACATTCTCACTGCTATGGATTATTTCATGAAATGGGTTGAAGATGTCCCTCTTCATTCTACAACAATAGATTTTATTTGTGATTTCATCCTTAATAATATTATAGCAAGATTCGGTATTCCCTCGACAATAGTTTCAAATAATGGAACATCTTTTAAGAATAAAGATGTTGTGAAATTCTTTGAGAAATATAGGATTCAACATAGATTTTCAACTCCTTATTATCCTCAATCTAATGGAAAAGTTGAAGCATCGAATAAAATTATTGAACAAATTTTGCAAAAAATAGTTAGTAAGCATGCCAAAGACTGGCATACTCAACTAACTTGTGCTTTATGGGCCTCTAGGACTAGTGTTCATACTACTATGGGTACTTCTCCTTATAATCTTGTTTATGGTAACAATGCTATTATGCCTTTGGAACTGGAAATACCATCTTTACATGTTTCATTTCATGGGATAATTCATAAAGAAACTTTTCATGAACAACATTTACAAGAATTGGAAATGTTGGATGAACAACGAATACATGCATTAGATCATTTAAAAGCTTATCATATATCTCTCTAGAAACAATACAATCATAAGGTAATTGAATGAACATTTGTAGTTGGTGATTTAGTTCTTTATGAGAATCAATGAAATGTGAATGCTTTACCAGGTGAAAAAGGAAAATTTAGCACTAACTGGCTTGGCCCTTTTGTAGTTATTGAAAACTTTGGTTCAGGAGCTTACAAACTTGCTGATATGGATGGTGTTTCTTTTAAGGAACCCATTAATATTATGCATCTTAAACATTATTACCCTTAATCTCACTTGTTCTATGTGAATTTATGTGTTCCTTATAATGATTTATTTTATAGGTTATGTAGTTTTAGTAAATATTGCATATTGAATATGTTTATGCACTTTCTTTATTTCTTTCTTTCTATTAAGTTTTATATTGATGAAAACATAGTAATCAAGTATAGAACTAATTAGTAAAGAAAGTTTTTCATTTATCAGCAATACATAGTTTTTCAAAGTTTTGATACATATGAGGCCAATGGCCCTATCTATCACTATGCCTATCACCATGCTGCTCTGATGGTCGATGACTCCCAAATCTCTCTACTCTATGATAGGAAGATGAAGATTTGTGTGTTTGTGTATGGCTCCTAGATATGCTCATGGCCTAAACACATTCTCAGAGACTCTGCATTTCTACCATCATCTTCTCCTCCCTCTCTCTAGACATCCTAAACTTCCACTGGATGCATACGAAGATATCAGCATGTCTGCCTAGATCTCTATGCCCAATGGAAGACTCTCACTTGTCAGCTAGAAGTTAGTAGGAAATAATGTTATCCTTGAGAACCTTAGATACAAAACTCCTCCATTCTACTATGCTAGCTGTAGAGGAAACATACTTTTATCATGCTAATATCATATTTTCATCAAATCATATTTGTAATAAAAAATTTCATAGTCCATACCTAGGTCTCCCTCTTGGACATCACTAAAGTGTCTAGATGGTGGGGGTATGGAGTGACTCCTCTCTCCACACTCACTATGTCTAGGCCATGGTGGTGATGTCTCTGTGTGGGGCTATGGGGGCCATCACAATCTCAGTGGTGATGTAGGAGTGATAGGTATATCTACACTAGTATCACTGGCTAGGGGCATGTCCTTAGCTCTATCATCTTCTCTCTCCTCCTCCTCCATCAGTTCCCCCTCAGAGATGTGTTCCTCCTTATTTTTGATATTCTCATTTTCCCCACTATCTACACTATCCTAGTGTGTCCTTTGTCTAATGTCTAGATCACTTGTAGGATAATCCTTAGGGAAGATAGGGTGGGTCCCCTCTAAGCTCCAATACTGGATGTAATCTTTGCTAATCCCTGCATAGGATACATCTAGTGGTACCTCAATATCCTATGTCTCCTCTGCATCGCTATCCTCTATGTCTACCACTAAAGGTCGGCGCATGGCACCAGGTCTCTGATGGTATCCCATGGCATGCACATAGTGAGGTACTACCTTAGGGACTCCTTGTGGTAGGCCAAACTATCTCATCACTTGATCATAATAATATGGCATCACTATATGGCTCTAGTGACCTACTAGTAGCTTACACTGCTAAGAGTGTCTCATCTAGAATCAGGTGTCTGGCCACTCTATCATCTAGCAGTAGGGTCTCCATATCACATTAATATTGGAAATATGGTCAAGATGTACTCTCTAGTAGAGCATATCTCCAAGTTTCTAGACATCTCTCATAGGATATGAAAAGGCTCTCACCGTACTCACATCTCCCATCATTGGCACTCCTCGTGGACCTGTACATGCAAAGTGCTTGAAAATCCAAATCTATAGAATGGTGCATGTCGATAGACTCTCTCACTGATACCTCACTAGCTGACTCAACTCATGGTATAGCTGACAGAGCATTTTGTGACCCCATGAGAACATAATCCTCTCTCTCTCCATCCTCTATATCAGATGTGTCATAGGTGAAAAAAATACAGTACCCTTTGAGTTGGGTAACACAACCAAGGCTACTATACATAGCATCACCTTCCGTACTAAGGGAGTATAGCTTGATACTATGGATGATAGTGAGATGTGATCTAAATGAGTCTGTATCACTAGATGCCCACCTATACAGTACTTTTTATCTGCATGAATCTCCTCCCAACCTCTATGTGTCCTAGGTCTGACAGTCTCTCCTTAGATTGGAAGCCTCATAATCCTATATACATCCTCTAATGTCACTATAATCTCACTGGTAGGAAGATGGAAGGAGCATGTATCCTCATCCCATCTCTCTATCAGTGTGGATAACATCTCCTGATTTAGCCTGATTTGTGGAAGGACTAATACCCAATATAGTCCTACATCTCTTAGTAGCTGTAAACCCTCATCATCCAAATCAGATAGTCTCTCCTTGACTTGCACTAGAAGTTCCTCAAAGGGATGCTCTTGAAAGTAGATGAGATCTTGCAATCACAAACTAGCATCATATTACTCATTTACATCATCAAATCTAAAAGTACAACTGATCTAGGTCAAAGTTGACCTCAGTTAGGTCAAGGTCGATCTTACTGGGTCAGGGTCAACTTTTCTAGGTTAGGGTCGACCATTTTGGGTCAAGGTCAACCTAAATGGGTCAAGGTCAACCTAATTGGGTCAAGGTTGACCTCAAGGGGATAAAATTGAGCTTTCTTAGCAAAACATGAATTTGGAAAGAATCTTACCTCAAGGAGTGCTTGTCTAGTAGCTAGACGGTGTCTCACAGTCCACAGGCATGTCACTCATAGTTCCTCTCTTCTCAGCATCTTGCTTCTAATTTTGAATCTATAAATGGTAAGAATGAGTAAGTATTACCTTTTTCATCTCTTTTATAGTTTTAAAATTAGGGTTAGGGTAAGAATTTCCTTTTATGCATTATGATAGACATTCATTCTTTTCATCATAACTTGAGTTAGATAACTCCATTTTCCGTGCCATCAATGGAGTTGGAATCATGATTTAGATATCTAACTCCTTGAACTAGTTTAGGAAGGGTAGGAATCCTTCTAAAAAGTTTAGGAACAAACTTTTCAACACTCTTCATATCCAGTATCTAGAGTTTTCTTATCACCCTATTTCACCCTTCCAAAGTAGAAAGCCAAAACAGGGGGGGCATAAGGGGCTCTATATACTTCTCAAACTATCATATAGTAAGCTATAGGTGATTATATATTTTCATTAACCTCATGTATTGTAGGCTCTAATGGTTTTCTATACGATCTTTACATTGGCAAACTTTGCTATATCCTTTTTCATCTTTATGATATTTTCTTACTTTAGCTTGCATATTCATGTAGTGTCATATCTAAGCTACAATGGGGGCTAAATGTATCATCTTAAAATGGAAGCACTTCCATTTGGATAGGTTTCGCACCCTCTTTCAGTGTAGTTATCGTGATAAACCTACATTTAGGATGCATTTGTATGTCCTGGGTGAAATTCGGGTTAGGATCTTGAGGATTCTCCTTAATTCCCCTCTTCTATGACTCTAATTTCTAGGTAGGATATAGAAATGGGTCCTCCTAGCCTTCATCATGTCAATAACATGATCTTTTATCTATCATAGACATTCTATTCTTATCCAGCTTCATTTCTAAGTTTTGGGCATCCTCGAGGCCTTTAAACTACATCCTGGCAAAAGTTAGGGTTTCTAGTCAAGGTCGACCTTGACCTTGACTAGGTCAGGGTCGACCTTGACCTTGACCTCATCTTACCAAGATTTCAAATTTTCAATTCCTACTAATTTAGCTTTTAGGATTATTAATTTCCCACCTCTGGTTTAGTTGTTTCAGGCTCCAAAATGGTAAATCCTTTAATTACATTTAATTTAGATCCATTCTCTAAAGGTTAGGACCTAATTAGGATTTAATTCTTCAAGGTGGCCCTTCTAGAGGAGTGTGACATAATTCATTATAAAAGGAGGCCTTCCTCTCTCATTTTCACATCTCATCTCAAGCAATCAAGCTCTCAAGTTCTCAAGATGTTCAGGCAAGCATTTCAAGTTTTCAAACATCTTCAAGCATTCATATTTGGAGCAAGAGAGAATCATTCTTCCTTGATCCATTATCATCAACATTTCAAGCATTCAAACATGGAGTAACAACTATGGATTGTGAGAATGGTAGAAGTACTTTATCCTTGGGGGCTTGGTATGATTTTCTATCACGTTCAAATCTATGCATTGTTATTTCATACATATTCATGCTAGGGTTTTAATCTAGAGGATTAGATCTTAGCTTTACACTTTCAATATACACACACACACACAGTATTTCAATCGGCTATTCATGGAGGTGGGAATAACCAAAATGGGGTTTTGACTAAGGCAAAACCCTATATAGCCACCCCAAAAACCCCTTTTTCAGATATCTGTAGGTGCTATTTCAGGAATTAGAGGATAGATTAGAGTGCCCTTTTCACTGAACTTTTAGGATCTACAAACAGAATCAGAATAAAACTTTAGAATAAAAATGTGGTCTTTGACCTTTTAAAATGTCAAAGTCGACCTGTGTGAATCTGGAGAAAAGATTTTTGGGTTTTGTCCACCTCAATATTTCTAGTCCAAAACAAGTGATGGAACTTTCTGAAACTTCATACAAACTTCAAAAAATAGGTATTTCTAGACTAATATCATGATGAGGTATGTACTTTGATCTAATTAATTTTAAAGCATTTTTAGATCTATTTATGCTTCTAAACTTCCTTTCTAAATGAATAGGTGATGAATGTTATGTGTGTTACTATGCTTCCATTTTCACCTTATTCAACATGCAAAAAGAGTTAGATTACATAATTGGATATGTGCATTTGAAGATATAAGAATGTTCGAAGATGAATATGTTAGAAGCTATATTGGTAGAATGTCAGAAATTAATACAGGTATAAAATCTTATGGAGGAACAAAGACAAAGAGTGAAGTGATATGGAAAATTCTGAGGACATTGACTCCTTTATCTAAACAGACAACGTAGATGATTGAACAAGTTATACCTTGTACTACAAACTTTACAAGAGAGACTCTTCTTGGAAGATTGGAAGCAACAGAGATGAACCTGAGATTATCAGGAGACTTACTTAGAATGGAGATAGCATTAAGTGCTCTTAGTGTTCACCCTACTTTGTCAAGAAGCATCAGTTTGAGTGGAGATTATGTTGGCAGTAGCAGATCTAGAAATGAAGAAAACAAGAAGATTGAAGAAGGTATTGCCTTGATTGTGAAGAGAGAACCAGACGGTAAGAAATTTTTTAAATGTTGAACTTGTCAAGAATATGGTCATTTGGCATCTAAATATCCTAAGAGAGTTAAAAAGTACAGAAACAATTTCAAACCTAGAAGATCTAAGGAATGTCATTATGCTAATGATGAAGATCTTGAAGCTAGTATAGAGAGAACTTTAACTGAAAGTGATAATGAGAATAATGATGACATAAGATTTGCAGTAATTAAAGAACAGAATCCTAAAACTGATGTCAAGGAAGAAAAATCCTTAGTTTATCAAGTTGAAAACAAAGCTGATTGGATTATAGATAGTGGTTGTTCACATCATATGACTGGAGACATGAAAAAGTTCATAAAGCTAAACGAATATGATGGAGGAGTTGTTAGAGTTGGAAACATTGCACCATGTTTTATTAAAGGTATAGGATCTATTACTCTTGATGGAAAGACTAATATTGATGATGTTTATTTTGTGGATGGATTGAAACATAATCTTTTGAGTGTTGGATAGTTAGTTGATAAGGGATATCAAGTTTTGTTTACTAAGAAAACTTGTGTGATAAAGGATAAAGATGGAAATCTGATTGGAACTGGATCTAGAGCCAGAGGTAATGTATTTCAGTTGAATCCTACTAAGATGACATGTTTGATTACTAAAATTGATGATAGTTGTTTTTGGCATAAAATGTTTTGTCATATAAACTTTGACAACATTTTCAAAGTAATTACTACACTTGCAGTAAGAGAGTTTCCTAAAATTATGAAGCCTACTAACATGATTTGCAAAGAATGTGTGATGGCTAAACAAAAAAGAAGTTCTTTTCATAGTAAGAAGTTTACATCTGTAGAAAACCTAGAAATTGTTCATATACGTTTGAGCTGTTGTACCAAGACTAGAGGATTCTATGGAGAAAGGTATTTTATGATTCTTGTTGATGATTTTACAAGAATGATGTGGATTGCATTTCTTAAAGAAAAATATGAAGCATTTGATAAGTTTAAGATTGTTAAGAATAAAGTTGAGAATGAATCTAGAATAAAGATTAAATGTTTAAGATTTGATAGAGTTGGAGAATTTACTTCTACAAAGTTTAACACCTTTTGTGAAGAAAATGGCATTAAGATACAATTCTCAGGCCCTAGAACACCTGAATAAAATGGTATTGTAGAAAGGAGGAACAGATCAGTAACTTAAGTAGCAAGAGCTATTTTATTTGAGAATGATTTGGGGAAGATATTCTAGAGAGAAGTAGTAAAGACAATAGTGTATACAATGAATAGAGTACAAATTAGAGTAGACACAGATAAGACACCTTATGAATTATGGTTTGGACATGCACCCTCAGTTAAGTATTTTAGAATTTTTGGAAGAAAATGTTATATAAAGAGAGATGATGATATTGGAAAGTTTGATCCTAGAAGTGATGAAGGTATATTTATTGGATAAATTATTTGAAAAGCAAAGCCTATAGATGTTAGAATAAAAGAACTAAGACTATTGTTGAAAGCACAAATGGTAAAGTTGATGAAAAGTTCAAAATTCAGGAAAGAATGCTTGATTATGAATCAGATGAAGAAGCTCATCCTAAACCTAACATTGGATCTATTGAATTATTTTATGAAATTGATAGTGATTTGTTGAATGAAAGCCATAGTGAAGTCATTGAAGAACCAACACCTAGAGTGAGATCTGAGACAATGACACCTAGCAAGATTTTATTAAGAAATCATCCTATTGGACAAATTAATGGAAGCATCAAAAGAGGAGTTCTAACTTGGAATAAGGAACAAGAAGAGTTATGTTTGATTTCTCAAATTGAACCTAAAACTACTACTGAAGCTTGTGAAGATGAAAGTTGGACTAATGCTATGAAAGAAGAACTAGATTAGATTGAAAAGAACAAGACATGGGAATTGGTCCCTAGACTTAAAGATGAGAATGTCATTGGAACTAAATGGTTATTCAGAAACAAGATGAATGAACAAGGAGAAGTAGTAAGAATCAAAGAAAGATCAGTATGTAAGGGATACTCACAACAAGAAGGAATTGACTATGGAGAAACCTTTGCACCTATTACAAGAATTAAAGGAGTAAGAATTTTTTTGGCCTATGCAGCTTACAAGAAATTTAAAGTATATCAGATGGATGTGAAGTCAACATTTCTAAATGGAGAATTGAAAGAAGAAGTCTACATTTAGCAGCCTAAAGATTTTCCTTTGACTCAAGAAGGAGACATGGTATGTAAACTAAAGAAAGTTTTATACGGACTAAAACAAGCACCTACAGCTTGGTATGCAAGTTTGTACAAGTATTTGTTAAAGTTGGGATTTACAAAAGGAACAACTAATAGCAATCTGTACACAAAAGAAATTGAAAATGGTTTGTTGGTTATAGTTATTTTTGTTGATGACATTATTTTTGGAGGAGAAGATGAAGCTAGTGACAAATTTGCTGATGAAACAAAGACTAAGTTTGAAATGAGTATGATTGGTGAAATGAAATACTTTTTGGGATTATAGATAATACAGAACAATGATGGTATCTTTGTAAGTTAGACAAAGTACCTAAATGACTTGTTGAAAAGATTTGGAATGGAGAATTGTAAACCAGTTGGAACACCTATGGTAACTGGACATAAGTTATGTAGCATAGATGAGACTCCTGTAGTAGAATAGAAGAATTGCAGATCCATTATTGGAGGACTACAATATTTGACACATACAAGACTTGATATAGCACATTTAGTTGGAATTGTAGCAAGATTTCAAGCTGAACCTAGAGAATCACATTATGCAACAATAAAGAGGATACTGAGATATTTAAGAGGCATAATGGACTATGGATTGTGGTATGAAAAATCTGATGAGTTTACCCTATGTGAATATACATATGCTGATTGGGGAGGCAGTGTTGATGATAAGAAAAACACCAGGGGTGGAGCATTTTTCCTTGGAGGAAGATTGGTTTCTTGGCTAAGCAAGAAGTAGAATTGTATCTCATAGACAATAGTAGAAGCAGAATATGTTGCAGTAGCAAACAATTGTAACTAAAAAATTTGGATAAAGCAAATGTTGAAGGATATTGGAATAAAGTTTGTTGAACCTATTTTCATACATTGTGAGAACACCAGCACAATTAGTATGTCTAAGAATCATGTATTACATTCTAAGACAAAGCATATAGAGATCAAGTATCATGTTGTAAGAGAGAAAGTTGTTGAGAAAGAAGTCAGACTTGTGTACATACATACAAAGGAGAAAGTAGAAAATATATTCACAAATCCTTTGCCTAAGGATACATTTGAGTATTTGAGAGGTATGCTCGGGGTTATGCCCCAACCTACTTTTGAGATGTGATGCAGTTGTTTGCATCCGTCTAGTGTAATATGAGCCTTATCTTTCTTCTCGACTAGATGTTGGTACTTCTTCTATGGGGGAGTATGTGTATCTGATCTGATTCATGAGTACTCTAGTGAATGTACTTTCTAAATAGTGTCTTTTGACATTAGAGTTGTTGTTGACATAGTGATGAATTTTTTATCATTGATTTCAACGGGGGAGAAGTGTACATGAAAAAATCTATTTGTACTATTAGAATAGGAAAATGAAGCAAGATTTGATTGATGAAGAGGATTTGATGCAGTAGTATTGCAGGATAGGATTTTTGGAACATTGGATGTTTTATCATCTATGTTTCCATCAATGCCAATGGGGGAGATTGTTAGGAATGAATGCTAAATGTTTGGTAGCCATTCTGTAGCAATTTTTGTTGCATTCATGACTATGATTGTCATTGATGTCAACATAGTGATCTTCTGAAGACTTACAAAGAATTAGATATATTAGTGCACATGGGTTATTGTAGTTGGAGCTATGTGATCTTGATTATATACTTTGTGACATGTTATATGTCTATGGTTAAGAGTGTAGATAGTAATTCTTTTATTCATGAAAGTTATGAGCATTTTGGTGCAAGCAGTATTTAGGTAGTGTTCCTAAGTAGCGATTTGTGAAAATTGGATGATATCTCCTAATCAGGATGGAATCTAGTTTTATGCAATTAAAGGGAAGTTGAAGACACATTGATAGTGACATGGATGATAGCGCAAACTTTGAGGTCACACAAATGAAGATTTATTGTATTTGGAAGATGACAATTTTGTGTAATTTTGATGTAGAGTATGGAAACTTTTATTTTGTAATTGTATGCTAACTCACTTGTAATTATTTGAGTGTGGTATAAAGGAAGGAATGTTTTTCCTTGTTGTAATGTAGAAGAGGATAGTAGTGTATGAATATGAAGTGAAGAAAAGAGCTAAATTTGAAAGTGAATTGTGAAGGAAGACATGAGAAGTACAAAGATCTGAAATTGAGATTTGGTGTAAAAGTGAGTTTGGTTTGTCATAGTCAAAGAAGAGGTAACATATTATTCTATTGAGTAAAACAAAGATTATTTGGACAGTGTGTTTAGTGATCTTACCCTGAAGTTGTTTGGGCAGTGGGTCCTTCTGTCTTCCATAACTCTTAACAAGGTTAGAATCTTTTAACATGGATTCAAAATCTCCTAGCGAGGATTCATATGTACTGAATGTATTTCATTAGACTCCTAACAAAGTCCATCCTTTAGCAAGGAATATTCATATTAGTGCGTCTTTTGTGGGTATCACTCCCACCAGGTTTACTCTTTGATCAAGAGGTTCCCTATTCAACATATCTTGTGTCATTGTGTTATTGTGTATGAATATCTTGATGAACTACAACTGATTCAGAACCAAATTCAAGAATCTATAATTCAAGATTACTGAGGAGTTGATGATTAGATATGCAAGATGATTAAATTAGTATCATGTTGTCATTGATGTCAACTAGCTTGATAGTAGTTATCTTGTAAGTTACTATATGGACACATCTAAAGGAAGGTGAAAGAGATGAAGAACATAAATATCTACATCAGGAAGATGTATATGATAGATGAGGATAAGGAATACACTAAGTAACTTGTTCATGAGTATATGACTTGATGGATTTGACTTTATTATGTTCCATTCATCTATGATGAAGAATAGAGTTGAAAGACACAAAGTAGTGTTTTCAGTAAATAAAGCATTTCAGTATACACAGATGAAGTGTAGTGTATACCAAGCACAGTATTAACCGAGCTTGTGTTCACTGATGCATTTCTTTGTTAACTGAGAAAAATAGAAAGGAATTAAATGATTAGTTTAGCCAATAAAGTGATGAGTTGTAAAGTGTATGAAATTGAGGTAACAGATAATGTTTGTTATGAAGATCAACAGCTAACATAAATCAAAAGGATCTAATGGAGTATATTGAAATATGTTACTGACACATCGGCTGAGGGAGCTTAAAGTGGCAAAATCTGATGGAAGCAAAGAAAATGTTTTACTTGTCTATATAAGAGACATTGGTTTCATTAGGAAACAAATGTTGAAAGAAGAAGATACTATAGAATAATCACTTGGAGAAGTTTTTCTAATCATACTGGTTAATAAAAATCGAGCTGCAGAATAGTTACCGAGCTACAGAGAGTTATTACTAACAGACAGTAAGTTGATACAATATTGAATCTAAAGTGTTATATTGGTCATAAATATTTGAATGAGCTGAACATTTATATGTAAACTACAAATTAAAGTTGTATTTAGGTAGATCATCTACTGTTACACATTTAACCATTGTACATAGTCAAATCTCTTAACCAAGTGGACTATGAAAGTCTTTTGATGTTTCATTCATAGAATGAACATTGTTATCCTATCAACGCCAGAGTGACTACTGGTTGGATGATAACTTCTGGTCTAAAATCCTCTAACAAGGTCACACCTAATAGTGTGTTTGTAAACCTTTAACAAGGTTGGGTCTTCACCGACCTCACTTTAGAAGAGTGAACAATTTTGGGTTGCCGGTCCTAGGTGGTTTTTCCTTTTATAGGGTTTCCATGTTAAATCTCATGTTATGTGTTGATTGTGATATTTGTTTGTGATCATACTTTGCATATTACATGTTAGATTTAATCAGTAATTATTATAGAGTTTAGTTTGTCAATTGGTAAATACACAGACAATGGAAGTATTTTACGTTTACCGACTTGTAGAAGTAGTAGAATTGTTTTGGGTAATACATTTTGAATTGGGACACTAGATAACTGATTCACCCCCCTCTCAGTTATTCTAAAAATTGGTATCAGAGCATCAGTTGCTTAGAATAGAGTTTTAAGGACTTCATAAAAAGGGTCTCAAGATGTATAAGAGGGAAGTTCCAAAGCTGAACAAAGATAGCTTCATAGTATGGCAAAGTCAGATGAAGCTGCACATATCTAGAATTGGGAACTCTGCACTAGAACTGATGGAGAATGGCCACATTGAACTGACACTAGGTCCCCTGACTCTTGATCAACTAAAGGATAGGCATGAACACAATATTGCTATGATGTAACTTGTTGCTACCTATACTGACATTGAATTTGAAGACATTAAGGGATGCACTACTACCAAAGCCATGTGGGATAAACTGACTCTAATATACAGTAGAGATGCGAATGTTAGGAAAGCCATAGCAGAAAGCCTAAGAGGTTAATTTGATGATATGAAGATGAAAGAAGGTGAGAACATTGTGCATTACACAAACAAAATAAAAGAGGCAGTACATGCTATTAGAGCATCTGGTGGAGCTATTGATGATGAAATGGTGATAAGAAAGATTCTCAAAAATTTTCTACCAATTTATGCGATCAAGATCTTTGCAATTCATGAAACAAGGGCTACATCAAACCTCACCCTTGACACTCTGATTGGTAATCTTACAACCTTTGAACTGAATAAATTTGACAATAGTGTTGTGCCTTCTATTGAATCTACTTTCATGTCCTCTTTGAAGATTGGTAAGTCTAGTAGCAAGATTGATAAGAACAATGACAGTGATAGTAATATCGATGATGAACTTGATGAGCTTGAAGCTCTTATGGCTAGAAGATTACCCAAAGGTAAGGGAAGATATAGAGGTAAGTTACCTCTAGCATCTTTTAATTGTAAAGAAGTTGGCCACATTGCTGCTAGATGTCTGAATAAGAAAGATGATGATAGATCCAAAGACTGATCCAAAGGAAGCTATGGGATAAGAGTCAACAGAGGCTACCGACACAACAACAAAGACAACCAAGATAGCTGTGACAAAGGGAAAAAGGTATGTTACATAGCTGAAGAATTTGAATCTAAATCTGACACTGATGATGATGTAGAAGTAGTATTTGTTGCTATGAAGGATGATTTAGAGGAAGAAGAGAAACATGAGGAGACAACATTGATCTCTAAGGTAAGTAGAAATGATACATGGATCATAGACAGTGGCTGCACACATCATATGACTGGTGATATAGATAAATTTGATCTAATTGATGAATATGATGGTGGATCTGTTAGAATGGGAAATGATGCACCTTGTATGGTGAGAGGTAAAGGTTCATTGATGATTAATGACATAATAAAATGTGAGAATGCATACTGGGTAGATTGATTGAATTATAATTTGATAAGTGTGGCACAACTAAACAACTTAGGTCATCGACTTGCTTTTCAGAGCAGAAAGGTAAGAATCTATGATGATGGAGGAAGAGTTGTTGGAACTGGTACACAATCTAGAGGTAATCTATTTTATCTCGATACTCTTGTTTATTAATGAAAGATGAAGATGCATGGTTGTGGAATAAGAGGTTATGTCATGTGAATTTTGATAACATGGTCAAGATTAGTAAGAAGAAAAGAGTTAGTGGATTTCCTAACTTGTCAAAACTAGATCATGCTATGTGTCATGAATGTCAGAAAGGTAAGATGACTAATTCTAGTTTTAAAAGAAAAGACTACTCAAAAAAGAAGATACTTGAATTGGTTCATACTGACCTATGTGGTCCTATGAGAACTCAGAGCTATTATGGTGATAGATACTTTATTCTTTTTTTTAATGACTACACTAGACTGATGACTGATATGTTTCTGAAAGAGAAATTTGAAGCTTTTAAGTTGTTTAAATGGTATAAGGCTAAGGTAGAAAAAGAGACTAGAAAAGAAATCAAATTCTTAAGATCTGATACAGGAGGTGAATTTATCTTTGATGAATTTACTAATTTCTATAATGAGAATAGTATTAAGAGACAAGTCTCTGCACCGAGAACACCTTAGCAGAATGGGATTGTTGAAAGAAGGAATAGGTCAATCATTGACTGTGCTAGAACACTAATGCTACAAAAGAATGTTGCTCAGACATATTGGAGGGAAGCTGTCAGCATAGCTATATATGTGCTTAACCAAGTACAACTAAAGAAGGACACCAACTGAACACCTTATGAGCTATGGTTTGGACACAAACCTACTGTAAGTTATTTTAGAATTTTTGGAAGCAAATGTTTTATTCTAAAAGATGAGAGAAATGGGAAATTTGATTCTAAAGGTGATGAAGGAATATTCTTAGGATATTCTACTAAGAGTAAAGCATACAAGTTTCTGAATAAGGTTACAAATAAGATAATTGAAAGTACTAATGTTCATGTTGATGAGTATGATGACATAAATATAGAAGAAAGAAAGGAACCAGAAGACTATGATAGATTCACTTAAATTGAACTTCTTGACTGTCTATTGAAGTCACAACCTGTGATAATAGGTCAGCAGGAAAATAACCCCGAGGAATAGGAAAGGGAAATCAACGAACAAGATGGTGCTACCAAGCAAGCAAATGAACCTGAATAGGATGAACAAGAAAGAAGAAACTAAGTACTAGCTAGTTTTGTTAGAAGACATCATCCTAAGACATAAATTATTGGAAACAGACAAGCTGGAATGGAGACTAGAAGCAAAATAAGACAAGGTACATGTTTAGTTTGTGAATTTGAACCAAAGAATGTGAAAGCTGCATTAGAAAATGAATAATGGGTTAATGCAATGAAGGAGGAAATAGAAAAATAGAGAAAAACAAAACTTGGTCCTTAGTACCCCGACCTAAAGATAAGAACATTATCGGTACTAAATGGATATTTAGAAACAAAATGAATGAAAATGGTGAAGTAACAAGAAATAAAGCTAGATTGGTATGCAAGGGATGTGCATAGGAAGAAGGCATTGATTATGGTGAAACATTTGCACCTATTGCTAGATTGGAAGGATTTAGAATGTTACTTGCATATGTTGCACACAAGAAATTTAAGGTTTATCAAATGGATGTGAAATCAGTATTTCTAAATGGTATACTTGAAGAAGAGGTCTACATAGAACAACCTGAAGGATTCATTGATCTAGACAATAGAAACATGGTATGTAGATTACACAAAGCTTTATATGGTTTGAAGCAAGCACCAAGAGCATGGTATGAAAGACTACATACTTACTTGTTAAGTATTGGATTTGTAAGAACTAGTGAGAATAACAAATTTTACATGAAAGGTGATACTAATGACACTATTATCATTGCTGAAATTTTTTTTGATGATATTATTTTTGGAGGTCAAGGTCATATATGTAAATCTTTTGCAGATGACATGAGGAATGAGTTTGAAATGTCTATGTTCATAGAGATTAAGTTCTTTCTTAGATTACAAGTGATACACCAGAGTGATGGGATATTCATCACACAGTCCAAGTACATAAAGGAAGTCTTGAAGACATTTGGCATGGAAGATGCTAAACCTATGGGAACATTGATGGCTACTAGAAGTAAATTGACAAAGGAAGATGAAACTACAGAGGTAAACTAGACACTTTACGGATCCATGATTGGTAAGCTAATGTATGTAGTTCACAGTAGACCAGATATAGCACATGCTATGGGAATTATTGTTAGATATTTTGCTAATCCTAGAGAATCACACATGATTACTACTAAAATAATCTTAAGATATCTGAAAAATATAGAGGATTATGGATTATGTTATCCTAAGGAAGGTAAGTTTGAGCTGAAAGTTTACACCAATGCTGATTGGGCTGGAAATGTGGATAACAGAAAAAGTACCACCAGAGGAGCATTTTTCTTTGGTGAAAGACTTGTAACCTAGACAAGTAAAAAGAAGGCTTGTATTTCTTAGTCTATAGCTAAAGCAGAGTATGTTGTTGCTTCTACTAATTGCTCAAACATTGCATATATCAAACAATTGTTGGAAGGAATGAATGAGGTAATCACTGACTCGGTGATCATATACTGTGACAACATAAGTGCAATTAATATTTCAAAGAATCCTATGATGCACTCAAAGACAAAGAATATATCAATTAAGTATCACTACTTAAGAGAACAAGTGCAAGAGAAGAAAGTAAAGTTAGAATTTGTTACATCTAAAGAACAACTTGCAGACATTTTTACAAAGCCTCTACTGAAGGATGCTTTTGAATATTTGAGGACTAGACTTGGGGTCCATCCCCTATCTATCATCACTAATGTGATCTGGATGTTGCATCAGCCTAATCTTATCAGCAGATCATTCATGTTGATGAAGCATAGTTCACACTTTGAATTTTGTTCAAGGTTGTGATTAAGTTTGTAGAACTGAAATAGATTGGGATATTAGTATACTAAGATACAGAGGAAGTATTGGACACCAGAGAGTTACATAGCTATTATAGAACTAATTATTTATTTGTTTCTTTGGAATTGTTGTCAAAGGGAGAGATAAATAATATGAAAAGAAAAGGAGATGTGCACCAATGAGAACTATCTAAGGGAGAGATGATCTAAAAGGAACTTGAGAACTAAAAAGGTTATATCTCCAAAATGACAAAGTTGTATTTTATAATGCTATTTTAGTAATGTACTGATTAAACATATTAAGCTAGGGAGAGCTTACACTACACAACATTTGATCATAGAGTTGTAGAAAACATGTTTGGTATGTGTATGGTACATTTCATATTACTTGAGTTTCCATCAATGCCAAAGGGAGAGATTGATGAACTACAACTGATTCAGAACTAGATTGAAGAATCTATAATTCAAGATTATTGAGGAGTTGATGATTAGATATGAAAGATGATTAAATTAGTATTATGTTGTCATTGATGTCAACTAGCTTGACAGTACTTATCTTGTAAGTTACTATACTAACACATCTGAAGGAAGGTGAAAGAGATGAAGAACAAAAATATCTACATGAGGAAGATGTATATGATAGATGAGGATAAGGAATACACTGAGTAACTTGTTGATGAGTCTATGACTTGATGGAATTGACTTTATTATCTTCCATTCATCTATGATGAAGAATAGAGCTAAAAGACACAAAGCAGTGTTGTCGGTAAATAAAGCATTTCAATATACACCGATGAAGTGTAGTGTATACCGAGTGCAGTATTAACTAAGCTTGTGTTCACCAACACATTTCATTGTTAACCAAGAAAAACATAAAGGAATTAAATGATCATTTTAGCTGATAAAGTGATGAGTTGTAAAGTGTATGAAATCGATGTAATAGATAATGTTTGTTATGAAGATCGATGGATAACATAAATCAAAAAGATCTAATGGAGCAGATTGAAATGTGTTACTAACACATTAGCCAAGGGAGCTTAAAGTGGCAAAATATATTAATTTGATTAAGTAAAAAAATCTGATGGAAGAAAAGAAAATGTTTTACTTGTCTATATAAGAGACATTAGTTTCATTATGACACAGATGCCAAAAGAAGAAGATACTACAGAATAATCACATGGAGAAGTTTTTCTGATCATACTGGTTAATAAGAACTGAGCTACAAAATAGTTACTGAGCTATAGAGAATTATTATCGACGAAGAGTAAGTTGATACAATATTGAATTTAAAGTGTTATATTGGTCAGAAATATTTGAATGAGCTGAACATTGATCTGTAAACTGCAAACTAAAGTTGTATTTAGGTAGATCATCTAATGTTACACATTTAACCATTGTACATAGTCAAATCTCTTAACCAAGTGGACTATGAAAGTCTTTTGATGTTTCATTCATAGAGTGAATATTGCTATCCTGTCAACCCCAGAGTGACTGCTGGTTGGACGATAACTTCAATCTAAAATACTCTAACAAGGTCACACCTAACAGTGTGTTTGTAAACCTTTAATAGGGTTGGGTCTTCACTGACCTCACTTCAGAAGAGTGAACAATTTTAGGTTGTCGGTCCCAGGTGGTTTTTCCCTTTACAAGGTTTCCACATTAAATCTCTTATGTTATGTGTTGATTGTGATATTTGTTTGTGATCATACTTTGCATATTACATGTTAGATTTAATCAGTAATTATTATAGAGTTTAGATTGTCAATCAGTAAATAGACAGATAGTGGAAGTATTTTATGTTTACTAACTTGTAGAAGTAGTAGAATTTTTTTGGGTTATACATTTTGAATTGGGACACTGGATAACTGATTCACCCCCCTCTTAGTTATTCTAACATATCTTTCTATGGTTGGTAATTATATTGCTTACATGGTTTAATTCTTTTGAAGTTGATAAATGTTATAATTATCTGATAACTAATTCACCCCCCACACCCCCCCCCCCTCTTAGTTATCTTGGTGGACTTTACTTTATAACATATTCATAGCAAGAATGAATTGGTTTTGAAGAAAATGTTGCACCTATTGCTAGGATTGATGCTGTAAGATTATTCTTATCTTATGCTTCTTATAAGGATTCCAAGGTATATCAAATGGATGTGAAATCAACTTTTCTTAATGGAGACTTGGAAGAAGAAGTATACATTGAGAAACCTGGTGGATTTCCTTTGTCAAGAAGTGAAGATCTAGTTTGTAGATTGAAGAAGGATATGTATGGATTGAAACAAGCACCAAGAACTTTGTATGAAAGATTGGATAAGTATCTAATTTATTTGGGATTTAAGAAAGATAGTGTTGACATTAATTTACTTAAGAATTAATGAAGAAGGTATCTTGATTGTTGAAGTTTTTGTTGATGACATTAACTTTGGAGGAAATGATGAAATGACCAATAAGTTTGTAGATGAAATGAAAAGTGAATTTGAAATGTCCATGATTGGGGAGATGAAATTCTTCCTTGGACTATAGATTAGTCAAAGTAAAGAAGGGATATTCATATCATAGACAAAATATCTTAAAGATCTATTGAAAATATTTGGCATGGATAGCAGTAAACCTATTGGAACCCCTATGGTAATTGGGACTAAGTTATCTTTAGAGGATGAGGCAAATATTGTACCACAGACAAAGTAGAGATCAATGATTGGAGCTCTTCAGTATCCAACACATACTAGACTTGATATTGTTAATGCTATTGGAATTATTGCAATATTTCAAGAAGATCCTAAAGAATCTCACCTTATGGTAGTAAAAAGGATATTCAAATATCTAAAGGGAACAATTGAGTTTCATCTATGGTATGATATATCATAGGACTTTACATTTAATGATTTTATTGATGTTGTTTGGGTAGGGAATGTAGATGATAGAAAGAGTACAAGTGGAGGAGCATTCTTCCTTGGTAAAATGTTGATTTCTTGTCTTAGCAAGAAAAGGACTACATTTCTCAATCTACAACATAATCAGAGTATGTTGTAGAAAAAATAAATTGTACACAAATCATGTGGATGAAGAAAATGTTGAAGGGCATTGGAGTATGTCTTGAACAGTCAGTTATTATCCATTGTGACAATACTAGTATGATAAATTTGTCAAAGAACTCTATTATGCATTCAAGGACAAAACATATAGCAATAAAGTATCATTTCTTGAGAGATAAGGTAATAGAGAAAGAAGTGAAGTTTGAATATGTGAATAAAAAGGAGAAAATAGAAAACATTTTTTACAAAACCTCTACCAAAGGATACATTTGAGTATTTTAGAGGTATGCTAGGGGTCATGCTCCTACCTAATCTTGAATAAACTAATGCAAAAATTCCATTATTCCAAAAATATCAGAGCACTATTTCATAATCTACAGTGAAGCCTTGATGGTTCTCCTGTAGGGGAGTATCTGTATTTAAGTTGAGTCACTTAGGACTCTTGGAGACATAATGACACCTTTGACATTGATGTCAATGGAGGAGAGAATAATACACAAAAAATAAGCATGAGAGGATCGTCCCTTGGAGGAGAAATATATAGAAAGATCCATACTAATTGATGAAAAGGATTTGATGATTGATGAAGAGGATTTGAAAAAATGTTGATGTATGGGAGTAACAAATGCAATAGAGGCATGTTTTTTATGGAACTTAAATGTTTTTCATCTATGTTTCCATCAATGCCAAAGGGAGAGATTGTTAGCATGAATGTTGATGATAGTCCTATGGAGGAGT
This sequence comes from Chamaecyparis obtusa, assembly GCA_027943335.1. Classification (NCBI taxonomy): domain Eukaryota; kingdom Viridiplantae; phylum Streptophyta; class Pinopsida; order Cupressales; family Cupressaceae; genus Chamaecyparis; species Chamaecyparis obtusa. Next base: position 802,841 of record BSBK01002478.1, read on the forward strand.
ATCCTAGTAGTGTTGGAAGCATGTTACAATGATTATGGGTTGCATTCATAATAGTGTTTATCATTGATGTCAACATATGTTAATGACTGGTTATTCAGAAGCTTGCTGATAGGTTACAAAGAATTGTATGGACTTTGTATAGAGAATTAGCATGTGTGAACTTAGAAAAAGACTCTTCATGATATCCTAGGTCATTGAATGTGATTTCACATTCCTATGAGTTGATTAGATAGAGTTACAATTGATTTACTGATGACTAGTTTTAAGGAGATAGAAACTATCATTCTCATAGAGTTGATTGTAGAACTTTGTGGATAGAACTCATGGTTGTTTGAGTTACGATGTGAAAATGTAGGTTCATGTTGGACACTAGCTTGAGAGCTTAATGAGATCATATGGATTTGTGATCATATAGGTGACATCATCTATGGTGTGTTTATTGGTAAAGACCTATTTGGAGGCTAACTTGGAACACATTTCAAGTAATGTGATGAACAAGCTTTATTTACAAATATGAATGATAAATTGATGTAATTGTTATGTTATAACATTGTAAGAGGTTTCATGTGCATTTTATCATGTGTGTATCTATATTTTGTAAATAGGATTTATCCTATATAGGTTGACCAAGATTTAAATGTTGTGACTTGTATGTAAGGTGTAATACCCTCTCCTATGGTGATACTTGGACTTTCTAATTTGGACATTTTATTGTGATGGTTAGAACTATATATTTATATTTATGTTTTGTGGATGATGATATGTTTATCAAATGATTGATATGCTCATTTATGGTTACCATTGTGTGCTATAAATGTGTCACACTTCTATGAATCCTTACATGCAAGAAAACTCAAGAATGAGCCCTCACAAATCGATCCATAGCTCCCTAGGCATGGAGTGAAAGGTTTTTTAAGAATGCTCTCAGCTAGAGCTATTAAGCCTATAACCTTGCTAGTAAACCATGTAATGGGAGATTCAAGGAAGACAAGGGAAAGAATTCCAATATCTCCAATGAAGCCAAATGTATGCAATGCAAAGCAAATCTATATGACAATTCACGTTAATCTATTGCATAAAAGGAAATCTAAGCTAAGAATGAAGCTATGAAAATGCAAATACTATGCATGAAAATGAAATCTAACTATGAAGCAAGAAAGCCATGATGATGCAAGAATGAAGACAAGAAGATAGAGTGTTGATGAAGATCCAAGATGAATGCCAAAAATGCTCCAAATCTTCAAACCCTAGATGCAAGAATATCTCCAAAAGCTCCAAGATGACCTAGAAAACCTATAGCATAACAATAGCATAAAAATTTGTGTGTGCAAATGAGGAAGAGAGCTCTTCTTTTATAGGAGGTGAAAAATCAATGGACCATGGAGATTAAGAGGCAAAAGATTTAATCAATGGTGGAGAAAAAAAGAAGCTTGATCCTTGTGCACAAATATCCTCCAATAGGAAAATTAGAAGCATTTACTTTATGTTGAGCATTTACTTTATGTCCATGTGAGACAAAATGTGCTTTTCTTTTATTTTTTATTTTATTTTTCTTTATAAATAAGAATTAAATGCTTTATTTGTGCAACTTAGGATAAGAGGAAAAGTGGAAATTTTTATTTAATAAAAGGGGAGGAAATATTCCTTTTAATAAATAAAGACTTAGGATAAGATGGTTAGCCCATAGAAAATAATCAAATAAATTATAGGACTAAGATTTGATCAAGAACAAGCAATTGATGATTTTAGCAAAAATTCTAGCAAGGGGCTAATAGTCTAGATGACCATTTTTAGGTGTATACATTTGCCCCTCTTTGACTAATGTGTGATCAATTTGGGAACACATTACGTCAAAGAATAGATCAGCCAAGAAGGCAAGAGATAGCCAACAAGGCAAGCAGATAGCCAAGAAGGCAAGCAAATAGCAATCTGACTCCAAAGAATGAAGTGCAGAGAGATAGCAAATCCTACATGGTCAGCCTGGTAGCGACAGTACTGAACACTTAGGAAAGAGATAACTAATAATATATGATGTGTCTCCCCCCTCAGGATCAAAAGTGAAATCCAGGTAGAGGGAAAGCAAAAGCAAGAGCAACATGATCAAATCACTAGAAATCATAATCGAAGAAAGAGAATAGAATAACCATCAAGTAGTGAAGATATGCCCCACACATGGGACACGGGGCACAAACCTATCGGTCCCTCAACCCGTAAACACCACGGAAGAGGAATGGAACTTGGGATATGAAAGTGAATGAAAAATTGGAAGTTGAGAGAGATGGGGATGAAGAGGTGAAGAATGCCCCAGCGAAGATCGAAGGATCAGGCCTCAAAAGGTTAACCAACTGCATGGAAGAAGGAAAAAGATGAGTTGGGTGATCAAGGTGAACTCGGATTTTAGTTTGGATCCTGAAATGAAAGGAAAATGATGTGATAAGAAAGACAAGAAGTGAAAGACATGATCGAGAAGAAGCAAAAGGTGAGCACAATTGATTAACAAGTCCATGAAAGATAAAGGAGAGCTCTCTTCATATGCAAGATGCAAAACTAACTAACATGAACTTAAGAATGCAAGCTACATGAAAATTGGTTTACTTGCAAGGTCACAAAGCCAATAGACATCTAATATTCATCATTGAGCATTATTGGTAGCATCGCAAGATCATACAATACACACTAGCATAACTATGTGGATCTGAATATGATCTATATCAGATAGAAATTTGGGAATCCCACCTAAGCATCAAAGACATGCAGGTCAAGATGACTAGTGCAGTGAGATTACCTAAGTTTGATATAGCAAGATTATGCTTGCATCAAGACACAAGAAAGTCAAGATGACTATAAGCATGCACTTGCAAAATAGTCAAGGATAATACCTTGTAGGTCCATAGTGTCAAGTAAGACCAGCATAAATGCTCATGACAGTGAGGACCAACAAAATATACCCACAAGTAGATAAAGAAATAAAACATGTTCTCATACCCTCAGTCTTCTAGCTATGCATCATCAAAAACTTCTTAGGGAGAGACCACTTAGCAAAGAAATCATCATAGATAGCACACAAAAAAATAAAGTCAAACAAATCTCAGTGAGTCAAGTGCGTGTGTGTAGGTCATAGAGTCAAACTTTGAGTATCACATCTACCAGTGAGAAATATTGCATCATCCAAGACAGCGGGAAGGATATCTGATAAGTGTTAAGAAACACTTGATGCTAGGGTCGTGTTGAAAAACATAGTTGAGGTGGTGTTGAAAAACACTGTTTACAAGGTGCCTAAGAAACCCAGATGCACAAAGAGACCCAAGATAAGCTGAAAACAATGGATGCCCCCTAGACTAAGACAAGAGTCAATTCCAGGCTAGGAGAGGCAAAGCAAGAAGTGGAGTGAAAGAGCGCCACGCAAGACTAATAGACATAGGTGCAGAGGGTCTCAAGCAGCACCTGTTTCTAGGTTTTCACCACTTGATAGATTTTTTTATTTTATTTTTTTAGGACTTTTTATAATTTTTTTGTATTTTTGCTACCAAGGAGCATGTTTCTAGGTTTTCACCAAGGCACTTTTTCAAATTTTTTTTGATGTTTTGAATTTTTTGATTTTTTTGATGAGACATCAAAGCACCTATTGCTAGGTTTTCACTAGGATGTTCATTTTTTTAGTACTTTTTTATGATTTTTAGGATTTTTTCAACATCATATATGAATTTTTTTGGTATTTTTTTAGGATCATAAAATATGTACAAAGGATGCCCCAGATAGAAATGGGCATCAAGAATCTACTTCCTCTGATGTAGAGAACTGATAGGCCCTAGGTCCAAATGCTATAACTATGATGATAGGATGTCTCAACTAGTTTGACCAATAATAACCAGCCCTAAGCAATGTCTGAGCAAGCGAAGGATCGTTAGAATGTGATCCACATATGCCATCGTGGATTTCAGTTAGCACTTTTTCTGACTCCTCTATTTCTAGACACTTAAGGAGAGTTTCATCTAGACCCTTCCTATACAAGTCACCAGAGACAAAGGAAAAGTGTAAGGGATGGCGGAAGGAATGGCGTGGTGGATTTGCAAGAGGAATATGAGGTGGAAGATATGAAAAGATGGTAGGATTGTAAGATTTGTGAGCAGGATAATGTAATTCATCCACCAGGAACTTGAAGCAAAATTTATGCTTTTTCATTTGTAAGATGGATGTCGAAGCAACCAAGGCATTAGCAACTTTGTTCTTAGCTTTAGGAATAGGCTGAAATATAACAGATATAAGATCATGCTTGAAGTAGTGCACCATTTTTTTTGTAGAGAATCAGCTTGTCATCTTTTATTTGATAATCAATATTTTTGAGCAGATTTTTATTTTTACTTTTCTTAGGTTTGGATACTGCCACAATGTGGTTTTTTCCATCCAACCATTTCTCTTTTCTTTTGACTTGATGACTGTGATGTTTGATTGCTGAGTCAATCTTTTTTGTGCTAGTTCATTGGTGGAAGAAGTAACAGGTGTTGATGAGAGAGGAAATGAAGTGACCGGTTCAATAGCATTTATGCAAGGGGTGTCATCTCTGGTAACAAGAGAGGTTAAGCCTATAGGGTAAGCTCCAAAAGTAGCTAGATCTGGACTTTTCATAGAAGATCCAGTGTGGTCCACTAAGGCAATACGAGGAACAAACTCATCAGACCCCACACAAGACCCATCAACCACGTCGGGATGGTTACTACAAGAATGAACCATATCAACATCCATATCATCAGTAGATATACATTTTTCTCCCCAAAGAAGTGAAGTAGATGGAAGATCATCTCCCATGTGAGCCATAGTGTGTATTGGTGACTCATCTGTATCTGTGTCTAAATTATTGAGCATGGGAGTATTTTGGGCATCTTCTCTATAGATCCACTCGTGAACAGCTTGTTCTTCTCTTTCGGCTTCAAGGATCACCATAGCAGAAGTGGAAGGTTTCCCATATGACCTAGGAGAAATAGGTATAGAAGCAAAGGAATCTAGTTTATATTCACCCATACCAAGGCTCATCATCTTAAATGATTTCTCAGCAGCAACTAGAGACATACTACAATCATCAGTAGGTTCATTGTGAGGAACAAATTTTTCAGTAGCAGCAAGAGCATTAATAGCAATAGTATGGTCTCTAGGAATCACAATTTCATTGCCATTGTATGGAAATTTGATGCACTGATGATAAGTGGAAGGAACAACCTGCATGTCATGGATCCAAGGATGACCCAAAAGAATGTTATATGCGAGTGGAATGTCCAATACTTGGAATTTAATATCTTTTGTGATAGGGCCCACTCGGATAGGCAACGTGACAAGACCTTTGGAAGATCTTTCCACTTCATCATAAGCTTTTATAGTAATCTTCTTCTTAGAATCCATAGCAAATTTTGACAAACCCAACTATTGTATGACATTGAAAGAAACAATATTTAACCCTGTACCACTATCTATTAGGACTCGGCGGACGCGGGTGTGGTAGACTAAAACTTCAATGTGTAAAGCTAGATTATGAGGGTGAGCAATAGATATGTCATCTTCTACAAAAAATGAGAGAGATAGCAGAGAGGAAATGTGGTTAACCATAGCTTGAAATTGATCTGGATCAATGTCTTTGGGGACATGTGTTGTATGCAAATCTTTCTCAAGGATTTCTCTATGCAAAGAGGATAACTGAAGCAACTCAAAAATGGATATCTAAACTGGTGTCTTTTGCAAATGTTGGACAAGATCATAGCTAGGGGTGGCTAAGGGAGCCACTTGTTTGGAAGGCAAAGCTTGCTTGGGATCTTGCACAATTTTAAGGACAATCTTGGCTTGCCCCCAAGTAACAGCATTCAGTGTCTCACTTCGGGAAGATGAACTACCATGTGTTTGCAAGACTAACTTTGGCTTACCATGATTGGCTTTATTATCATCTTGAGACCTCATCATTAGAATTCTCTCAATAGGCTCTACCATGTTGATCATAGGTGTATTAGAAGGATACATGTAATTGATCTTAGCATCATGATTCTTCTTATGTGCTTGAGAGGTTTCCCCCTTATCATGCTTAGGTAGAGGATCTTTGAAAGCTATGTGATGAAAATTTTTAGTTAAGCCATTAGTGGAGATTGTGCCATTCTCAATAAGATCCTGAATATCATCCTTAAGCCTAAAACAATTGTCTTTTGGATGTCCCTTGTTTTTGTGATAATGGTAGTAATGATCCTCTCTCCACCAATCAGGCTTATTTATCAGATCCCAGTTACCAGATTTATCAGGAAGCATAAGATATCCATTGTCAACCAAAGTCTTGAGGATTACATCATAAGGTTCTGCCAACTTGGTATAGACTCACTTTTGAAATGACTTCTTAGGCTTATCTACATATTGAGGTTTAGGAACACTGTGAGCATCGGCAGCTTCTTGTTTTTTTGCTACATAGATAGCATTGGAAAGATTGAAAGCAGGCTCTTTAAATTTAGGAGCATCAACAACCCCATCATTAACAACATACTTGTTCTTATTCCAAGGTTTGTTCTTGTCTTTACCATTTCCTTTAGCATCTTTATTAATAAAAATATCCCCTTTTCTTATAGCTACATCCTTAATCCGATATGCACTTTCAACCATGTCATGGAAGGAGGAGAAAAGTTGCTTCCTTAGATCATAAAATAGCTCAGGCACAAGTGTGTTGATGAAAATGTCAATCTTTTCTCTTTTTGGGTAGCTGACAAGGATATCGAGAATATAATGACCTCCAACATTGTAAGTAAGTTGCAAATGGCTCACCTTGATGTTGTCTTAGATTACCGAGATCTATCACAGTGATAGGTTGTTGGATGTTGTAAGAGTACAGCTGGGTAAATCGCTGAGCCAACTCATCAAAAGTCTTAAGAGGTGGTGTCAATTTTGCAAACCATTATAAAGCTTGGCATCTTAAGCTTCGAGGGAATAAGCATAGAAGATATGTGTCTTCATGAAGAAATTCCATACTAAGAGCATAAAAATGATGCACATGGTCATGAGGGTCACCATTTCCATCATACTTGTCATATTTAGGAACCTCAATATCCTTTGGAATGGGACCATGTATAAATCTTTATCAAAAGGAAGAGCACAAATTGATTCTACAAAAGAGACCTTTTGAGGATCTCTTTCTAATGCCATTTGGGTAAGGCATTGATTTTTCTAATGTAATTCTTCTTGAAGAACTTCCAATTCAGCTGGTACTCTTTGTTGGACAATTTTTCTAACATCATAGCTGGGAGGAAGCTTGTATCCTCTAGAAGTCATATATTGAAAGTACCGATCGGCACTACACTCTAAAAGCTTATGCATCATTCATTGAGAGACCACATCTTGTTCAAATCTCATAAGATCCTCACTAGAAATCTCATCATCAGCCTCTGCCTCATGTTGAGAGGGAGGAGGTCTAGGAGGTGAAGAAGGGATACCAAAAGTGGTTCTTGGAGGAGATCTTGGTGGCGTATTGTTGCTATTGTTTCCACTATTAAAAAGAGGTCTATGCTCATGATTACTAGTCTCAGGTTGCTCATGAAATGTCCCTCTATAAGCCATGCACCTAGCAGCATCCATCCTTTGTTGATTGTGTTCTTTTTCTAAGCATGCTTGGTTATCCTTACGCTCAAAGTGTTCTTGCAAGAGTTGAAACTTTTCTTGTTCCATCAAAGTGAGTGAGACATTATCTATGTTTTTAGGGGTCTTGAATGCGAAAAAGAGGAAACCTCCTTTGTACCATGGGGTAGCCTTAGAATCCTCAGATTGGTCAGAACTAAAACTTTTGTTGCTAATGGGTTCTCATGAGCATCTAGTCATTGAAGGTAACTGTGTATAATTGAATGAAGGATGACTCTCCTGCTCAAATTGAGACCGAGTTGTAACCGGCATGAAAAGAGATGTTGGTTGACTAATAGAATGAGACAAAGTTTCTCAGATTTGAGATAAGCAAAGCTAATAAAGATCACTTGTCAAAGTAGAACAATAGAGAGATGGCTCATCAAAAGTGCTCAAGCACTTACAGTAATCAATTGACTAAAGCTGAGCAGGGAGCAAAAAGCTCAATAAGCAAGTAGCTAGAGAGGTAACCGTGATGTGACAAGTGATCAAGAGTAGCATTTGTTCAGCTCAAATCCAATAGTTTTAGCTCATTTGTTTTAGTCTAGAACAAGTCTAAGCATGTAGATAACAGACCAGCTTCAGGTAAGAATAGAAAAAGACACTCTACAATAGGTTAAAATGCAAGTTTAGCAGCTCCAGATTGCAACAGCAACAAGACAGTAAAAAAGGTTCTTGGTGACACTGTTGCAGAGTCATACGACTCTATGACCAATGAACATAAAAATCTTAGTTTTGAAAGATTTTAAAAGATCAAGTAAGTATATCAATAGATTTTTGTCATGGATCAAGCACATAAGACAACAATCAAGGAGTTCAAGCAAGTAGTTGTTTTCAAACAATGAGCAAGGGGCAAAGCAACCTTGCACATGAACAAGAATAGTGACTTAGTATTTCTACTCCTTAAAGATTCTACTTGTGTATGTTCTTGAAAATGTTTTAGCAGGCACTTAAAACACAACAAAACCTTATCAAGCTATCTACAAGGATATACATGGCTTTCTAAAAGGAGTCCTTGATATACGTAAGGTACGTGAGGCCCAAATCGATAGATGAGAAGAATCTAAAATCACACAGCCGGGGGGAGACAGTAACCCAAATCTCCTCCTTCACTTCTCAAAGGTATAAAGTTCTTTGAGGCTTAGCCAAGAGTGATATCAAACTCAATTCTCAAGAGAGGTGTCTTTCGATTCACCACCCGCTATTTATACTCCACCGGAACACAGGAGTTAAGGTCATCCCTTGAGGTGGTGTGTCCCCAAGAAGGCCTTCTAAAATAAAAGCTAAGTAATTAACTATCAAAAGTATTTAGAGAACTAAAGGTGGAACACTTAACTCTTCAAGTAAATGCAAATTGAGTCCAAAAGTGGGACACTTAACCCTTCAAGTGAATGTGAAGCGAGTCCAAAAGTGGAACATTTAACCCTTCAAGAGAATGTGAAGTGAGTCCAAAAGTGGAACATTTAACTCTTCACACCAACTCAAAGTGAGTCCAAAAGTGGAACATTTAACTCCTCACATCAACTCAAAGTGAGCCCAAAAGTGGAACATTTAACTCCTCACATCAACTCAAAGTGATTCCACACCTTAGAAAACAAGTGAGTTCCAAAAAGCACAACAGGGATGCTTAGTGGAGCAATTAACACTTCTTTCCTGTAGACCCCTCCCCTTTAATGTAGCACCAATCTTGCAACTATGGGGTAGAAATGAGAGGCTAGTGGATTAGCGAGTCCAATAACCCAAGATAGCAATCTAGATCAATCACAAGTAATCTAAAGTTGCTTATCAATACTACTCACAAATGACAAAGGGTTGAATCAATGGAATATTTAACTTTCCAAGCAGACATAGAGTGAGTCCACAAAGTGGTGCATTTAACTCCCTATGTAAACAAAGAATGAATCCATGCCCTCAATCACTCAATGAGATATTTGATATTGAAACCAAGAATTACTTAAGGTTTAAACACAAACATTCACTTACACAAACTTGTATGAAAGCAAATCTATGTTCATTCATTTCCCATTAAGAGCATCAATTGAAATGTGTCCTATGAAAGCTTGTAAAAAACTCAAGCCAAACACATGAGAGGTTCAATTTTAATCCAAAAATCCAAATTTTATAGAGATGGAACAAAGTACCTCAAGTCCAACGCTTTATTTTAAGCATTTTCCATGAAAGCAAGAGCACCTTCAAATGAACAAGACAAGAAACAAGCAAACAAGATATGCAATGTATATCCAACTTATGCAAACCCTAGGGTGGTTAGATCTGAAAATCAATTGTTAAGAGCAATGATAACCAGAAAATAATCCAAATGATAACTCATATCATGCATTGAACAATGAAAAATAAGTGCATACCCATCACAAATTTTTTTTTTTTTGCATTTGACCTAGTCAACAAGATCTAATTTTTAACACATGAATTCGGACCCTAAACCCAAAATTCAGAAAAGAGAACTCTATCAAAAAATAGATAGATTTCCAAAAATGTAAAAATTTTAAAAAATTCTCTTCATTTGTGCCCTAGAGAGCCATTTTACCAAAACAGACCAGTTTTTATAAATTGACAAAATGAGCTAAGATATGATCTCTAAATTAAAAATATAGTGAATGGATCCCCTATATAATTTCAAGACCTTTCTAGAAATGTAAATTTTTTTGAAAAATACATTGATTTGCGCCAGAAATTGATTTTTTATGAAAAATAAAGAAAAAATCATAAAAAATAAAAATTACCTCCAAAAAATCTAAAATATTTTTTTGAGCCTCTCTAATATGTTTCCAACCTTCAAAAAAAATTTTAGACCAAAATACCAACCTGTTTGGGAGATATGATCAAATCTTTCAAATCTAGGGTTTTTCATCTCCAAACAAATTTGCACAAGGGTTAGCTCCAAAAATAATCAAAACCAGCATGTAAGAGGTGGGTTGCCCCATGGTGGGTGCCAAAAAAATGTGTGCTATAAATATGTCACACTTCTATGAATCCTTACATGCAAGAAAACTCAAGAATGAGCCCTCACAAATCGATCCATAGCTCCCTAGGCATGGAGTGCAAGGGTTTTTAAGAATGCTCTCAGCTAGAGCTATTAAGCCTATAGCCTTGCTAGTAAACCATGCAATGGGAGATTCAAGGAAGACAAGGGAAATAATTCCAATATCTTCAATGAAGCCAAATGTATGCAATGCAAAGTAAATCTATATGACAATGCAAGTTAATCTATTGCATAAAAGGAAATCTAAGCTAAGAATGAAGCTATGAAAATGCAAATAATATGCATGAAAATTAAATCTAACTATGAAGAAAGAAAGCCATGATGATGCAAGAATGAAGAAAAAAAGATAGAGTGTTGATGAAGATCCAAGATGAATGCCAACAATGCTCCAAATCTTCAAACCCTAGATGCAAGAATATCTCCAAAAGCTCCAAGATGACCTAGAAAACCTGTAGCATAACAATAGCATAAAAATTTGTGTGTGAAAATGAGGAAGAGAGCTCTTCTTTTATAGGAGGTGAAAAATCAATGGACCATGGAGATTAAGAGGAAAAAGATTTAATCAACGGTGGAGAAAAAAAGAAGCTTGATCCTTGTGCACAAATATCCTCCAATAGGAAAATTAGAAGCATTTACTTTATGTCCATGTGAGACAAAAGGTGCTTTTCTTTTATTTTTTATTTTATTTTTCTTTATAAATAAGAATTAAATGCTTTATTTGTGAAACTTAGGATAAGAGGAAAAGTGGAGATTTTTATTTAATAAAAGGGGAGGAAATATTCCTTTTAATAAATAAAGACTTAGGATAAGATGCTTAGCCCATAGAAAATAATGAAAAATAAATGATAGGACTAGGATTTGATCAAGAACAAGCAATTGATGATTTTAGAAAAAATGCTAGCAAGGGGCTAATAGTCTAGATGACCATTTTTAGGTGTATACAACTATTTATATGTTTATGAAATTAGAAAACCATCTATCTTTATATGTTTTATGGAGCTAACCCAAGGATTTGAATCTAACCATTATCATGATATTTTATGTTTCATGGATATGTGTTTGATGTGTTTTCATGACTCATGATGAAGTTGTATTTACTCACTTAGTTGAGGTCCACATGATGTATCAATCCTAGTCACCTATATATATATATATATATATATATATATATATATATATATATATATATATGTTTGCACATGTATTTCTTCTCGGTGATGCAGGATTGCAAGTACCAGGTATCATCTCCACCTGGTCTCATAGGGTTGATTGATCCCTCAAATACTCAATCATTGTTGTTGTTATGGAGATATCATCAAGGTTACATAGGAAGGAACTCTACCTCTAATCCATTTAACTTTAGGTGGGGAGTTCCTGAGTCAGTCCCTTGTGTTGAAGATGTATTTCTATGCCCTCTCAATTTTTTGGTTTTGTGAATCTTGTAACTTGTTTCTTGTCTTTCGTATTCATTGAGAATGAGGTTTTGATTATGGTATCTCTTATTGTCTTCATGGTATGTTCAATTTTGTTAATATATTTTGATGTGAATTATTATTCATGTGAGGGTATGATTTATTGATTTATCTTTATTAGTAGCTACTTATGTACTAGCATATCTTGTTAGGAAAGAGTTAGTATGTGATTAAATCATGTGATTTTAATATCTATAATAATGAAGATTTTTATGGTATTAATGATGTTTTATAATAATATTCATGATAATAAGGTGTCTATGATAATAATAATAAATGTTTTATTAATAGTGGTATATTCCATCTTATATATCACTATTGTATTTTGTAAAGCATGTGGATTAGTGTATGAATAAATAATATGTTTTATAATAATAATAATATTATGTTTGCAATAATAATAATAATAATAATATATGTACACATAGGCATATGGGTGCACACATATGCATATGCATACATATATTTATATAATTGTTGGTGAATAAGTAATTATTACATTATGTTAATAAACAATTAAATAAGTTTATGGTATGGTAAATGTGTTGGAGGAAATAATTATTACTTCCTTCCTTAAATAAAGGAAACATACATTAGATTATTGTAATATGCAAATATAGGTATATCTCTCCTGGGAAAGGGTTTTTAATATTGTTTAAGCTTAACTAGTAACCAATCAATGGTTGGGATAGTTGCATCGGTTGAATTTCCCATGCAACTACTCCCTCCAATCTATTTATAGGAGAAATTTTCCTATGTGTGGGGAGTCGGCATAGGAAATTTAATTTGAGGAGAGGCTTTATCTTTGATAGAATGTTGCTATAGTTTTGAGAAGAAAGAATTGATTTTTTCTCTGAGAGGATGTAAATGAGATTGCTTCCAGAAGAGGTTTGGACTTTCCTGTAAGAGGAATTTCAAGGAGTGCTTGGAGTAGGTTAGAAATCTTGGATCTTCTACTCTCCAATAGTTTCTCTTTGCAGGATTGCAGGTAGGATCTATCGTAGAGATAATCCTTCTTGAGTGTTTTTTGCTTGATTTTATTTCCATTTTGTTCATGTTGCTTACTGTGAGCCTACAATTTAAAAGAGGATTATTCTATTATGACATGGTTGTATTCTTATGTGAAATAGTCTCAGGGGAAAGGATAGTTATGATATATTATTGCATAAACGATTATGCTTCCTCTTGTGGATGTGTATTTCCATGTATTTTTGAGATGCTATATTGAATAGCTACTGGCTAATTAATGTAGGATCCAATGTAGATTTGTGATTATGTTCCTGTGTCTTATCTTCTATGTGGTAGGAGATAGTTTTAAATAATGGATGCTTTAATATGCATTGATTATTCACATGTTTGTATAATCAACTTAGAGCTTATTGGTTTACATTTTGGGCTTTGGATGGAGTATGAAAACATCCTAGGATCCTTGTGACATCTTCCCATATGTCTCAGGGGTCTGTAGGATCATCCAAACCTTTGGAAATAGTGTTTTTTTCTCTTTCTTAGAAACGGGTTACTTTTATACCACCTTTCATTGTTCAAATCTAGAGTAGGTTTAGATGGCTGGTAATCATAGGTGGAGGGTCATTTTTGTATGGAAATTGGGAGTTCTCAAATGGGTCTTTACCAAATTTGGCATTCATAGTCCCTATAATGCTCAGTTTTACCCACAAGTCAGATTTGTCAGTCATTTTTTTTAAAATTTTATATCATTCTATACAAATGCACAATTCTAAGAATTAAATGCCCAGCTTTGTGAATCAAATGCACAGTTCCTATAAAAAATTGTGTAGCTTTGTGAATCAAATGCATAATTCCTATAAACAAATGCACAACTCTATGAAAGAATTGTGCAGCTCAATCTCGAGTTAGGGTTTAGGCAAGATTTATATAAATATAACATTTAAGTATAAATTATAAAATATTAATACTTCAAGATGTTTGAGATAGGTTTCAGCTTCATAGGAGTTAAGATGCAGATTCTAGATTTTGAGATTTCTAGAAAAATTTAGACTTAGTTAAATTTCAAGCACGAGAGGTTTCCATAGATGGAGCATTATGTTTTGCATATGGAATTTTGTATAAACTGTATATGTTCATTAATTTTTTTTTGGAGGTTATATGGTGCATTTAGATGCTTTAATAAGGTTTAGGATGTGTTTAGGAAGTAGGACTAGGGTGTAGGGTTGTCTGGAGAATCCAGACTATACTAGGTCTCCCTAAACGCTCCTAATTTTCTTAAATGTCCCTAAACTCTCCTATTCTTTGCTATTCTTTGATGAAAGTTCTCAAATGTGTTTATGAGGTGTTTTAATTCATGCATTATATGTATGTGATGTTTGGGTTAAGGGTAGAAAACCTAAGAACACTAAGTGAGTGGCTCTTAGTGCAGGGTCGGGGCCCTAAGTGGCTAGTACCAGGATAACTGACTGAAGAGTTATTTTAACAAGTGATAACTTAATTAAAATTTATGGGAATGGGTCCAAACACTAAAAATATTAATGTATGCCTTGCCCATGCCATTAGTGCTAGTAAAGGCTATGGATGGGAGTGGGAGAAGGTACCTATGTGTAGGTATGATCGAATGGTGCTTGTCTATATGAAAGGTATTTGATACTGCATGTGCCTACTTGGGGGCCAGGGCCAAGAGTGACTAGTACAAGGACAACCCAAGGGGTGAGGGCTATGTGATGACACTCACTTATCTTGTTTCTTAGAGTTTCTACCAAGCCTTAGAACCTTTGGGAAAATATTTATACCTTGATCTTCTTTTCATTTGGTATTTGGGAAAGGTTACCGAACCCTAGGTGTGGCCTAGTTATCACTTCTTTGTGGACCTTGGTGTTTATCTCCTAGCATAGGGGAGTGGGCCTTTTTTTATCCATGTGGTTGGGTGGTAAATCATTTTATTAAGGTACCTTTTGTAGATGTAGTGCTTAAGGATTCATGCTTGCTTAATGTTCCAATTATGAAGAATGAAGACTTGTATTTATCTTTCATGATGTAAAATTATTGTTACCTCCCAAGAGGAGATGAATGTAATGTAATCATTAATGTATTTCAAAATGATGTATTTGGAATGAGTAGAATTAGGAAACAGGAAAAGGGAAAGAACAAACTCTATGTATATCATGTATGTTGGAAAAGAAAGGGATTTTGTAAGATTTCAAGTAGTATGTTTCTCATTATTGATGATTAAGGGAAAAGCTAGTAAAAAAAATGTAATATTTGTAATGTATCAAATGTTTAGATGATTATATTATATTGTATTAATGCTTTAAATGTTCTATTGTTCATAAAGGATACTTAGGAATATAGATGGCTTTAAATAGAAAATTGGAATGAAAGTACTTTGTATTTCTTTATAAAGAATCTACAAATGTTGTGATGTAGTTTGCTTAAGAAGTAAATCAAGTTTCTAGTACACTAAATGGAATTAAATAAATTATGCATTAAATAAGAATGGAACCTTGGAGGAATCTAATGTTAGGAATAGTCCCAAGAGATAACTGAGAGGGGAGGCTGAATCAATTATCTACAAGATTCAATTATTTATCCAATTAAGTATACTTAAACATAAAGCATAAACATAATGAAAGAACACATGAACACAACACCAATATTTTGGTTATGGGGAAACCCAAATAGGTAAAAACCCTGGTGGGACTTGATACCCACTAATATTTTGTACAAGTGTATAATGATCCTTGTTAGAAGATCCTTTACCCTGTTAGGAGTAGCTTTACAATATATGAATTATAGTAGACCTGGTCAAGGGTCAGAACCTATTAGGAGTCTTTTACAATTTTCCCTATTAGGGGAGAGGATGCACTATCTAAGATCTCATTGCTCAACGGGGTGAAGGTTACAACCTTCTGAATAACAGATACACATTATATCTAGATCTTGGTGAACTGTGCTTTGACCTACTATCTGGATCAGTTCCAATGAATAGAACAAGTACTTTACTTGGTCACATAGACCTTCTTTTGATGGCTCAACACTTTTCACACTTTTCTCTACTCTACTTAATCAACCATGAACCACACTTAAGCAATCACAAATGACTACCTATAAATATCTTTCCTCCAAATGATATAATCAAGTTAGCCTATTAGAACCACCTTGAAATCATATTAGAGAAACCATAATAAAATTGAACAAATATTCTATCGGCTCTACTATGAATGTAACTCATTCTGGGACCTATCTAATAAAATAAATGTAGATGCACACTACACACTGTCGGCTCCACCAAAACAACTGAAACTTTATCTGTAAGCTAAATTAACTCTGGAACTCTTAACTAAATGTTAATAACACTTCTCCAAGCTTAACTCCAAGGGCACATACCCTCAAGATAGGCACAACTCAAGAACCAATAAAATCTCTATCGACTATTTTGAACAAATATAGGAAACTACTACTAGCGAATAGTGACTGCATAACTTCACTTGTGCTCATCACCAGACTATGCATCCATAATTGAAACATCAATAAAATATTTTCAAAATATATCCAAGCACATAAGGCTCCATGATAATTTTATGGACAACCATACATAGAACACTGTCTGTTACTCTATCAGGAACACTGCTGACACCAACTACTATATAATTGTCTGTACTAACAGTTAACCTATGTGCCCATGATATCATGTTGATATCATGTTCATGCTAAATATACTAAAATATTATTGTATAAGACTTCCACACATGCTACTTTTTATATGTTTTCATCAATGACCAACATACAGTCAGTACCGGCCTGTTGGCAAATCTCCAACAATTTCCCCCTTTGGCATTGATGCCAACATGTGGAATGAAAAATCACCACCAACCCAAATGAACATTTCTTTTATAACATTCTCCATTTACTCTTCAAAACTCCCCCAAAGATGAATCCTCCAACTGCTGCAATATTTTCTAATATCCTCCATTTCCTTAATTGTACTACTGTCATAACTGAATATTTCTCCCCCTTAGTATATTACTCCTCTTTTTACTTCTTTTTTTCATGACTCCATATATACTCCTCATTTGACATCAATGGAAAAGGGTGCCACTCATTTTAAGCACTGGTACTACTCCTGGGGTAGAGTAGTCAACCTTCAACCAATCCCTGAGGACTGATGCCTTTCCTTCTATTTCTAAGCAGAATCAGGGAAGGGAATGACTCCCAAATTCTCCCTGAGATATTCAAAAGTATCCTTAGGCAAGGGCTTTGTGAATATATCTACCAACTAATCTTTAGTACTCACATAGTCCAACTTGACTTCTTTCTTTACCACTTTCTCTCTTAGGAAGTGATACTTGATCTCAATGTGCTTTGTCTTTGCATGCATCACAAGGTTCTTTGACATATTGATAGTGCTAGTGTTATCACAGTGAATAAGAATAGGATAATCAATTTGAATTCCAAAATTTTTTATCATCTACTTGATCCAAACAATTGTAGAAAAATTCAAGGCTACTGTAACATACTCCACTTTTACTATTGACTGAGAAATACAATTTTTTTTCTTTCTTGTCCAAGTGACAAGTCTATCACCAAGAAACACTACTCCACTTAAAGTACTCTTTTTGTCATTAACACATCCTGCCCAATCTACATCAGTGTACACATGAAGCTCAACATCTTTTGAATTAAGATACCATAGACCATAATCTATAGTGCCCTACAAGTATCTGAATATTCTCTTTATTGCCATGAGGTGACTTTGTTTAGGCTCTGCTACAAATCTTCCAACTATACCAACTACATTGGAAATCAGGTCTAGTCTGAGTAAGATATATGAGTTTACCAATCATAGAATTATACAATGTTGTATCTACTACTGGTGAGTCATCTTCTTTTGTAAGTTTGCATCTAGTGATTATTAGGGTTCCTACTGGCTTGCAATCATCCATTTTCAATTTCTTCAGTATCTATTTCACATACTTTGATTGATTAATGAAAATCTCTTTTTCTGTCTGTTGTACATTTAGTCCCAAAAAGTACTTGATAGGACCAATCATACTCATGTCAAACTCATTCTGCATTTCTTTGGCAAATTCAGCACTGAGTTTGTCATTACCTCCAAAGATAATGTCATCAACAAATATAGTTACAAGTAGTAAACCTTTAGATGTCTCTCTAATTAATAGATTATAATCTACTACTCCTTTCTTGAATCCAATCTTTGTTAAGTATCCATCTAGTCTCTCATACCATGCTCTAGGGGCTTGCTTAAGTCCATAGAGGGATTTCTTCAATTTGCATACCATATCAGGTCTGTCTGATAAGGTGAATCCTTCTAGCTGCTTAACATATACTTCTTCTTTCAAGTCTCCATTTAGGAATGCTGACTTGACATCCATTTGATAAAATTTGAAGTTTTTAACTGTAGCATAGACTAGAAACAACTTAATAGCTTCTAATCTACTCACAAGTGAAAATGTGTCTAAATAATCAATGTCTTCTCTTTGCGCATAACCCTTACATACTAATCTTGCTTTATTTATTACTATTGTACCATCTTCATTCATCTTATTTTTGATTATCCATTTTGTTCCAATCACATTCTTATCACTAGGTCTTGGGACCTATTCCCAAGTTCCATTCTTAATAATTTGATCAAGTTCTTTCATAGCATCATGCCAATCTGAATCATTACAAGCATCTTCAACACTTAAAAGCTCAATCTAAGATAGTAAACATACAGCTTCACTGCTAGCTGATTTCTTTGCTTGTGATCTAGTTAAGACTTTTTTGCTCTGATTTCCAATGATGTCTACCTTGGAATGGTTTCTTGATGTAAACTTTGGAACTTTAGGTGATGTTGATTCATCAGCCTTAGGAGTATTTTCTTCACTTGTCTCAGGGTCATTGAATAACACATCAATACTGTCAAACATTTCTTCAATAACTATCTCACTATTAGAGGGTCTAGGTTCTTCTTCAATCATGGGTGAGTAATCATGATATCTTTCTTGAATCATAAAATTTTCATCAATCTTTACATGAGTGCTTTCAATGATATTTTTCAATCTTAAATTGAAACATCTATAAGCTTTACTTTTAGTAGAGTAACCAAGAAAAATACCTTCATCACTTCTTGCATCAAACTTTCCTATTGCTTCATCCCTCTTGATGTAGCACTTGCTTCCAAATATTCTAAAGTATTTTACTGTGGGAACATTACCAAACCATAGCTCATGAGGTTTTTTTTCAGCACCAAGCCTTAACTAAATTCTATTGATTGTGTAGACTATTGTATTGACAACATCTCTCCAATAGGTATGGGCAACCTTTGCTTCTATCATAATGGTGTGTGATGTATCAAGAATGATCCTATCCTTCTCTCTACAATTCCATTATGCTGAGGTGTTCTAGGTTCACTTAACTATCTCTTTATGTGCCATGTTCTTTGTAGTATTCATAAAATCTATCAGAGGTGAATTCTCCTCCTCTATCCGATCTCAAACATTTTATCTTTAATCCATATTCATTCTGAACCTTAGCTTTGAATATTTTGAACTTATCAAATGCTTCTAACTTATCTTTCAAGAATGCAACCCACATCATCCTAGTATAATCATCAAATAAAATGAAATACCTTTCACCATAGTATGATCTTGTTTGAGTTGGTCCACCTAGGTTTGTATGAATTAGATCCAACTCATTCTCTGCTGAATTCTGCTTGCTCCTGAATGAATTTCTCACATTCTTCCCCATCACACATTCCCTACATATAGTATCAATTGGATTTTCTATGCTAGGTAGATCTCTTACTACCTTAACATTACCTATCTTTACTATGTTATCAAAATTGATATGATGTAGTCTTTTATGCCATAACCAACTGTCATCAACTTTAGCAACAAAATAACTTGCTTCTGAATTGAGTTGAAAAACATTACCTCTTGTCTTTGTGTTTGATGCAATCATAACACCATCTTTTTTGACACCATCTTTTTTGTTAATGATGCATTTTTCATCTTTGAACTCCAACTGATAGCCTTTTCCAAGTAACTGTCCAAGACTAAGAAGGTTATGTTTCAAACCATCAACATAAAGAACATCATCAATACTATTCTTTCCAATCAAAGCGATGGATCCTCTACCAACTATAGGTTTAGGAGTGTTATCTCCAAATCTAACCATACCACCATTGTATTTGTCCAAATAAAAAAACTTGCCTTTATCACCTGTCATGTGATGTGAGCAATCACTATCTATAATCCAGTCTATCCTTATGTCAGCTTGTGAAATCAATGCTAGCTCTTGATTCTCTTTCTCATCTTTAGGAACTAACTTACTATTCATTTTGTCTACAATAGAAATGAATCCAATTTCTTCTTCACCTGATTCTTCATTTGAAACTCCATCTCCAGCCAAGTAACATTCCTTAGAGTACTTAGGCTTGTAATCCTTCTTGGACTTTCTAGCTCTAGTAGGACACTTAGATGCAAAGTGACCGATCTTATTACATGAAAAGCACTTAAAAGGAAATTGACCTTCATATTTTCCTTTTCCTTTCTTTTCTCTTTTGGAAATCATAGAAATAAAACAATCTAATGTTCTCTCTTCATCATCATCATCAAAATTACCAGAAGTGTTTGTAAATTTCTTACCATGAACTGTTGCTTTGAAAGCTGTCTCACTCTTTGGTTCTGTCTTCAATCTTGAAATCTCAAAATTTGAGATCTTGCTAATCAAGGTCTCTCTCTTGAAATTTTATGTAAGCTAGATGGTCTCATCAAGAATATTGATCTTTCTTTCATATTATGGAGTAAGAGTAGTCATCAACTTGTCCATAATGTCCTCCTCTGAGATCTCTCCACCATTGCTCCTGATTCTAGCAATTGCTTCATTAATCCTCTGATTGTAAGCTCTGATATTTTCTTTAGGAAGCATCTCTAATGCATTGTATCTTTTCTTCCATGTATTTCTATGTGCATCCTTTTCTTGTTTGTCTTCTTCAAATATGTCTTCAAGGTGCTTCCAAATTTTATGGGTTGTATCTATCTATTTTACTTCTAAAAATTCACCATTAGAGAGGGCACTGATAAGGGCTTCTTTAGCAATATCATTCTGATGAAACAATTCTTTTTGTGCATCAGTAGCATCATCTTTTCCAAGGTCTTCTAAGGTAGGAATCTTGGCTACTTTGATAGTTACATTAAAAACTTCAAAAGAAATGCACTGCAAATGAGTCACCATCTTGTTCTTACAATCAAGATAATTCTCTCCATCAAACTTAGGAATTTATTTCTTGAAGTATGCCATATGATCAACCTCAAGCTGTTAAAATTTCTCTCTGAGGCACATGGCTCTAATACCAATTGTTCAAAATAGTCCCAAGAGATAACTCAGAGGGGGTGGGGGGTGAATCAGTTATCTACAAGATTCAATTCTTTATCCAATTAAGTATACTTAACATAAAGCATAAAAACATTGAAAGAACACATGAACAAAACACCAATATTTTGGTAATGGGGAAACCCAAATAGGTAAAAACCCTGGTGGGACTTCATACCCACTAATATTTTGTACTAGTGTATAATTGTCCTTGTTAGAAGATCCTTTACCTTGTTAGGAGTATCTTTACTATATATGAAGTACAATAGACTTGGTCAAGGGTCAGACCTTATTAGGAGTCTTTTACAATTGTCCCTATTAGGGGAGAGGATGCATTATCTAAGAGCTCACTGCTCAAAGGGGCAAAGGCTACAACCTTTTCAATAATAGATACACACTATATCTGGATTTTGGTGAGCTTCACTTTGACTTAGCTATCTGGATTAGTTCCAATGAATAGCACAAGTACTTTACTTGGTCACATAGACCTTCTTCTGATGGCTCAACACTTCACACACTCTATTCTACTCTTCTTAATCAACCATGAACCACACTTAAGCAATAAAAAATGACTGCCTATAAATATCTTTCCTTCAAATGATATAGTCAAGTCATCCTATTAGAACCACATTGAAATCATATTAGAGAAACCATAATAAACTCCAACAAATATTATATCGGCTCTACTATGCATGCAACTCATTCTGGGACCCGTCTAAAAAAATAAATGTATGCATGCTACATGTTAGTACTATTTTAAATTTTGATCCTCATACTTGCATTTTTTGAGAATTATGGTTCCAAGGGTTTAGGCCTTATGCATTTTTTCTAAAACCTAGTTTGCTCTTAACATTCTTATGTTTGAGTGTTACTCTTTTCTCACTAACATTTCCTAATGATGCATGTGCAATATTGACCCCTTTAAAGTGAACACTTCATTTGTTGTCACTAGGTTGTTGAGCGGGGTCCCCTTTTAAATATTTTCTTTCAAAGCCTAAGTTTTCCCATTAAAATCTCCATATGACTAACCTTTTAAAACTTGTGGCTGTCATTAAATCTCAAGACTCTTGGTTGTCAGATTTTTTGACGTGCGCTTTAGTGACGGGTTGACATCTATCTCAGTAGGCCCATCATTGAAGTTGTGCTGGTGATTAAATAATGGAACACATCAATGGTTTTCATTATACCATTGGGCCAAGTTGATTACCTTTTAAGCATTACAGTTTAGGGATGGGTGTCTGATTGAAATTTTTTGACATGACATCATTTTGACTTTCCTTCTTCCATGGAAGTTTTCTATTATTGACACTTGTCTTGGATGATGTTGAAAGTGGGGTTAGATTTCTCAGACAGTTAAACCTTGAGTAGATCTTGTTAGAAATAGGGAATACTAAGAGGGGGAGGTGAATCAGTATTCTACAAACTTTATCTTTTGCCCAATTATGGATATAATAGATTATCTTTATACATACATAACATAAGAAGCTAAACAACATGCATAACAATAAAGAACTCATAACACATTATTTGTTGTCGAGAAAACCCTGGCCAAGGGAAAACCCTGGTGGGGATGTAACCCACAAAGATCCACTAATAAAAAGTATCATGTTAAGGATGTTGACCCTGTTAGGAGTTTATTACAAGCATATAGTGTATCAGTCCTGATTATGGGACTATAGGCCTTGTTAGAAGCCTCAACCATGTTAGGAGTTGTAGTACAAAATGTGATTACCAGATGAGCCCACTGCCAAAAAAAGTAATGTAAAATATACACTGATTAAAAAATAGGTTAAGGAACATAGCCTTATACTGCTTGCATCAATATCACTTCACTGCTCTTTCACTATTGCTATTACATATGCTTCATATACTTCACACCATATTACTTTTTGCTTGTTACAATTACTACTACACTTTACAATTATAATTACATTTACATTTATACCAATAACTTTATCAGACTTAAAATCTAGGATGTCATCCCTTTATATTGTTAAGTCATTATTTTGATAAACAAAATAATCCCTTAACTCTTTACTAGTTTTGTCTTCATATACTATCCTATTGGCTTTACACTGTCTTCGGTAAAATTGTCATAACTTCTTCTGTACATGCCATAATGACTTGCACTTTGAGATGGGTGATCAATAGACATCATAGAGTCTATGTTCAAGTGCACAAGCACTAAACTTACTCCATTTGATATCACAAATAAAAAATGTATCTAGGTTCACTAGTAAAATACTGTCTCACACTTAGAAAAATTTGCAATGCGCTTTGCCATACTTTCTCTCTCACTTGTGTGATATTCATGAGGATCATATGTTTCCATAATGACAAAATCCATGCAATAAACTCAGCCAAATTGCCAACAATCTCCCCCTTTGGCATTGGTGGCAACATATCAGAAAATTGGCTAAGTGTACAACTCAAAATCTCAAAAATGTTCAAAACTATGGCCATAGTATAAAATAAATACTATCCTTATAAATCCTCAAAATGATTACCTCTAATATAGTACTCCCCCTAAGAGTAACAACCCTTATCATATACTATCAATTTTCTTCTATGTATCTCTCCCCCTTTGACAACAATGACAAAATAAGGTAGGGAGGGTCACAAAATTATATCACAAAAAGATTATACCTCAATTTATTTATTGCAAAGCTGGTAGGATTGCAACATAATCTACAAAATCTATCTTCATGGCTTCTATCTCCTTCTCCCATGATTTCTTAATGGAATCTGCCACATTGAGTAGTGCGCTTAGTCCATAAGAAGCAATTTCACATGCTTGGAGGTTTTCAAAGTTAAATTTATGAAAAGATGTCTTTGCTGAAAGACAATCTTCTAACTGTTCTTCAATTATGCTCAACTTCATGGAAACATGCTCTCTCAAAAGAGTATATCTTCTCAATTTCCTATCTTTCTCATCTTGTATAATTCTAATTTCATCATATAGTTTTCTAACTTTCTTCTCAACATTACAGACCTTCACATTAGGGTTAGATAGAAGGTTTGTTTCATTTAGAATCTCTACTTGCTTCAACTTTATCTTCTGATCTTCCTCAACTATCAAAGTATCTAATTTTGTACACTATATGTACAAATATTTTCCTACTTCCAAATGTTTCCTCAAATCTTTGATATAGATATCAAGAGTATTGATATAATTGTTGATGTACTGACTGATGTTCAAAAGCTTTCTAACCTCATAGTCTACTTGTGATTTTACTTTTACAATATCAGCTAGGTATGTGAATTCATTATCAAGGTACTCATTACCTTCTTTGCCTTCTCCAAAGGGCCTGCTTCTGAAATTTGTGTGGTCACAATACTTTGTAACTTCTCAGTTAGTTCCTTCAGACATCCTTCAAGACTTTTCACCTTCTTATTCTTACTAATTATTTTGTTTAAGGATGTAATCAGTTCCAACTGATCATCATCATCTACTTCTTTTCTCAAATGGTCAATCATAGAACCAATTTAAGTCTTCTTTCCAGTCTCAGGAGTAAGACTGATATCTACTTTGGTGGGAAGGGGAACTTGTTCTTCTACAACTAGTGGTTTCACAACAATGGTCTCTATCATTTCTTCTTCTTTTGTAGCTTCCTATTCCTCAAAGGTTGAATTTTTAACAATGTTCTCCAAATTCTTGAATACATTTTCATCAGTATCCAAGGTGATTTGTGTACCTTCCACATTCATTATTTCATCTTCAATATTAATAGCTGGAGAAGAGGGAATGTCCTCTTATACTTTCTCACCTACTTTCTCTACTACAACTAATGGTTCTCCAACATACTCTACCATAACCTTGATAATTGTCTGTTCAGTCTCAAAATTTAATTCTTCATACCTAACTCCCATAATCTGAATTGTTCTCCTTTTGGTTCTCAGCTGGGTGCTTAGGGCCTTCATAATCTGGTTGAAATGAGCTTCATCTCTTATCTCACAAAGCTTTCTCACAAGATTTTCTCTGATAGCTATTTCTTCATCTAATGCTCTCTTCTTTCTATTTAGAAGTTTGTTGTAAAGATCATCAGGTATTTGTCCTTGAATAGTATTAAACTTCTTGCTAGTCAAGATCATATGCTTCACAACTGCATTCTCTAGATAAAGTCTCTTAGTATAATCATAAAGATCATAATATTTTTTCATTCTTGCAAAGTCACCATTCTCAATAGTTTTCTCATTGAGCTTTTCAACTTTAGGTTTCCAAGCTTTCTTCTTTGTAGTGACATCATCTTTAACCTCTACAATCTTTCTTGGAATAGGTTGCACTAGAGTTTTATGTCTCTTTCCTAGTCGAGTGGCACTCTCCTTAACTCTTTTTCTAGGTGTGGAGGAAGTGGATCTAGTAGAAATCTTTGTTTCTATGTCCTCACATACTTCCACTTTTACCTTTACTTGTGGTTCTTCCTATGGCACTGCAATTGATGATAAAGGAGGGATAGACAAAACTTCCTTTTGTCCACTCTCTCTAATTGCTGCTGCTATCTTCTTTTCTACCAAAAACTCTCTCTCTATCATTCCTTTATCCTTTAAGATTTTCTTAATGGTGCTCTCAACTCTCTTCTTAGACTATTTCTCTTCAATTAGAATCTTTGCAGAGTTGAATTTCTCCTCAGAGGTTCCAAACCTATTACACTGAGTGTCCAACTTACACTTCAGTAGTCTGCTAACATACTCTTCAGTCTCTACCTCAAGGATTTCATAGCTAAGAGGGTCTATGAACTCTATTCTAGGCTCTACTACTTCAATATAGATAAGGTCAGTATCCACCATAAAGCATATATCATCTTTGTATTTCTCAATAAGAGACTTAGGCATCCTTGATCTGTTAGACAAAAAATTCTGAAATGTATTAATTACAAGTACTGCACTTTCATTAACACTGTCAATAACATGCTTTATGTATACTACATTAATAATTTCCATTGTAGTTTGTCCATCATTCCAATCATTTCCTATGGTGTAAGGAAATCTCCTCAAAATATGAAAGAACATGTATGTGATTAGGGATGAGAACCTAAACTAAGTATACTTATTTTTCTTGATCTTCTCCAAGTTCTCAAACAATTGAATTCTAAGAATTTTACACATATCAACTGGTACCCTATCAACACACATAAGATAAGATGCATGTACCATTCTAGCTACCATGTCATCTTCTCTTGAATTAGCACAAAACTTAGTAGTTAGGATCTTGCATATGTATCTCACATCAACTTGTTTGATCTTGCTAATCATAATTCCTCTACAATTATAGGATGAATTAGTGTTGTCAATGACTATTTTCCTCATGTTTTTCTCATTAAAAGGAATAGCTCTTGTCTTAGATAATCTAGTGACTTCATGAATCAAATTAGTTGTAATATCTATCACTCTATCCTCTAGCCAAAACTTTCCATTATGAATTCTACTCAAAATTATCTTAGTGCATTCTTCATTATCAAATTCATACTGTAATCCATAGTTGACAATTTCATTATGTTCCAAGTGTTCAAAACCTTGTTTTAGTGTCATATCTTGATTGTACATCTCCTGATATTCATCTGTAAAATCACTATCATTTATTGTCTCTAGTTTGCATCCAAGATAACTCCTGACATTCTCTAAATGTAAAACTTCATCTGGTATAGATGACAATGCAAACCTAGGGTCTTCTTCCAATGGTTCTATTGGTTCCCTTTTCAATTTAGGTCTATTCTTGTCTCTGACATCATGTATTAATGAAACATCCATGATTTCTTCAAATGCCTTTACTGATTCAAAGATTTTTCAGGTAAAATACCTCAATTTCATGATTTTAGGGCTTGTGTAGATTCGACACACAATTCTTTTCCAAATCCTTGTAAAATGCTTTCTATCACTACTCTTTGATCTCCTTGACACTTGATTTTTCTTTGATGATCAAATAATATCGATCATAACCTTTTATTAATTCAATCTCACTTAGATCTAACATCACATTCAATTCTTTTGCCGCTTCTTTCCAAAAAGTTGTCTCTGCTATACTGCAAAACTTAAAACTTCTTGCAATCTCACAAAACATAATATTTTTCTTTGTGCTCTTAACCATAGCATTAGAATATCATAAACTACCTTGCATTAACTATGCAAGACTCAATTCATCATATATATACTTCTATACTAAATCTAAGTTCCTATTCTACTGTAATTTACATGAATTAAGTACTTTGAGATAGGTCAGGTAAAGATTCATTCTTACCTTTCAATACTTCACCTTCCTGATTACCTTCAATGTTGAGTATGTCTCCTTGATCTATGCCTTTAACAAACTTCACTTCATCTGTATTGCTACAGCAACCTTTCTGTCTATTTCTTGCATCTTCATTTCTTCTTTCATGATTTATAGGGTTAGGGTTAGGATGAAAAACTCCATTATTCATTCTGCAAAATCTTGTTGTATGTCTAATTTTGTTGCATATCTAACAAACAATTCCATTGTTTCCATATCTTGGTCCAAGTGGATTAATTTGTGATCTATAGTTTCTAGCAATGTGTCCAACCTTGTTGCATCTATAACATACTACTCCACTTCTTTTGTTCATATGTTCAATAGGTTTCTTATCTACATTGTTAGTATTCCTATACATTCTACTACCATCATTATTCTCAATAAATTTAGGTTTCCTACATTCAATAGCTCTATGTCCAAAACCATGACAATTGTAACAATAACCATTAAGAGGTTTAAATTCTTTACCTATGGAATCTCTCTTCATATGACCAATATTATTACAAGCAAAACATCTACCTTTGAATTCTCTTTGCATACCTTTAGGTGATTCCTCTTGCTTCGGTGATTCTCCTTCTTTAGGTGTATCTTCAGATTTTTTGATCTCATCAGGATTCTTCTCATCCATGCTTTTAGATATCTTCATATCTGGTTCCTTGCCTTCATCATTTTCTTTGAAAGTGTTGAATCCAAGACCAGTCTTATCATAGACTAGTTTCTGATAGGATATTTTTTCATCAATCTTCTCACTAGTTTAATATAGCCTTTCAAGTTGTTGTTTGGATTGAGTTAGTTCACCTTTCACAATCTTATTGTATTTCTCAAGTTCATCATACTACAAATTGACTTTCTCAAGTTCAGATGTTACTCTAGAAAGTTCAGATTTCAGTTCTTCATTTTCAGTCTTTAGACTTTCATTCTCAAATTTTAGATTTGCTTCATTCTTGCAATTTCCATCTTTCAAACTAAGCTTCAAATTTTCTATCTTCAATTCATGCTTAAGGATCTCATTTTCTTTTTCTATATTTTCATCACATTCTTCAATAAAAACTTCAGATTCTTTTTTAGATCTCAGATCTTCCAATTTGTTTTTTAGTTTCTCAATGGGGTTCTTTGCATCATCATACTTTCTTTTCAAAGTATCTTTTTCAATAGTAAGCAAGTCAATCTATTCAAGATCTTCTTCAAGATTCTTCTATAGTTGATCCATATCCATAGAGATCTTACTCAAGCTACTAGGCTTTCCTTGAATGATTCTTTTATGAGTAACTAAGCTCCGATGCTAATTGTTAGAAATAGGGAATACTCAGAGTGGGGGTGAATTAGTATTCTACAAACTTTATCTTTTGCCAAATTATGGATATAATAGATTATCTTTATACATACATAACATAAGAAGCTAAACAACATGCATAAAAATAAAGAACTCATAACACATTATTTGTTCTCGAGGAAACCTTGGCCAAGGGAAAACCCCAGTGGGGATGGTACCCACAAAGATCCACTAATCAAAAGTATCTTGTTAAGGATGTTGACCCTATTAGGAGTCTATTACAAGCATATAGTGTATCAATCCCGATTAAGGGACTATAGGCCTTGTTAGAAGCCTCAACCCTATTAGGAGTTGTAGTACAAAATGTGATTACCAGATGAGTGCACTACCCAAACAATTAATGTACAATATAGATTGATTACAAAATAGGTTAAGGTACATAACCTTATACTACTTGCATCAATATCACTTCGCTGCTCTTTCACTGTCACTATTACATATACTTCATATACTTCGCATCATATTACTTGTTGCTTGTTACAATTACTACTACACTTTACAATTACAATTACATTTACATTTATACCAATAAATTTATGAAAGAGTTAAAATATAGGATGTCATCCCTTTATATTGTTAAGTCATTATTTTGATAAACAAAATAATCCCTTAACTCTTTACTAGTTTTGTCTTCATATACTGTCTTGTCGGCTTTACACTGTCTTCTTTAAAAGTGTCATAACTTCTTCCGTACATGTCATACTAACTTGCACTCTAAGATGAGTGATCAATAGACATCATAGAGTCTATGTTCAAGTGTGAAAGCATTGAACTTACTCTAGTTGACATTGCAAACAAAAGATGTATCCAGGTTCACTGGTAAAACACTGTCTCACACTTAGACAAATTTGCAATGCGCTCTGTCATACTTTCTCTTTGACTTGTGCGATCTTCATGAGGATCATATGTTGCCATAATGACAACATATATGAAATCAACTCAGACAAATTGCTAATAGATCTTGTGGTTGTCGATATACCACTGGGATAAGATGCATGATTTATGACATGTTAGTTGTCAGTATGTTTGACACCGAGGAAGAAGTTAGGGTTCTACCTACTGATTTATGAAATGTGGTAGTTTATAATTTGATGAAAGGTTAGTAAAGTATGAAGTGGGGCCAAATTTTGTAGATTATGGTGATCGTTCAATTTGGATGCATCAATAGTTATTGTTATATCTTAGCCTAACATTTCTTTATTAGTGCTTTAATGACTGGTTGACACTTGTCTCTTACCTCGACAGTTGTTAGCATTCAAAAGCATTCAGACATCTCCACATGGATTTTTGTAGTGGGTCACCATTTTTATAAAGTGATAAAGACTTGTTAAGTTGAAAAAAGATATACAATGGTCGTTATACTACTGAGGAAAGGTGCTCGTATCTTATGCTTGCACTTTAGTGATGGGTTGATACCTGTCCAGTTTGATCAAAGCTTAAGTTAAGTTATAATTTTCTACACATGCATAATTTGGACTATTCTTATTGGTTGATAACTAGTGTAGGGAAAAGTAACAAAGGGTTATGTTGTTGATTTTATTAGCCATTTGATGTGTCGAGAAGGAAAGAGGATCAACGGTATGAATTTGAATTTTTGTTCTATGACATTGTTCACATCCTATGAATGTTGAAGCCGCCAGTTCTCAATAATGGTGAACTTAATGAGTTACATATGAATGAATTTTGAATGGTTGGCAAAATGTTATACCCTGATTTGATCATTGAAAATTTTACTTCTTTCAAGGTATCTTGGTGAGTGTGACTAGTTTATCTTTCCAGAGTGATTTCAAGTAGAATTTTTCAAGGCGTCTAGTAGGCCAAATTTTTATCTTCAAAATTGCTCATAATTTTATGAAAAAAGGAAGTGTGGAGGAATTTGTTTCCTTTGGTTGTTTTTGACTGGTGATTTAGGTTTTTCTCTAGTATTTGTATAACTATTTTAAAGCCCTACTCAAAATGCCACCTAAGAGGGAACTATCATGAAGGATAGAATATAAAGATAGGGCTGTTTTTGAAGATCTAATGTAGTTACTCCCACCTTGTGAGAATGGGGCATAAAAAATGAAAGAATTAGTCTAATGCAATGGTGGTCAGCGGAAGCCTCCAAACAATGAGCAAATTGGTGGGTTTGGTTCCCTTCAACACCCAAGCTGAAGGGTCTAGTGCTGATATACTTATCACAAGTATCAGAAAGGAGTTTAATTAAGGTTATCACAACCCTAAAAGATAATATCACCTAATCACTAGGCTTTTCAAAGTCCCAAGCACCAAGAAACAAGAGTTCACTAAGAGATCCCTTCAAGGAAATAGGTACTCAAACCCCATGAAATAGATACTAAGACTAGGGGTGGCTTATAAACATTAATCTACCCTATTTACATCTTATCTTATTAGTTCCAATGATTCTTTCATGATTGAGCAACTTCTAAGGTTATGTTGCTGCACAAACCTAGTATCCTACTTGTAACCCTTCCTAGAAGGAAATTTGAACACAAGACAAAATACTTCCAAATGGGATAATGATGTGTCAAGGATCCTAACACCCTTTTGGGGTTTACAAAACATTCTTTAACACTGAGAAGTAGAAGTGCAAGGAAGTCACTATTGTTGCAAGGTTAGACCGGGCTAGAAGGCCTAATTAGGGCTCCAAATGAACTATAGGTGCTCTTTCTCCTATGAAAATGAAAAAATTAGATATGGATGCATGTTTATATGTCTTAAAAAAAAGAGAATCTAGGTTTTCAGGCCTTGGAGAATCCCCAACCACAATCTAGGATGACTGCCCTAGTTAACTGACTGTGCACACATTAAGATGTACACCTAGGGTGTGGTGGAAAACCCAATCCTCTACTTGGTATCACTCCAAACCTAAAAAATATGAAAATAAATTTAATAAAATTTTATTCCACCAAGGGGCATCAATTTCCCATGGTGGAATGTGCCTAAACAATCAGGCCCTATCGGGTACCCTAGTTTTAAGCCTCAAAACTAGGCACCTTCACTAAAAATTAGATAATTTTTGATCTAAGGGAGATCAACACATGAGACCAATTGAATATGGAAGAGGATTAAAATATTCAACCTTGAGAATCCCTATTACATTCCCTTGCATCTGTACCTATCTATACAATGCCTAAATCATGGGAATTTGTAGAGAAATGATGGTTTTTATTGATAAAATGCCAAATTACATGTTGTTATCCTGTCACCCACCTATAAGGGCTTATATAGGATAATCCCAATGGTTACATGAGTGTTTTTAACCAACTAGCCATTTGGGATGGTTAATTATAATGTTTGACAACTTTTAGGAAGTTTCTCAAAAGTTGCTTGACAACTTTTGCGCAACTTTGACAATTTTGTATTTCTTGCAAATCTAATGACCAAAATTGGTCTTTACCTTATTTTGATGATCCCTAATGGATCCAAACATATAAAAACATAAAAATACCTAAGACTAGGGTGTTGGATCATAAATGACCACTAGTTAAACCAAGGGCTGATAAAATGCCAACTTGGAACTATGGTCTTACAATGAGATCCAAAGACTAACCCTTATCCTAAGCATGACTAGAGGCCTCTAAAGACCTTAATGTGATATCCTAGACTTCATAGGAATGCCTATTGAATTTTTAGTAGGATTAGGTGCTCCTGCACCATACTACCCTTGAACTTTAAAACTCAAGTCCCTACTTGAGTATAGTTGTTGTACCGAAGTGCCATGCTGCTGTATTTGATCCTCGGTCAGCCATGTAGGATCAAAATTAGGTAGGCCATTCCATTTTACTAAGTACTACATGTACTTCTTTGATCTAGTCTGCTTGAGTAGTTTGGAGTCCAAAATTGCTTCAATCTCCACTGGGTTTCTTTTTGGAAGATCAGTGACATAGTCTTCATCCTTAATGTTTGTGTCCTTACCTTGCTCATTGCTTGAACCTGTTGTAACTTTATATGGTGTGAGATCTACAATGTTGAAGAGTGGAGAGATCTGCAAAGTTGGAGGAAGGGATATCTCATAGGTATTGTCCCCTATTTTGTTAAGTATGCTAGAGGGGCCTACTTTCTTCATTTGAAGCTTGGAGTATCTACCTTTAGGTAGTCTCTCCTTCCTTAGAAATGTCCAAACCCTATCCCCTATTTTGAAATGAACCTCTCTTCTCCTCTTGTCAACATTTTCTTTGTACTTCAAACTAGTCTTTTGCAAAGTTTCTTTCACTTGCTGCTATACCTTATTGATGAGTTCTACCAATTCTTGGCCTTGTGCACTAATTTTGAAATCTGAGGGGAGTTCCATTAGGTCCAATGGTCCCTTGGGATAGAAACCATACACTACTTGGAAGGGAGTTGTACTGGTTGACCTATTAATGGAGTCATTGAAGGAAAACTCTACTTGGGGCAATATGATATCCCAACTTTGTGAGTATTTCTTGGTTAGACATCTTAAGAGATTGACTAGGTACTTGTTTACTACCTCAGTCTGCCCATCTATTTGAGGGTGATAGGCAGAGATATAGGTGAGATTTGTACCCAACATTTTGAAGAGTGTCCTCCAAAAGTGCCCTTGAAACTTTACATCTCTGTCTGATACAATTGTCTGAGGTAAGCCATGAATTCTAACTACTTCCTTGAAGAAGAGATTGACTATATGAGATGCATCATTTGTGCTCTTGCATGGCACAAAGTGGGCCATTTTTCTAAATCTATCCACTATGACAAACACACTATCAAATCCTTGCTTGGTTTTAGGCAGTCCCATTACAAAATCCATTGAAATGGATTCCCAAGGCCTTGAAGAGATTGGTAAGGGTTGGTAGAGCCCTTGATTTGTTGTTATTCCCTTAGCTTGTTGGTAGATTGTACAAGTTTCAATAAACTTTTTAACCTCATTGTTCAACTTGGGCCAAAAATAACTTCTCTTTACCATGTATGCTATCTTGTCAATGCCAAAATGACTTCCTAGGCCACCACAATGTTTTTCTATAATTATGTTTTCTCTCATTGAACACTTGGGTATGCATAGTTGTGCTCCCTTGAATAGAAGGCCATTCTAAATCAGATATTCAAAGAAATTAGTATGATATCTACCCTCTATTTTTGTACAAATCTGATATATCTTGGAAAAATCAGGGTCATCCAGGTATAGGTGTTTGAGGGACTCGATTCCCACACTTTGTAGTTGAACCTCTTCAACTAGACCAATCCTCCTACTAAGTGCATCAACAATTTTTTTTTCTACACCCTTTTTATGCTTAATGTTGAAGGTATAGGCCTGTAATTACTCTACCCATTTGAGATGCCTGACTGACAATTTTTCTTCTGAATTCAGGAAGCTTAGTGCATGGTTGTCACTGTAGACTACAAACTCTTTTGGGATCAAGTGGTGCCTCCATTTCTTGAGGGCTTGGACCATGGCATAAAGTTCTATGTCATAGGTGGAATAATTCCTCTTGGCCTCATTCAATGTCTTAGAAAAGAATGCAACTGCCTTGCCTTCTTGGCTTAGGACTACCCTTATAGCCAAATTACTTGCATCTATCTCCACAGTGAAGACCTTTTTGAAATTAGGGAGGACCAAGATAGGGTATTGAGAGACTCTATTCTTCAAGTATTGGAATTCATCATTGGCTTACTTTGACCATGAAAACTTAGTCTTCTTTCCACCTTTGATTGTTTCAAGCATTGGTGCACACACATGACTGAAATTTTTTATGAACTTCCTATAAAATGTTGCAAGCCCATGGAAGCTTCTTACATCACCTTGATTCTTTGGTGGAGGCCAATTAATGATTGCATCTACCTTCTTAGGATCCATCTTGAGGGTACCCTATGAGATCACAAAACCTAGGAATACAAGTTCCTTTCTCATAAACATGCATTTTTCCAAGTTGATTATGAACTTGTGCTAATGGAGTCTTCTTAGTACCTGTTCCACATGATCAAGATGGTCTTCCTTGCTATGACTGAATATTAGTATGTCATCAAGGTAAACAACAATAAATTTTCTAATAAAATCTATGAATATCTCATTCATAAGCCTCATAAAAGTGCTAGGGGTATTTCTTAAACCAAAGGGCATTAATAACCATTGAAACAAACCTTTAGTAGTCTTGAATGCTATTTTCCATTCATCTTCAGGCTTGATTCTGATTTTATGGTAACTAGACTTTAAGTATATCTTGGTGAAATAGCAAGCACCTCCTAGTTGATCCAATAGGTCTTCAATCCTTGGCAAGGGAAATCTGTACCTTATTGTGATTTTGTTTAGGGGTCTTCTATCAATGCATAATCTCCATTTTCTATCCTTTTTAGGGGCCAGGACTAAGGGTACAACACAAGGACTGAGACTCTTTTGAATGAGTCCTCTTTCCAACAATTCAGTGACCTATTTTTCAATCTTTGCATGCTACAATGGTGTCATTTTGTATGGTGCCTTATTAGGAAGGGATGAGCGTAATATGAGGTCTATTTGATGACTAATTTCCCTCATGGGAGGGAGGGTAGAGGGCAGGTCACTAATAGTGACTTCTTTATAATTTTGTAACAGATTTTTGACTTCATTTGGCATGGGCTCTTCTTGACCAGACCTGATGTTATCTTTGGGTTTAGAAATTAGGACAAATGGTTCAATATCAGATTCTTTTAAGGTTTTCAACATCTCCTTTTTCCCCATGATAATCACAGTGGGTTCCTTTTCAATTTTTCTATCCGATAGGGGCTTCATAGTGAAGGTCTTGCCATCTTTGGTGATGGAGTAGGTGTTCTTCCTATAATGGTGGGTGGCATCAACATCAAGTTTCCAGGGCCTGCCTAGAAGGATGTGAGCTACATCCATCTCAACAACATCACAAAGGACCTTGTCCTTGAAGTCAGCAATAGAAAATCTATCAAAGCTTATTCTATGACCAGAGTTTGTTGGCCTTTGGTTAACCATGAGACATGATAGGGGCAAGGGTGTGGTTTCTTAGGAAAGTTTAATTTTTGAACCATTTCATAAGACACAAGATTTTTAGTTGAACCAGAATCAATAAGAAGATTGCATACCTTTCCATGACACTTGATCTTTCTCGTAAAGAGATTCTTTCTTTGTGGAGGTTCTTGGGCTTGTTGTACTTGAAGGAAGACCTACCTCATCATTAGACACACTCCTTTTTTTGGTTCCCCTTTTCATCTCTAATTGCAGGTTTACACTATGATTAACAACTTAATGTCACTGACTCTATCACCAATCCAAAGTCTTCAAGGAAAAGGGCCAATTAACAAGGATCAATGAGATCCTCCTACACTTTGAGCCTAGATGCTTAGGTGGGTGTACCTTTGATTCACTTCTTGAAAGGAATCACAAAATTTTATGCATTATATCCTTTATGAACTGATTGAAAGATTTTATCATTTATATGTATAGTGGATGATGATGAACTACTTCCAGAGAAATGAACAGTGCCTTAACCTAGGCCATAGAGTCACCCAATAACATAAATCAACTAAAAATCCTAAATCAAATGCTTCTAAACTCAAGATAAGTTCTTTTCCTATTATCCCTCTCACTCCCAAACCTGATCATCAAATTCTTACCCAACCATGAACTCACTGAAATCATCTTAAAGACTTTAATCCTAACTTTGTTAGGAACTCAAAGATAATTCCACAATACTCTTTGTTTACCATATGCTAACCCACTTTGTGATATTAACATATATGAGCCCAAGATTAAAACAAGAAGACAAACATAAATCTGAGATTGGAATCCAAGTGTATTCTCATTAAAATTTGCAGAGTTAATACATTACCAGAATAACAAAATGTTAGGAAAAACACCCAAAATCTAGGCTCTCCTTGTTCAGTCTTTACATTGATCTTCAATATACATCAACCCACACTAATACAGAAAAAATTCTACAATATATACCCCCTAGTCATCTTGGAATCCCAGAATAGGATGCAACAAGCTACAAATGATTAGGGTTAGGGTTTTACCCACCAAACCAACTAAGATCAATTAAGAATTTATTACGATTGGGGGAAAACCAAGTAGCCTGGAGAAATAAGATCTAAGAATGATCTATAATCATGGTAATTCCTTGAGAAAGTACTAAAAACCATAGATTTGCCAATATTTATCAACCTGTTTGGCCACCTGCAACATGCCTCGAGCCATTCTTCATTCTTTTCTTCATGATACAGACCCCTGCAAATCAATCATCAAGCTCCTAGACCACTCTACAGTAGTTGGCGAGATCACATCCTACCAAATCTAGCCATTTAAACATTTAATTTTAGTCCTTCCTATTATTGGAAAATATTTGAAAATTTGAATTTCAGAGAAACAACTAGTTTCATGGTGCCAACAACAAATTGATGGTCAGCATTCAAATCTTGACTAACTTTAAAACATGACCTTCAGATCATCTCTTTTTACCCAGGCCTTGTGGCTAAACCATATAGGAATCCTAGTTTACATTTAGTGAATACACGACAAAGGCTTTCTTTATTTGTGAAACACTTTCTTTAACTCAAGCCTCATCTAACAAACTGGAAAACAAGAAAAACACTTAACCCAAGTCACTATTTAGAGATCTAGCGACTGAAAGCTATCTTTGATTCACCAAAAAACTAATGGCACCGCTAAAATTTTTGGAGATTCAGTGACCACTTATTTGCCTATTCACCAGAAACCTCTGCCAAATTTATTATCAAAACTACCAAACCTTAGACCTTCTAACATCAGGCAAGATCAACGGTCATTGCTAAAGTGTGATGCTAAAAGGCATGCATCTTATCCTTACAATGCAATGACAACCATAAGATCTTGCAAGACTTTAACCTACTCCAAAGACTGAAGACCTCGGGCCCACTGACACCATCCCCATCACCACCACTGGCCAATGAGAAATCACTATGTTGGCTCCAACTATTAGAGGAACCACCTTCCCCTTGCCACCTAAGAAAAAGTAAGACTGACAGCTGGCATAAGATCACATGGCTCTGACAAAACCCATGAGAACTTACACCAACCATAGATCTTCTATGGATGGCAGGACCCTCAAGGACATGCCAAAAATTAGGTCCCACTGACTCTTTCCAAATCATCAGCACCTTGACCAATGAGAAACTACCATTTGTGCTTGTGTGGCAATAGACCCACAACCCATCAGCATCTTAATCAGACTGTGGGTGCATGATCACATCGGGAAAGAATATTCCATGTGAACATACGTCGACCATTGATCAAAAGTTTGTCTTGAAAAACACCAGGCCCCACTGACAGAATGTGCTACTCACTATTCTTGACCAATAGTCATTTGACATGTCAGCCTCTTTTGACACTGGATCCACCTATACCATCTTTATGAAGAGGGCCTATCATATGTGATTTAGCGACTGAAGAAAAGATAAGCTACTAGCATAGTCACTGAATGTGAAGATATAACTACCAAGAACCAAGAGAATACATGAACATTGCAGCTAGGCAATTTCCAAATAAAAAGATGTAACTACCAAATATTAAGAGACCTAGTGACTAAAAGGAAAGAAATCCACCCAGAAAGTCACTAAATGAGATGCAATATTCCTTAAGCACTAAGAGATTGCACAACCAAAGGGATTCTTGGAGTTGCATAAAAGAAAGGAATATGCCAAAACCATTGGGAGATTAAGTGACTGACTGGGAAAAGTAAAGTACACATGCATTTTAGGAACTTAAGTGGCCCAAAAAAGTAATGAAAAAGTAGAACTCAGCCAGGGTAAACTAGGGCTTTATTCCTCCAATGGCTAGAAATTTGAAATTTGACCTAGGGTTTCAAGCTAGGGACATAGAAAATAATGCAGAGACCAAAGGAAAAATGATAGAGTCATGAAAAATATTTCAGGTGCTAACAGTGGCTCTGTCTGGGGATGATGGGCAACCTATGCCTATGCAAGAATGCAGAATTTCTGGGAGAGCAGACCACCCACAGACAAAAAACCTTGAACAACATAGAGCAAGGGACAAAACCCTACAAGCTAAGGCAAAAGAAGATAGGGGGGCTGGAAACTTTACAAAATTTACAAAATATAAAGACCTAACTATTGTTCATGGAAAAACAAATACCTTCAATTGAAGTATTTCTTCAAGAATTGTCGATGAACTGGCAATTCTTGAATATCACCATTTAATTCCTTGACAATGTAAGAATCCTAGCCCCATTTTTCATGAATTAGATATGGCCCTAGCCAGATTGGGTCAAATTTTCCATGTTTCCCTTTATCCTCCAATCTAGTATTCCAAATTAATACCAAGTCACCAGGCTCAAACTTCCTGTCAACAATCCTTTTGTCATACAGATTCTTAACTTGTAACTACAACCTAGGATTTTTTGCAACTAATTCTCTTCTAGTTTCATCCAGCCTGATGAGGTCCTCAATCCTTAACTACATTTCATCATTTATATCATCAGCATATAACTAAACAAACTTATACATTTCTAACAATTTGTTCTAAGGCATCCTTGCATGTATCCCATATACTAAATCAAATGGTGCACAACCAATTTCCTTCTTCATAGTTACCCTATCAACCCATACAACTAATGGAAATTTTGAACTCCATGCTCTTTTATTCTTATCAAGGATCCTCTTAAGGATTTTTATTAAACTCTTATTTGTTGATTTTGCCTATCCATTCCCCTATTGATGATAGGGTGAGGAATACGACATTGGAATTCCTAGACCCTTGCAAAATCTTTATATTCAGTAGACCTGAAACACATTGCATTATCACTAACAATCCTCTCAGGACAACCAAACCTTGTGATAGTATTATTCAATAAGAAATCAGTCACCACCTTACTAGTTGAATTCCTTGTGGGGATATCCTTGCATGTATCCCATATACTAAATCAAATGGTGCACAACCAATTTCCTTCTTCATAGTTATCCTATTAGCCCATACAACTAATGGAAATTTTGAACTCCATGCTCTTTTATTCTTATCAAGGATCCTCTCAAGGATTTTTATTAAACTCTTATTTGTTGATTCTACCTATCCATTCCCCTATGGATGATAGGGTGAGGAATATGACATTTGAATTCCTAGACCCTTGCATAAATCTTTGTATTCAACAGACCTGAAACACATTGCATTATCACTAACAATCCTCTTAGGACAACCAAACCTTGTGACAATATTATTCAATAAAAAATTAGTCACCACCTTACTAGTTGAATTCCTTATGGGGATAGCCTCTACCCACTTTGTAAAATAATCAATGGAAACCAATATCCAAGAATTCCCCCCACTAGACTCATTTGGTATCTCCCCTATGAAATCTATTCCCCACTATTGGAAAGGAGCTTGCACCTCTACTGGCCTTAAGGGCATATTGCTTGAAAACTTAAGCTTACTAGAGAACCTTTGACAAGCATCACACCTCCTTACCAACTATTCTACATCCTTGAAGATTGTGGGCCACCAAAATCCTTCTCTCAAGATTTTTTGAGCAGTAGTTTTACCCATATAATGTCCTCCACAAACTCCCTCATGCATTTCTTTCAATAATTTGTCAGCTTGATTTTCATCAACACATTTCAAAAGTATGCAATCCAATTCTTCCTATATAATTTGCATTTTACAATCACATACTTGATGGCCTGTAATTTTAATGTCCTCTTCTGATTATCATTCATTCTTGTTGGACATTTCATGTTCCTTAAGTAAAATATAACATCTTGATACCAAATACAATCATCCATATCACAAGTGTAATCAATCTTAGGCTGGCTTATCTGGTTTGCATCAAGATTGGATTGAGCCATCAGTTTTTCCAATCCTTGTCCTCTAACCAATTTGGTAATCTGGATGTTAATATTGAATTCTTGAATTCTATTTATCCATTTACATCTCATTCCAGACACCTCTTGATGTGAAAAAATATCCTTTACTACTGCACTTGGCACAAAAGCAATCACAACTACTCCCATCAGATAACATCTAAAATCCTTGATAGCCTTCACAAGTGCATATGCTTGTTTCTCATTAATATCATATTTCAATTCAGCATCCTGCAAAGATTTACTAAAAAATGCAATAGGCTGCTGATAACCTTCATTATTCTTCTGCAACAAAACTGTAGCAATAGTATGAAAAGATGCAAAAGAAAAGATATGCATTGGAATATTGTAATTAGGTACCTTAAGCATAGGTGCATCTTTGATAGCCTTCTTGATATTCTTGAAAGCTTCATCAGGCTCACCATCCCACTTGATCTCAAATCCTTTCTTCAACATCTTTGATATTGGCCTAGTGACTTCAGCAAAGTTTGTTACAAATCTTCTCAAGAAATTGACTTGACCAAAGAAAGACTGAATTCCTTTAACATTTTTTGGCCTTTGAATCTTGTCAATGGCTACCACTCTTTTAGGATCAATTCTAACTCCTTGCTTTCCAACCAAGTGGCCAAGCAACTTACCCTCAGTGACACCAAATGCACATTTCCTTAGATTTAACAAAATGCCATATTCCAAAGCCCTCATAAATATTTTCTCCAAATGAGTACAATGGTCATCTTACTTCTTGGAATAGGCAGTTAAATCATCTTGATAAACAAAAAGGAAATCATTTATAAAATCTGAAAAGGCAACATCCATTGCCCTCTGAAAAGTTGCACCAGCATTTGTGAGACCAAAAGGCATTCTCACATAAACATATGTCCCCCAAGGTGTAGTGAAAGATGTCTTAAATTATTCTGATTCTTTTACAATTATTTGATTATAACCAGAGAAACCATCCATCATAGACATTAATTCAGATCTGGTCACTCTCTACAACATAGCCTCCATATTGGGCATACAATAGTTATCCTTTAATGAGCTGATGTTCAAATTTTTGAAATCCACACAAAGTTTGATGTCTCCATTTTTCTTCCTAATAGGGACCAAATTTGACACCCAAGAAGAATACCTAATGGGCTTGATAATTCTAGCATCTCTTAGCTTCATTAAGTCTTCTTTCATCTTAGGTGCCAAAGTAGGATTTATTGGCCTTTGTTTTTGCCTAAA
The DNA here is from genome assembly GCA_027943335.1 of Chamaecyparis obtusa. NCBI lineage: Eukaryota > Viridiplantae > Streptophyta > Pinopsida > Cupressales > Cupressaceae > Chamaecyparis > Chamaecyparis obtusa. The sequence continues at coordinate 844,921 of BSBK01002478.1, forward strand.
GGGTTTGGCATCTTCTTTCAAAGGAATAACATGCTGAAACAAGTCTTCTCTATAAACTTTTAGGTCATCATATGACCATGAAAAAACATGCCTGAATTTTCTTAATAATTCAATCAATGACTCCCTTACTTTATGAGACATATCCTTACCAATGTAGACCTTCTTAGGTGCCTCTTGTGTTCCAAGTTTTATGTCCTCTAAATCCATATGGCCTTCCCTTTTGGTACCTATCTGAACTCTATCCTGATTATCAAATACAGTTTCTAGAACAACAAGTCCCTTAGGGACCTTGTTAGTTCTAAGTTGAATAACTTCATTACCAAGGACAACTTCTTTTCCTTCTATAGTCTCAACCAAGGCTGAACAATCTAACTCCTGACCATGATACTAATCTTCACAATTCAAAAATCTCAAGATATCTTGGTCATCTTCAAAAACTTGCCAATTCTCAACATTATCTGGTATACTAGGCCTAGTCTGAAATTCAACCTTTGAGAGGCCAGCAAAAGTAACATCACTAGGATTGATTGCAATATTGGCCAACAAATCAGCCATCTTGTTATTACCTCTATCCTTCCACTCAATATTGAAGGCATCAAAAGACTCAATCAAATCCCAAATAGCATTTTTTTATTGTTTCAACCTCTTGTTCTTGGAAGCATATACTGATCTTACTTGGGACACCACCAATTCAAAATCCCTAATAACTTTTATAAATTCAATTCCATGCTTTTGTGCCAATCTCAACCCTAGCAATAATTCTTCATACTCTGCTATATTATTGGTACAAAATAAATTCAATGAAAGAAAACTTGTAGGTGTTCCCCTTAGGAGAAATGAGTAAAACACCTGCTCCTGCTCCATCTTTGTAGCTAGCACCATCAAAGTACATCACCCACAAATCACCCTTCACAGACCTAGAACCTATCTCATCAGCAATACATGGCAATATAGGCTCCTTTTCAAGTATAGTAACCTTAGCTCTGAAAGCATTGACATCAGTATCTACAAAGTAGGTAACCTCATTATCAACATTCCTTTCAATCATATAAGTTACCCTTGGTTCTCATTCAATTTTAACAAACTGATCATCAATCTTGAAGGTTGCAGAAGAAAGATCACATTGCAAACACCCACCCATGGAAGCACTCTATTTCCTAGATAATAGCATCCCATAGTGGGGTGGAATATCCACAACCAAGACACTCATAGACAATTCTTTCTCTGGATAGGCCACCAATTTGTATGGCATTACATTTATAGTCCCAATGACTGGTACTTCCCCTTGATCCATCACACAACATCTACCTTGATCCGTATCAACCTTGAGACCTAACCTTTCCATAATTTTGAAAGGCATAACAGTATTGGAAGCACCAGAATCAATCATACAATTTCTTAACTTCATTCCATTCACAAGGATACTCAAGAAGAATGGATCTATATTCGCAAGGCTAGCATTGACAGATTTATCCAAGTAAATAGGTGGTATATGAGATACCAATCCCTGGACCTCCACTTCTTTCAAAACTTTATCCTGAGGTTCATTGCATGTAACATCATTATTATGAACATTATCTACCCATGAAATAGCCCTATCCTTATGTTCAGGGATCCTCAACAATTCTGACAATGCAACCTTGATAGTTATCTGAGACAACACAACCAACATATCAACAGGAACAGAGGGAGGAAACTCAATCTATTCTGCTTTAGTGTCCTTTTTTTTATCTAATATGTTGGTTGTAGCTGTGATCTTTACTTTTTCAACTCTAGCCATTTTGTTCACTGGCTTTACTACTTCATTAGAAAAAATTTCAATTCCAACCCCCTTAGGTTCCCACTTCTTACCTTTTACATTTTTGAACCTTGTTGAATGATCATCCTTTGATCTATTTCCACTGAATTCCCTAGAGTTTTTGTTTTTTATAAACATTCCTGTAGCTTTCTCATTTGTATTCCTTGCCACCATGCCTCTAGTTTGTACTTGGGCTATCATTTCTATAGTAATTCTATCCATTTCCTCCTTTGACGGTCTTCTCAAATTTACTATTTTTGAGGAAGAATTCATGTTACATGTCTTTTCATCAATGTCATCATTATCAGAAAAAACCTCCTAATGGAACAAGGCCCTATTATATCTTTTTAAAGACACATCTTCTTCTTCATCAATATCAGAATCATCTTCATATCCTAAATATGAAGTTTCCATGTTGCACCTAATGTCACCATGATTTTCTTCTTGATCTAACTCCTCATTGTTACCATCTTCATATGCTAGCATGGATTGTGCAACTACACAATGCTCTATAGAATGAGGGGACTGACATGCTACACACCATGGTGTATCCTCTACAACATTTATAGAGGATCTTTGTAAAGGATCATGGAACCTTTATCATTACTTCCTCTTGCAGTAGGGACAATAGGCTTGCCATCCTTCCATTGGGTGTTGTAGGGATAATTCTACAATCTATTCTGCCTACTGAAATTGTTGTTGAATTGAGGCTTTTCATTGGTAGGAGCATTGTTAATTCTATTAGCAGGTTCTTTTAAATCCTTCAATGCATTCAACACCTTATCCAATTTATCTTCCTCTTGTTTCTTGTTTCCAACATTCCTTTCATTATCCTTTTTATATTTTTTTATCTCCAAACAACTTTGGATCATCTCTTTTTCCACCCAACTTTCCTGATATTTTCATATTGTTTTCAATATTGATAGCAATCCTAAAAGCATCTTCGAGAGTTCTTGGTTCTTTGTCCCTCAAAAAATATCCCATCTTTCCATCAAATGCATTGAAGTATGTGGTCAGACAAACATTGTCATCTAACCTCATGACTTGAAACAACTTATGCATACCCTTCTAAAATCTCATATTGAACTCAGCTACAGATTCATTCTAATTTTTCCTTATAGTATTGAATTCATTCAACATGAAACTAGCATTAGGCCTATCACCATACTATTCTTTAAAACATCTCTCAAAAGAATCCCATGTGTCAATACAACAGTCAGGGAGTCTCTTAAACTAATCTCTAGCATCCTCCACTAGAGATTGAACAAATAACTTCATGACTACATCCTCATGCTCTACCTCATAATCATTTAGCATATCAACAAATAACCTAAGGTGTTCTTCACAATGAATAGCATTATTAATAGCAAATTTAGGTATCTTATCTCTTATATCAATTGGAAAAGCATTTGGGTAGCCAGGTATACCATCAAAACTAATTTGCCTATAGCCTTCTAGTTGCATAGGTCTTCTTTGAAAACTTGAACTAGTGTTAACCCTAGGATCAACATTTATCTTAGCAGATGAAGAAGGAATTGAACTAGTAGTAGCATTACTAAGTGGAACAATAGTAGTCATAGATGGCATACCTAGTTCAGTATTAGATGGGCCAAGAGCATTGGCAGATGAAGCCTTCAAGAACTGGATCTTTCTTCTCTTTTCTACAATGGAAGGTTCAACTTCAGCCTTCTCTAATTATCTTGCTAGGTCCTCATCTTCTTTTCTTCTTCTTTCCATCTCTATATCCTTATTTGAATTGGGTGGCGGGACCCCTGGTATTGTCAGTGATTTATTTGTTTGATGTCCCACCATCTTTTTCTTTCCTTTTTCACCACCAGCAACAACAGGCCTAGTGATCTCATGCCCATCTTTATCTTTAAGGAGGGAAACATAACTTTGAACCTGTCTAACCATAGGGCCCTCTTTATCAAACTCATGATCTTGTAGCAAGCTCTCTTGCTCACTTCTCAAAGCATCAAGATCACCAAAGACATCATGCTACAAAGTTTTAGGAGTAGAAGCAAGCATCTTGTTTCTCTCCTTCAATTCATTAATCTTTCTAAGAAGAGACTCTCTTTCTATTAGAGCATTCACATTTTCAGCTTCTCTCTCCTTTTGTAACCTCTTATGTATGGCATCCTGCTCTACCAACTGTAACCTTAGTGCACTTAAATCATCTGGTTCTATCATAATATCATCAGAACCTGATGACACATGCATATCAGTGAGCCTTTGATATGGGAAATGGACCTATCTCAGTCTCATGGGTTGAATTCTGAACATATCTTCATCAAGATCTAAATTTGATCCAAAACCTCTTTCTCTAGCTTGTTCATCCTCCCCTAAAGGTAATGAACCTTTGTCTTGAAATACTACCTCTAGGGTATCATAAAATTTGTCATCATAGTGGCCACTATTTGATCTAGAACTCTTGTGTTGTGAACCCTCCTCACTTAAGGAAACATGTGGTGCTCTACTTCTGGTATTTCTTTGTTCTCTCATGGGAGCACTAGTAGACTCACCATTTCTTTTGATCCAACTCTTCTTTTCTTGTCTAGGTAACTATTCCAGAGTAACCTCTAGATTTTTCTTAACAAAGGACCTAGTATTCCTTCTTTTTTCCATGATCTATAGTCTATAGCACTGGTTCTAACCTTTATAAGTCACCACCCACCAAAGTGGGAAATATTTAATTGAATACAATAGGAAAAACAAGAATCTACTTAATAACTTTTATCTCTAGACTCTCCAAAGTAGAGTCACCATTTTGTTGGTTCCCCTTTTCATTTCTACTTGTAGGTTTACACTATGATTGACAACTCAATGTCACTAACTCTATCACCACTCCAAAGTCTACAAGGAAAAGTGCCAATTAACAAGGATCAATGAGATCCTCCTACACTTTGAGCCTAGATGCTTAGGTAGGTGTACCTTTGATTCAGTTCTTGAAAGGAATCACAAAATGTTATACATTATACCCTTTATGAACTAATTGAAACATTTTATCATTTATATGTATGGTGGATGATGATGAACTACTTCGAGAGAAAGGATCAGTGCCTTAACCTAGGGCATATAGTCACCCAATAACATAAATCAACTAAAAATCCCTCTCACTCCCAAACCTGATGATCAAATTCTTACCCAACCATGAACTCATTGAAATCACCTTGAAGACTTTAATCCTAACTTTGTTAGGAACTCAAAGATAATTCCACAATACTCTTTGTTTACCATATGCTAACCCACTTTGTGATATTAACATATATGAGCCCAAGATTAAAACAAGAAGACAAACATAAATCTGAGATTGGAATCCAGGTGTATTCTCATTAAAATTTGCAGAATCAATACATTACCAGAATAACATAATGTTAGGAAAAAGACCCAAAATCTAGGCTCTCCTTGTTCAGTCTTTACATTGATCTTCAATATACATCAACCCACACTAATACAAAAAAAATTCTACAATATATACCCCCTAGTCATCTTGGAATCCCAGAACAGGATGCAACAAGCTATAGATGATTAAGGTTAGGGTTTTACCCACCAAACCAACTAAGATCAATCAAGAATTTGTTACAATTGGGGGAAAACAAAGCAGCCTGGAGAAAGTAAATCCAAGAATGATCTGTAATCATGGTGATTCCCTGAGAAAGTACTAAAAACCATGGATTTGCCCATATTTATCAACCTACTTGGCCACCTACAACATGTCTCATGCCATTCTTCATTCATTTCTTCATGGTACAGACCCCTACAAATCAATCATCAATCACCTGGACCACTCTGTAGTAGTAGGTGAGATCACATTCTACCAAATCCAACCATTTAAACATTTAATTTCAGTCATTCCTATCACTAGAAACCCTTTGAAAATTTGAATTTGAGAGAAATGGCTAGTTTCATGGCCCCAGCAGCAAATCAATGGTAAGCATTCAAATCTTGACTAACTTTAAAACATGACAGTCAGATCATCTCTTTTTACCTAGGCCTCATGACTAAACCATATAGGAATCTTGGTTTACATTTAGCAAATACATGACAAAGGCTTTCTTTATTCATGAAACACTTTCTTTACCTCAAGCCTCATCTAGTGAACTGACGAACAAGAAAAACACTTAACCCAAGTCACTATTTGGAGAACTAGAGATTGAAAGCTATCTGTCATTCACTAGAAAACTAATGGCACCGCTGAACTTATTCGGACCACTTATTCACCTATTCGCCATAAACCTCTACCAAATTTAATGTCAAAACCACCAAACCTTAGACCTTCTGACATTAGGCAAGATCAATGATCATCGCTAAAGCGTGATGCTAAAAGGCATGCATCTTATCCTTGTGGTGCAATGAAAACCACAAGATCTTGCAAGACTTTAACTTGCTCCAAAGACTGAAGACCTTAGGCCCACTAACATCATCCCCATCATCACCACTGGCCAATGAGAAATAACTATGTTGGCTCCAACTATCAGAGGACCCACCTTCCCCTTGCCACCTGAGAAAAGGTAAGATTGACGGTTGGTGTAAGAGCACATGGCTCTGAAAAAACCCATGAGAACTTATGCCAACTCTAGATCTTCTATGGATGTTAGGACCCTCAAGGACACATCAGCAATCAGGTCCCACTAACTCTTGCCAAATCATCAGCACCTTGACCAATGAGAAACTACATTTGTGCTTGCGTGGCAATGGACCCACTACCCATCGGCATCTTAATCAGACGGTGGGCACATGATCGCATGGGGGAAGAATATTCCATGCAAACATATGCTGACTGTTGATCAAAAGTCTATCTTGAAAAACACTGGGCCCCGCTAATAGAATGTCCAACTCACTATTCCCGACCAATAGTCATTTGACACATCAGCCTCTTTTGACACTAGATCCACCTATACCATCTTTATGAAGAGGGCCTATCATATGTGATTTAGTGACTGACGAAAAGATAAGCCGCTAGCATAGTCATTGAATGTGAAGATATAACCGCCAGGAACCAAGAGAATATGCAAACACTGCAATCAGGAAATCACTGAATAAAAAGATGTAACCGCCAAATATTAAGAGACCTAGTGACTAAAAGGAAAGAAGACCTCCTGGCAAGTCTCTAAATGAGATGGAATATTCCTTAAGCACTAAGAGATTGCACGACTAAAGGGATTCTCAAAGTTGCATAAAAGAAAGGAATATGTTGAAACCATTGGGAGATTAAGTGACCGATTGGGAAAAGTAATGCGCACATGCATTTTAGGAACTTAAGTGGCCTAAAAAAGTAATGATGAAATAGAACTCAGCCAGGGTAAACTAGGGCTTTATTCCTCCAATGGCTAGAAATTTGAAATTTGACCTAGGGTTTCAAGCTAGGGACATAGAAAATAATGCAGAGACCAAAGGAAAAATGATAGAGTCATAAAAAATATTTCACATGCTAACACCTTCTTCTGGTTCCAAGTCTCTAGCATCAATATTGTCCTCTTGTTTATCTTCTTGGACAAGTTGTGCTCTCCTCTCACCTTGGTTATTGTTTCTCTTCTCAGGGCATCCTCCTGTATGATGTCCCAATTGGTTGCAATAAAAACACTTCAATGGTCCATTGCCTCTTCCTGAATTTGTCCTTCCTCTATTGAAAGGTCTTATTCCTGTATAGTTTCCTCTTTAATTAGAGTCACTATTTTCGTTATCTCCTTGGTCAGGGGTCTTGCTGCTACTTCCACTACTTTGTCCCTTGTTCCAAGAGTTGTTTTTTCCTCTAAAACTCTTCCCACTATCATTTCTCTTTCCTTTGCCAAAATCCTACTTTCTCTTCCATTTTTCCTCTACCTTAAGTGCCATTTGATAGCATCTATTAACTATGGTAGGGTAGTGTAGACTCAACTCTTCTTGAATGGATACTTTCAAGCCATTCATGTACCTTGCTAGCTTCTCCTCTTCATCTTCAGCCATATTGGTCTTCATGCACAATTTCAAGAACTCCTCAGTGTATGAGCCTACATCCATGTCCTTTTGTTTCAGACTTTTCTTCCTCCTATGGAGTTGTACCCCATAGTCCTTAGGTACATATGTCTCTTTGATCAATGCAATCATTCTATTCCATGAATTGATCATGTTCTTCCCATTCTTCACCCTCTCTATTTGGATGAAGTTCCACCAAGTTAGGGCTGCTCCCTTCAACTTGGATCTTGCTACTTTTACCCTCTACTTTTTAGGGATATCTTCACATTCAAAGATTTTTGTCAATACCTCTATCCAATCCAAGGCTAGATTAGCATTCATCTTGCCATTGAAAACTTGAAAATCTATCTTCTCCTCCATGGTTCTTCTTCACATGGACTTCAAGGAATCAATGAAAGGTCTTTGGTCTGCAAGGATATGCTGATTAGGATCATCCTCCTCTTCTTCACTCCCTTCTTCATTTTTAGACTCATCTTTGTCATTGTCATCAAGCTTCTTCTCAAGTTCCTGAAGCCTCTTAGTTAAGGCCTTATTTGTAGCCTTTTTCTCTCTCACCATCTTTGCCAACTCACTATTTGTAACCCTTGTAGGGATATCCTCATTCTCAGGATCAGACATAGCTCTGATACCACTTGATGTAGTAGTGGTCAGCAGAAGCCTCCAAACAATGAGAAAATTGATGATTTTGGTTCCCCTCAACACCCAAGGTGAAGGGTCTAGTGCTGATATACTTATCACAAGTATCAAAAAGGACTTGAATTAAGGTTATCACAACCCTACAAGACAATATCACCTAATCACTATGCTTGTCAAAGTCCCAAGCACCAAGAAACAAGAATTTACTAAGAGAGCCGTTCAAGGAAATAGGTACTCAAACCCCATGAAATAGATACTAAGACTAGGGGTGGCTTATAAACATGGTTCTAGCCTATTTAGGTCTTATCTTGTTAGTTCCAATGGTTCCTTCACCATTGAGCAACTTCTAAGGTTATGTTGCTGCACAAACCTAGTATCCTACATGTAGCACTTCCTAGAAGGAAATTTGAACTCAAGACAAAATACTTCCAAATGTGATAATGATCTGGTCAAGGATCCTAATACCCTTTTGGGGTTCACAAAACATGATTTAACACCAAGAAGTAGAAGTGCATGGAAGTCACTATTGTTGCAAGGTTAGACCGGGCTAGAAGGCCTAATTAGGGCTCCAAATGCACTATAGGTGCTCTTTCTCCTATGAAAATTCACAAATTAGATATGGAGGCATGTTTATATGTCTAAAAAAATGAGAATCTAGGCTTTTATGCCTTGGAGAACCCCTAACCACAATCTAGGATGACTGTCCTAGTTAACTGACTGGTGCACACATTGAGATGTACACCTAGGGTGTGGTGGCAAACCCAATCCTCTACTTGGTATCACTCCAAACATTCAAAAGATAAAAATAAATTGAATAAAATTGTATTCCACCAAGGGGCATCAATTTCCCATGGTGGAATGTGCCTAAACAATTAGGCCCTATCGGGTACCCTGGTTTTAAGCCTCAAGACTAGGCACCTTCACTAAAAATAAGATAAATTTTGATCTAAGGGAGATCAACACATGAGACCAACTACATATGGAAGAGAATTCATATCTTCAACCTTAGGAATCCCTATTACATTCCCTTGCATCTGTACCTATTTGTACAATGCCTGAATCATAGGAATTTGTAGATAAATGATGGTTTTTATTGATAAAATGCCAAATTACATGTTATTATCCTATCACCCACCTATAAGGGCTTACATAGGATAATCCCAATGTTTACATGAGTGGTTTGAACCAACTAGCCATTTGGGAGGGTTAATTACAATGTTTGACAACTTTTAGGAAGTTGCTCAAAAGTTGCTTGACAACTTTTGCGCAACTTTGACAATTTTGTATTTCTTGCAAATCTAATGACCAAAATTGGTCTTTACCTTATTTTGATGATCCCTAATGGATCAAAACATAGAAAAGAATAAAAATGCCTAAGAATAGGGTGTTAGAACATAAATGACCACTAGTTAAACCAAGGCCTCATGAAATGCCAACTTGGAACTATGGTCTTACAATGAGATCCAAACACTAACCCTTATCCTAAGCATGACTAGAGGCCTCTAAAGACCTTAGTGTGATATCCTAGACTTCATAGGAATGTGTGTTGAATCTAGATTAGGAGTAGGTGCTCCTGCACCATAGTCCCAAGAAACCCTAAGGACTCAATAAATGAAGGGCTCTATGATAGAGGGCTTTGGAAGAGAGATGCTAGGGTAGGAAAAGATTATAATGGCTTGATGCTATTTAGGGTAGTGTATTCTTAGAGGAATTCATGTGCCTCCCTCAACAATATATGGCAATTCGATATACAAAAATTAGTTTTCATTGGAGTGTTCATGGATGCAGACCTCCTCATTCAGATTGCTAGGTGTTATGATCCTGTGACCAGGTATGTCAAGGATATAAATGGAAATAATCTAATCAGTATTATAGAGGATGAGATTAGGGAGGTATTCTCATTGAATGGCCCTAATATTGGGCTAGAAATGATTGATTTTAAGGAATTCACTAAGATATATGAGGCTTAGAGAGATTATTTAAGGGCAGGGCCTTTAAGAGATTTTCTTGATTAGATTGGATCACTGCGTGTGATCAACCCAAGTACTCCTAAACCTTTTAGGTTGGATTTGTTTAGTTTGTAGGCACAGGCTGCGTATAGATCTCTGACTTTGATCATAGGGCATGATGAGGCCACTCATATGCCAGTTCCATATATATTAAAAACATGAAGATAACCAGGCCCTTTGGGTGGTATTCAATGATAATGCACATGGTTCTATATAAGGGTGAATAATTATTTTGTTCTACAATTGATATTATCAAGGAGAAGAATGGAGAGATGCTTCATTTTTAGTTGTGGACAACAAATTTGTCTTGGGATAGGACTGAGGCCAAATTTTGTTTGTTTGATAATAATTTTGCTTCTAGGCTTAGGACATTACTATGTTTTGAAAATCCAAGGGTCCCAAAGGAATTTTTAAGATTGATTAGGCTAAGGAGTATTGTCATGATATTACAATAGTCCACAATTTTGGTGACATTATATTATATCTAGTTTCTATAGTTTTTCAAGTATATGTTTCCAAGAAGGGACCATACATTTTTCCTTACTAGGTTCCACTAAAGATAGGATATGCAGAAATTTTGAGGTTGATTGGTGATCTGCAAGAATCAACACTTACTGGTAAAGGAAGGGGAGCTTTGTTCCCAGATATCACCATGGCACACTAGTATGTAATTATCAAGAAAGGAGAGGTGCACTTAGATCAGGTCTTGTAGCCTTACAAGATGGCTACAGTTGTGGTTAGGTGGGTAGACAATGAAGGTTTCCTATTAGGAATGTTTAGGGACAAGATAAGATGTTCCCTCACAAAGCACCAATTCCACTTTCCTAAAGACATAGTAAGGAATTTGTTTGACCTCTAAACATAATAAATTAAGAAGGAGAAATAGGTAATCTATAAGAAGACTGTAGATTTTATTAAAAATTTTGATACAGGCTATGACCTATTGAGGATTTTTGAGCCATGGGCTAGGAAAGTGGATGCTCTCATGGAGCATTTTGAAGGGGTCATGCTTGTAGTAAATGAGAAAAGAACCATGGTAAGAAAGATAGATCCTGAGAGAGCTAGGCAGATTTTAAGCTAGCTAGGGTATACAAAGCTGACCCCAAGGGGAGTTTACATTGTACAAAAGAGAAGTGGTTATAGTGTTCTTCTACCAACACAATAGAGAGATGAGAGTCTTCCTTTTACTTCATGAGGAAAGAGACCTATGGATGATCAAACAATGTAGGGACCCTCTCCTAAGAGGTAGAGAAAAGAAGAGTCAAGGCCAGAACAAGATGTGTATTCTCCTTCTCAATCCCACTTACACTTAGATGAACATGGGGTAGCTGAATAGTTAGTGCAAATGAGGAATCAGGGAAACATTTTCATTTCCAGTGATGAGTTGCAGGAGGGAATGCCAAAGGCACCCAAAGAAATAGAGATGGATCTCACAATTGTAGAATTTGAGGGTAAGTAAATTGACCCTATTCTGAAGTAGGCTAGTGATTCTTCTATTGTTGATGATGAATTTGTAAAGACAAGGGCATTCTTTCAATTCTTATGGTGAATGAAAATAACCCAATTTAGAGAAATTTGTGAAAAGAAGAGAGAAGAGTTCCTTGATAGGGATATAACTAAAATTGAAAATGAAACCAAGGGGGAGATGATAAAACAATTTGAAAAAATCACCCCAGATGAGGGAAGGGCTATGGTCCACACTACATGGGTATTGATTCTTCCAGAGTAGGATATTACAGATGCAATAATTTTTTATCAAGTCTTGGAGAGCAAGGTAAAAAACCTCACCACTATAGAACAAGCACAATAAGATGATAGGGGTATTTCTTTCTCTGATGATCAGCTTGCCTTAGTTATGTGGTCCCTCAAGAGGGAAGAAAGTAAAGGAAAAAGAGATGTACTCTCTCTAGAATATAATGGAAACTTATTGGTGCAAATAGTAGGTGAAACTTCTGGTGTTGAGGCTTCAAGTTTCATTTTAGAGACTACTAAATTTAATGTTAAAGTACTAGATAAAGAAGCACAAGAAAAAAAGGAACTAAGGCTTAAGTTTGAAACTATCCTTAAGTCCTATAATGAGCTTAAAATAGAGTTGATACAAAAGGACAAATTGATTGCATAATTGTTAGGACCACAAGATCATAGGTCACCCCAATTGATGATAGCTAATAGGCCTATAGTGGCTTCTTTAGCAAGCCCTATCATTGAGTTCCCACCATCACTGCTCCAGAGACAAATATAGATGCCAGGGTCAGCTAGGAAAAGCAACAATTGCTTGAAGAAACAAGTCATTTAAGAAGAAAAAGGGTAGAGTTGGACAAGTTGAGGGAAGAACATTTGAAATATGAAGGCTTCCTAGAGTAGAGATATGAGGAAAAGGTTTTTAGAGGCCATGATGCAATTTTCTACCAATTTGAATCCCACAATTCTATTTGACCATGCTAGGAGATTAAAGATATTTCTTACAGAGTTGGACAAGCATAAAGAGGAGTTAGGGCCAATTTTCAATAAATGGATTGAGAGATCTCTGAATGTAAGATTATTCAGATGGTTGTCCAAGTCTTAGGTTGATCCTGACCCATTAATCAAACCATTGCATCAAACCATTGCATCAAAGTGTGAAGAATTTTGTGGAGCGTAGTATCTTTTTTAATGATTTTGAGAGAAAGTCCAATTTATTAAAGAAGGAATTGACACTCCCTTGTTGTGATTTAATTCTAATAGTTTTCAGGAAGAATGGTGAACTTAACGAATTGATCAAGTGGAGAGCACAAATAGATGATGACTTTTCTGCTAGAATGACTAGCATTTTAACTTTGGAGAATACCTTGTTTTTTATACATACTATTGAGACATTAATTTCTTACAAGTCCAAATTTGATTTCATTCAATGAGAAATCAGTCAACTAGAGGACAAGTGGGAATAGTTATCTAGAAAAGGTGCAGAGTTTCCAAATTTTGACTTCCTAAGTGAAGAGGTGTATAATAGGTGGAGGTATTAGTATATTCCACATGCAGAAAAAGTAGACACTCCACCTACTTCTTGAGACAAATGAAGATTGCAACTTTTTGAGTCCTGAAAGTTGTTAAGATATAAAGAGGTATTTATTGTAGGGATGACAATGAAGAGATGGTGATCATATTTTCTTGAGGAAACTGAGGAAATAATTGAAGACATAAAGTGAGGTGGCTATCTGCAAAATATCTCTCCAAATTTGATCGATGCATTTATTACAAACCTAGTAGGGTTGTAAAGTTTTTAGGTTAAAATTTTGTAAACCCTAGAATGATTGGTAGCTTGTTGCATCTCCTTGTATATAAAGGATTTTCCATGATCATTGTAGGCATTGAAAGTTTTAGGCATTGAGAATACAAAAAATTTGAAACCCTAACCCTCAGTCAAGGATTGTAATATTTTACATCATTTTCTTATGAAAGTAGTAGAGAAGAAGTACATGTTGTTGTTATTGTCTTGAAAGATTTACATTTATGACATATTGTATACAAAGAAAAATAGGTTATACTTAATAAAAATATCAAAGTCTTTGTCTCTGCTTTGCATTTGATCTATGAATTTCTCAAGTCTTCAAAGACTTCCATATATGTATTTTTGCTTTGAGTTCTGATCTAGAGTTGGATTAAATATTGCTCAAAGTGGAATATGTGTTCATTGGATTTGTATGAAGGATTCTCATAAGTAGGAAAGAGTTGGGGTATTTGTGTTTATGTTTAGAGACCATTTCTTCTTGAAACATCTTTGTATTCATTTTATTTTTTGGTGTTGTATGCCCAATGGATAAGGCAGTGGCCTATATGGACCTATCTTTGTTTTATAAGGAATGATTGAAATCATTGTAATCAAAAAATATTTAAATACTAGTCATTTTACTTTATTTTACTTATATATAGTAGTTCTACCCAGTGATGGAGGGTCAATGAATAATAGGTTTTTATTTAGTACTTTCTCATTGTTATCTATTGTAAGATCCAGTATTGAGTAAGGAATAGCATTGTATCTATTGGATTAGGTGTATCCTCCTTGGTTTTGTAGAGCCAGAAGTGAATAGGGTAGTCTTGTCCCTATAGTTGGTCTAGTTACTTATAGATTTCTCACATTTGGAATTAACCCCTCCTTAATATTAGTCATAAGTATATTGGTGTCTCTTAGAGTGTAATATCTTTTGAAGAACCAAAAAAATGGTGACTCTGCTAGGGATGTTGTAAGATTCATGTAAAATAACATAGGTACAAGTTGAGCAAGACTCCTGGCCTGCTTATTTTTTTTAAGCCAGTTGGTTACCTTTGAACACACAGAGTTGTTTCCTTTTCTAAATTTTTCCTACCCTTCCTATTTGTTTAAAAATCATAGAAAACCCCATTTTTCTTGGGTGGTGACTCTAAAATATCTCTGTACTAGTGTTAAATAAGGTTTTACTTTGTCACAATGAGTTTCAAAAATACAAGGTCTTGGAGGAAGGAACACCCAGAAGAAACTTTGGAGAGTGGGCTTCCAACCACATCTAGATGAGGTCAAATTAGGAGAGAAAAAAGTAATAATGATATGTCCTTCACATGGAAGAAGAAGGGGCACTCAAGGCAAGAAATCCTTGCTCCACCTAGTCAGGAGGGAAATGCCTCAGAATATGAAGAGGTAGTTGATTTAGGTTTGAATTAGTATGAGGATTATTATTCCCCTACAAAAAGAGCATGAAAAGTTCTGCCATAATAGGAAAGTAATCCCCAATAAACGGTTTGGAGTTGAAAGGAGATCTAGAAACAAGAGTAGAAATAGACAAGATTTTGTCTCTCCTTTCACCCTTGGTTCATCATTACCCCAAGGTCTCCATGAGTCTCAGCACTAGTATGAAGAGCCTCAAACACATCAGGTTGAATCTAAAACAACCTTGCCTGATTCTGAGAAAATTATTGAGGAAGTGTATGAATTAGAAAGAAGAATTCATGAGCAAGCAGTCATTAGGTAGAATAGAGAAAAGGAAAGGGAAGAGAAAATTAGACATGCCATGATAAGAGCAGATTAGTTAAGAAGACAGTTATTAAATCTAGAAGCCATAAACCATGTCCCTATACCTGAGCAACTAGAGGGTCAACCTATTGTCTAGTAGGTGTTTGACAATAGAGATCCTAGGGATAGAGGAAAGCAAAAGGATATAGGGATTTCAATTAATAAGCATGCAGGCCCTATGCTTCCCCTAGACCAAGCACAAAGGTTGGAAGTAGACTTGGAGAAGGCTAAAAGGAAATAGGAATTGTTGGCCAAAGAATTAGAAAAGGTGAAATTAGAAGCTTCAGCGTTAGAAATGAGGAGAAAGATAGATTTCCTTAAATGATCGGCATGACCTACTAATGTTACAAGTTCAACTTTTACACAAGGAGGAAATGTTACAAATAATGCTACAAAAAAAGTAGGAATTCCTCCATTAGTTGGACTTAAGTTCCCTACTATAACAAATAATAATGCCTCAATATCATAGGGTGTTGGCTTCTCTCATGCAGGGCCTATATAGGAAAGGTGTAAGTAGTTGTTTTTTATAGGCATCCTGGGATACCCTAATCTTATCCATGAAGAAATTAGGAAAAGGCTTCTTAAATTTACTAGAAGTAATGTTATCACTTGTGAAGAACACCTAAAAAATTTTATTGATGTAATTGATGACTACAATATTGTACCAGATGATGTTATAATGAAACTATTTGTACAATCCCTAATTAAAGATTCAAGAGATTGGTTTAGAGCTCTACCACATGGTAGCATTGGTTCATGGGATTAGCTTAGGCATTGTTTGAAAGACCAGTATGGTGATAAAAAAAATGAGGGCTTTATGCTGAATGAGTTTAATAACATCAAGAAGCACTTCAATGAGGATGTTATTGAATTTAATATCAAATTTCAAAAGGCTATGCATAAACTCTTGTAGGTCATCAAGTTGGATGATAGGGTCTGTCTTGTCACCTATTTAAATTCCTTTGATTAAAAAATGGGTTATCTTTTGAGGGACAAGAATCCAAGAAATCTTGTAGAGGCTTATAAGCTAGCTGTAAACATAGAGAGTAACTGCAAGATTTAAGGAAAATTGGGAAGAAGAGAAGATAACAAATCACAATTGTTGAATAGAAAAGATCTAGGGAAGCCTATGAGTGTAAAACCAAAGGATGATGATAGCTTAAAGTAGATCTTGAAGGAAATAAAGGATTTAAAGCCTGGTGAGAACATAAATAATAAAGTTGCAGGAGGTGACAAGCCTACCTTTAACAATTTCAACAAGTTACCAAGGATGAAAAACTATCCATATAACAGTCAATAGAAGGATGGGAAGCCTTTTCTCCCAGAAAGGAAAGATAAGCCAGATGATAGAACCCTTGATCCATTACAAAGGAATTCAATAAATGTAGTTGAAGAAGTGCCATGGTGTATTGTTTGTCAATCACCACATGATCCTAATTATTGTGTCATATCCCAAAGTGTCTCTCCATAGGAAGAACAAGAGTGTAATGAGGAACAACCCTATGATGACTAGGGATGTGGAATGACTTCCTCCCATGTTTGGGATGAAGTTGACTCTGCTAAAGAAGATGAAAATTAGGATATCTTGAATTCTCAAACTAAAACTGAATCATACCATCAATGGGTTTTTTTTTATGAGGATGGTGTGCCAGATGTTGTTCAGTGTAATGTTTTGAAAGATAAGGAAACAATTATTTTAAGAAGGCCATATGATGAGGAGATTGCCTTGATAATAGCAGATATGGTTACTTGAGCTAAAATAGGTTATAATTTGAGAAATAGGATGGTTGGTGATCCAAATCATAAACCTGCTAGCATTTTTATTAAGAAGATAGAAAAGGATGAAGGGACATCCCAAACCAAGTAGAAAGAGGTTGATGTTATTAACAAGATCAAAGTAAGAAAGAATGCTAGGCCTAATATTGTTTATAAGGTAAAGGCTAAAACTTCAAGTGAAGTTGTTCCAACCAAATAAGAGGAAATCAAATTTCAGGTTGGAGAACCTACAAATATATCCATTCAGAATGTTGATAAAGGAACTGTAAGTATGAGGCCACATGTCTCTGATTCAAAATATGTCCCAATTGCCATGAGAAAGCTATTTTCACAAATCACTATCAAATTTCCTTTATTGGAAATGATGAGAATAGAAGAGCATAAGGAAAAGGCCCTAAATTGGGTAAATGGTGTGATGACCACCGAATCTCAACCAACAAAAAGGATTGAAAAACAAGTAGCAATTCTAAATGATGATGGTGTTGGTTCCTGGATAGGATTTTACACTCCATGAGACACCAATATACCTATGACTGATATTAAGGAGGGTTTAGTTCCAAATGTGAGAAATCTATAGGTAATTGGACCAACTATAGGGACAAGACTGCCCTCTTCACTTCTAGCTCTACAAAACCAAGGTGGGTACACCTGTTCCAATAGATACAACTCTATTCCTTACTAAATACTAGATCCTACAATAGACAACAGTGAGAAAGTACTAAATAACAACATATTATTCATTGAATCTCCATCACTGGGGCGAAATAACTGATACCCACAAACATAAAATTGAAAAGATTGAAAGGATTTGATTAAACTTTTGCATAATACAACACATCCCAACCAAACATGTATCAAGATAAAGTTTACTTGCTTCAGATCAGTGCCTTATCCATTGGGAAAATTATCTAGTACATTGTAGAATACATAAACTAATTACTATTACTTCACCATAGATCCAAGTCACAAACACAAATACCCAGAACCATACTACTTACAGAAATCCCTATGCAAACCCTATGAACTTGTGCATCATCTAAAGCATATTTTAATCTGATTTCAACCAGAACTGAAGACAAATAACACATGCATAGATAAAATCCATACAAAGAATTAGAACATTTAAAACCCATAAAACTTGACACAGATTGGAGAGAAATGGAACTGAAAACTTGAATTAAGAATGAGGACCTAAGCCTATGTATACACCTTGCTTGAAGATTTAGAGCCTCTTGACACAATATGCAAATGATCTACAAATTTCTACTCTATTTTGATACAAACTAGACTGAATATGTCCTACTCCTTGACTGAAGGTTCAAGATATGACCTTGAGAACTAGAAAACCAGCAACCTCTGTAAATGGTCTTGGAAATCCATATATAGGATTGCAAAAAGCTTAGGACCATTTAGGGAATTTTTAGGGAAACACAATCAACCCTAAGACTACCAAAAAAATATCTCAAACAAATCTGATACAATTTCATTCTAGAAACATCTTTACAAAATATCTGCATCTTTACCCAAATTTGACCTCAGATTACATAGTCCATTACTACTCTCACTAACTTTGTTAAATCTAATTTTTAGCACTGCCATTGGAAAGCTCATTTCGTGCCAATTCTAAAAACATATAATACTTGCATATTTGGATAAAAATAAAGCCCTCAAACATTATTTTCTGTGAGCAGCCTTCATTAATTAAATTTTTGAATTTATGATATAGTCCCAACTATACAAATTCAAATTTAATATTTTCTACACACTTTGAAAATCAAAATGGGTCCACATGCCACATGGTACCACCTCATTAGTTCATTGGTCTACCTCATCACCATGTCATACCTATCTTCACACCCTCCGCCACTTGTCCTTCTCTGATTGGCCTATACCACTAACTGGGCACCAATATGGAATCTCACCTCAGGACACATGTCAGCATGTTGTTGAAGTGTAGAGTTAACTAGTGAGCACCTTTGTCTTAGTAGATTAATGACCACCACTAGATTGACATGCATCTCAAGGTGATCGACCAACTATCCATTCTATGCTTTGTCATCGCCTCATCATCCTCTACTACCAAGTGTCACATTTTTATTCGCTTCACAAATCCACATGGGTGCCTGACTGTACTTTCTTGACACATCATTGGGGAACCACATGTCATGCTATCATTAATTCATGGAGGCTATCTTCTGAGAACCTTCAAACTCATGCTTTAGTGATGACTTTTAGATCATTGGCATGCATCCCAAGGTGGTCGAATCTGCACATTGCACATCTGTCAAAATTTCTTACCTTCTATTTGGGCCCGCATGCCAAGTCACTGTCCTCATCACTGCTTTGGTCCACGCACACATGTAGGAGATCTCCAGCTAGGCACCCTCATTTGGACACTATGATATTTATGTGTTATTTCTTATAAACATCTGATTCTCTTTCCACAACATCAATATGGGATATTCCCCGATGCATAACCTCCTTCAAATTGCACATACAATCACCCGAAATCAGAACATTCTGACCTATGATTTTCTCATCTACGCTTGGTCTTCACCCTGGCCTATAGACACAACACCCAATTGAGGGCACAGGGTTCATAAGAAGCCTCACGTAAGCCCACATGGGAAACCTACATAGCTCTTCCAACACATTCGACATGCCCAATCTAAGGAATTGGTGTCGGTTGTGCATAATTTTGGGCCAAATCAGCATTCAGCATTGAATGGCTTGTGTTTTCCATTTGTGCACCTGGCTTGTGAGTATTTGAAATGTCTGCAAATGATACCTAAATGGAGGGGGCATACAGGCTATTGGAAATGTGAGGGAGCATTCATATTCAATGTGATATATCCATTGTAAACATGCACTCCATTTTCCCCTTGCTGCAACAATAATCTAATTGGAGGCTCATGCTAGTTGCCTTATTCCCTTTGTTTTTTTTTTATTTTGCAGATTTCACCTCAAATGGAGGGAGAAGAAACATGAGGAGAGCTCACATAAGCCCACCCAAACTCATGCAAGCCTAAAATGTGCTGAGTAGAACCTCTAGGATGATGCACAGGGCCCTGTTCTCCTTCCCTTACACCTACGTATTCACATCGACTACTCATACTGGCACGTGAACATCATTCAATCTTTCTTAGAGGCCTGCAAGAATAGGCACATAATACATATTTGCAGCAACCCCCTCTTAGTTGACTAAAGCACAACCCTCTTGATAAATTATGTACATCAGTATAGTGTGCTTAGTATAGAACAAAGATACATGCTATTATTACTCAATGCCTCTACCTATGAAAATCATTGTAGATACACAATTTTCAATGGGCATAAATATTAGTGAATGGTTTCCTTAGTTGTGCCTGCTCTCACCACTATATCATTTAAATTGGCAAGCCAAATGCTTTCTTGATGCCTTGAAAGAAAATCAACAATGTAATAATGTTCTCCCAACTTGATTTCCTTTGACACTTGTTTCAATAAACTTTCATACTTTGTATTATATGTATGAAAGTGTCTCCAATAAAACATTGACTAGAAATCTTCCATTTAACAAATGCTAATCACTCCATAATCTGACTGGAAAGATGCCCACAAATAATTTTGAAATTGGCCCTACAACAATTAGTTACATTTTCTAGAAATGATATTCTACAAAATAATTTTGTATTTAATGATTTTCAATAATTGTCAAAACCAATCTTCAATGCAAGCTGGGAGAAATTTGTCAATGGTTAATGGAAACCATCCTCTAACATTTTTTAAAATCATGTCAACAATCATCAAAATTCCTTGTCTATGATTCCACAATTTTGGATGCATGTTATTTTATGTTTTGTTCAAATCCTTCAAGCCATCACAAGTTGCTTCCAAAATAATGAGGCAGGCCGGACCCTAGGTAGGTCCGGCCTAAATTTTTTTTGATTTCATTTAATCAGCCTTGAAAATGATCGAGAAAAACTAGCGGGTGCAATTGGATCTGAACTGGACAACCAAAAATCCTTTAAAAACTTCAATTTTTAATACTTCACCAGTCACCAAATCTTAACAAAACACCCTCAGTTGCACCATTAAAATATTGATCAAAACATAACATTGAACGCTGAAACTTGGAGGACATGAACTTGTACCACATACAATGATCCTACCAAAGGGATTCGTCAAACAATGAATGAGGCAGGATATTTTAAAAGTTAAAAACACCCGTTCAGAACTGCCAACAACAAAAATTGGAAACACTATCGACTGCATCTGAAAGAGATGGCTTAAAATACCAAATGACAAGCTGGAGGTGAGCCACTGGATTTGGGAGAAGAATCATCAATAAAGATCACAACAAAGAAATCCACAATTGGACATGATCATCTGCTCAAAAGCTATGAATTTTTGAAAATAGTTACTTCATAGAATTATTCCATCCACACTTTTTCTTATTGTTGAAC
Source organism: Chamaecyparis obtusa (assembly GCA_027943335.1). Lineage (NCBI taxonomy): Eukaryota > Viridiplantae > Streptophyta > Pinopsida > Cupressales > Cupressaceae > Chamaecyparis > Chamaecyparis obtusa. The sequence goes on from BSBK01002478.1 coordinate 866,563, forward strand.
ACCTTTTACTAGTCTTGAAAATGGATCAAATGGAAACCTCACAGTCTGAAACCCTAGAAGAAGATTCTCTCTCAAACATAGAAAATTAGGCCACAATCAAATTTCCATAGTTATCAACTGATCATCCATAAATAAACATCAAAGTTGGCCACTTGGAACATCCTGAACTGCAACATAGAAAAAATGCAAAAGTTGCATTCAGAATTATCTGACGAATTGGGTCAAATGGATTGGTCATGATCTAAAACTTACCAAGGAACATCACTTCCATGTATAAATTATGAAACAACCATCAATTATGTTTGACCTCGAACAAGGTGCAAATGGAAAGGCCCTAAAGTAGCCTCTCAGAAAACTAAACTGTGCAACCCTGGAGAAACTTAACAAATCACAAATGGAATAGCCCCAATAAACATGTCAAACGGGTACATGGGGGACTAAAAAATGGCATGGACACTCTTTCACATGCCTATAGCATGATGCAAAAATTGGCACATATTGATCAATCACAGGGCACTTAATGCACTCAACTGAACAATGCCTCTGACTAAACTATACAACTAATCCCTATGAAAATGTTAGAAACTACAAACGGAATCAGATTGACAAATTGGGCAAATGGATTCATCATGGCCTAAAAATTGAATCACAAGAAGTATTTGACCACTGGAATACAAGGAAAAATGAAATTTCTCAATTGGGTCATAGGGTCAAAAGTTCAAACTAGTCAAATAGTGTCACTCAAAAAACTAGACAAATTAGAGAAATAGGACAAATCTGGAAAGCCAACTTTGGGGTATCCAAAAACTTATCAAATGGGCTCGAAATGGCTTGAGCTTTGAAACATAAGCTCTTTGATATACATTTTAAACATCCCCATAGTGGTAGGCTATGAACTGAATAGGACACAAGATATTCAAAGGCAAACAGGGCTTGGTACAAAGATTTGACACTTATGCAAAAATGCAGACTTAAGTGAACACCTCAAAATGGATACTCCCTAAATATTTCAGATTTTAAATTTAGGGGATGGAACCCATTGTACATGTCAAATAAAAGATGTTGAACCTATTCCCCAAGCTGTATCTCATGAAATTTATTAGGCCCATCTTTGTATGCACTTGAACTAAGGTCCTTTTAAACCCCTTTTGAAAGGCACAAACTTTGCCATTGGAGAACTTTCTGATTACGGGCTCAAAACTTTATGGATTTTTCATAGTACCAATAGATGGTAGCAACCATAATGAGGAGATTATTTCAAAAATTCCCCAAATCTATTTGGATACAAATGTTGTTAGTACTACAACAGGAACAGTTGATCCTTTCTTTTTGACTTTGCTGATAAATGGAAAGTTGCTAAAAAATTATATGATTGATTCAGGAGCATCAAACACTGCCATGCCCACTGAGGTTATGAAATAATTAGGGCTAAAAGTGGATACTCCCCATGGAAGATTTCAAGAAATGGATTCAAGAGAAGTACTAGTTGTGGGTAAATTAAGGCTTTACCTTATAGATTGGCAGCATACTCTAGAAAACAATTGACCATGAGTGTTCTAGTGGTTGATATCCCTCCATAGTATGGGATGTTGTTGTCAAGAAACTGGAGTGCTTCTATGGGAGGTAGCATATAGTGTGATTTGTCATTTTCCACACTAAATTTTGAAGGACATAATATTAAGATCTGCAAGGAACTTAGAACTCCACATATGATAGAGGAAGAAGAAGAAGACACCATGAATTGTTTTCTTGACACTAACATCAATGCTTTCAAAATCCAAGATAAAGAGGTGGAGGAGGATGTTGAAAATATGCATAATTCAGATAGCCAAGAGGGATGGATTGACCTCAACAATTTGTGGAAAATGTATTTTGATGGTGCCAATTCAAAAGAGGGGTCTGGAGCTGGAATATTGCTCATATCTCTAAATGGTAAAACTTTCAAATTCAACTTTACTTTGTTATTCTCATGCAAAAATAATGTTGCATAATATGAACCTCTATTGATAGGTCTAAGGTTGGCATCAAGGCATGGTATAAATTGTTTAAAAGTAGTGGGTGATTCTAAGTTAGTTAGCTCCCAAGTTAGATCAAAATATGCTTCAAAAAATTAGAAATTAAAGCAATATAGAAATGCAGTATGGGATGAAATTGAAAGCTTCAGTGCTTTTAACATTTTTCGGATGGAAAGAAGTCAAAACAAAATGTCAAACTTGTTAGCTAATGTGGCTCTTAGACTAGAAGATATTACATTTGTAGATATATCAAATATAGAGGTACAAGCCAGACCTTCCATTCCTGATAATGTAGAAAATTGGCAGGTTTTCTCTGATGACCAAGACATATTAAGATTTCTCCAATGTGAATCTCATTTTGGTGACAAAGAAATGGATTTTAGTGCTTATGTTGATATAGTAAATGGTAAAGATGTAATTTTTGGGAAAGAAGTTTTGCAGTTGAAATCAAATAGAGTTCCCAAAGGATTGGTTGCTCTAGAAGGGGCATTTGACAATAAAGATAAAGCCTTCTCTACCAGCACTGACAAAACAAATGATCTTGAAGAAATAAATTTGGGGACAAGAATAGTACCCAAGAAGGTTTACATAGGTAAATGTTTGTCCCCTAGAACCAGAAAGCATTTGATTGATCTTCTTAGAAAATTTTAGACATGTTTTTTCTTGATCCTATGAAGATCTTAAGGCTTATAGAGAGGACCTCTTTCAACATGAGATTCCACTAAAGGAAGGTACAAAACCTTTTAGACAAAAATTAAGACTTGTTAACCCTACCTTGGCACCTAAAATGCAAGAAGAGCTTAAGAAGATGATAGATGCTGGAATAATTAAGCATATTAGACATTCGACTTGGGTTTCAAATTTGGTTCTTGTCAGAAAGAAGAATGGTGACATTAGGCTTTGTGTTGATTTTAGAAACCTTAATATAAATTCTCTAAAAGATAATTATGGATCACCTAATATGGAGAATATGTTGCAAAAGGTCACTAGTTCAAAATTGATGTCCATGATGGATGGTTTCTTTGGATACAATTAGGTTATGGTTAAAGAGTTAGAGAAGTTCAAAATTGCATTCACAACCCCATGGGGGACATATGTTTATGTGAGAATGCCTTTTGGATTGACTAATGCTAGTGCCACTTTCCAAAGGGCCATGGATGTAGCCTTTGCAGATTTTATTAACAAGTTCATGGTGGTATATCAAGATGATGTAACAACATTCTCAACTAGGGAGTAACAACATTGTTGACATCTAGAAAGGATCTTCATTAGAGCATTAGACTATGGAGTTCCTTTGAACCCAAAGAAATGTGCCTTTGGTGTGGTAGAGGGAAAACTCCTAGGGCATATTATTTCAGAGGATGGAGTAAGAATAGACCCTAAAAGGGTGGAAGCCATTGAAAAATTATCTCAACCAAAGAATGTCAAAGGAATTTAGTCCTTTTTAGGACAAGTCAATTTCTTGAGGAGATTTATTACAAATTTTGTAGAAATTAGCATTCCTATATCAAGAATGTTGAAGAAAGGAGCCAAAGTTGAATGGAATGTTGAAGCAGTACAAGATTTTAATGACATTAAAAGGGCTATTAAGCATGCCTCAATTTTGAAAACACTAGATTATTGCAAACCTTTACAGATTTTCTCCTTTGCATCTACCCATACTGTTGTAGTAGTATTATTAAAAAAAGATGTTGATGGTTTTGAACAACCTATTTCCTTTTTCAATAAGACCTTACAAGCAGCAGAATTAAATTATGACATTGTTGAAAAACAAGCTTATGCCTTGGTAAAGGCTGTCAAAGCATTTAGGTGTTATCTAGTTGGAGCCATAGTGGTTGCCTGTGTTACAAGTGTTGTAGTCAAGGATATCTTGGTCCAGCAAGAAGTTTCAGGAAGAAGATGTAGATGGATTAATAGAATTTAGCATTTTAACATTGACAATCATATTACAAAGCTGGTAAGAGGGTTGGGCCTAGCAAAGTTGATGGCTCAAAGAAACTTAGCTACAAATCAAATAAACATGTTGGAGGAAGATCAAAGACCTTTTGTTTGCAAAATGGATTATTGTGAGTGGTATAAGGATATTGTTAAATACTTACAAAAGGTGATTTTGCTCCCTGAATTGGATGATAACAAGAAAATAAATATTAAGCTTCATTCCATAAGATATGCAATTATAAATGGTGAATTGTGGTGGAGGAGTAATGAAGGTGTCTTACTTAAATGTGTAGACCAGGATAGAGCTAGACTCTTGCTGGATAAAATGCACAACAGAGTCTATGGAGGACACTATATGGCAAGGACTATGGCTCTTAAGATTATTAGATCAGGTTTTTGGTGGCCAACTCTTTTTAAAGATGCCCACCAGTTTGTCAAAAGATGTGAATAATGCCAAAGATTTGTAGGAAAATTAAAATTCATTGGAAATTTGCCTCTCAAGCCTGTCATAGTTCAGGCTCCTTTCCAAAAGTGGGGTATGAATTTTATTGGGGAAATTCCTAACAAATCTAGTGGTGGACATTCTTATATCTTGGTAGCAATTGATTACTTCACCAAATGGGTTGAAGCCATCCCCTCTAGGAGGACAAGTAAGGTAGTTGTGGACTTTATGATGCAAAATATCCTTACAAGATTTGGCTACCCAAAAACTATAGTAGTTGACAATGATATGTGCTTCAGGTTAGAGGAATTTGTTGACTTCTGTCATAAAAATGGTATTAAAATCTCATACTCATCTCCCTACCATCCACAAGGCCATGGCCAGGCTGAATCTAGTAACAAGAGTTTGATTAAAATATTGAAAAGAATATTGGATAAAAACAAAAGAGCTTGGGATTATAAGTTGTTGCAAGCTTTATGGGTTGACAGGGTTACAATAAAGAAAGCAATAGGATGTGCTCCTTTTGACCTAGTTTATGAAATTAATGCAAGGCTCCCCCAAAATAACTTGTTGAAAATGTACCAATTCATACAAGCATATGATGATGAGCTATAAGATGAAATGATTATCAAGATTGATGATTTAATCTAGTTAAATGAGGTAAGAAATGATGCACATGACATAAATGAAAGGATTCAGGCCCAGTGTAAAGTTTTATATGACAGAAGAAGTACTCAAAGAAGTTTTGATAATGGTGACATGGTCTTAATGTGGAATGAAAGATTGGAAGATAAGGGAAAGAATGGGAAGTTTGATCCCATCTAGTTAGGTCCTTACATTATTCAAGAAAAATGGGGAACAGGTTCATATTTACTAAAAAATTTGATAGAAGAACTCATGGAATTGCCAGTTCATGGGCAATTCTTGAAGCTTTATTTTTCTTAAGGAATTCCTCCAAGTTTTGGTGGGGTTTTTAGCTTAGGGTTTTGTGTATAGTTCCTTGTTTTTAGTCAAAATTTTGAGTTGGTCTTCTCTTCCAGGAGATTCCAGATTCCTCGTTGTATCTACAGGGGATACACGTCCCCGACTGTGAGCAACTGTTAGTACTATTTTAAATTTTGATCCTCATACTTGCATTTTTTGAGAATTATGGTTCCAAGGGTTTAGGCCTTGTTGGTCCATTTTCCTATCATAGAAAAAATTCTTTGAAAATGGCCTCTTCCTTGCAGTTTTTTTGATGTTGTCTCTACCCGGCCTCTAGTCACAGTTTTGTCTTGCAAAGTAGATCCACTTGGTTTTATGGTGTGTGCTCTTGGCCCCATGATCTTCATTATATCACCTTTCTCTAGTTCAGATCGCATCTCCTAAATCACAAAATCCAAGGAGATATTCAATTTTTAAGGTCTACAGGAAATGTTCTCAGAATCTGCATAAGTGTCAAAAACCCACAATGTTTTTGAAAGTCCTGGATGTTTTTGATCTTTCGCTAAAAACCCTATGTGTTTTTGATCTTTCACTGAAGACCCTATGTGTTTTCAACCTCACACTTCTACCCTATTTTTTGGCATTCCCTACTACACAAATCTGACTAAATAGTGGGCCCAGGTCTTCAGGGGCTTTAAAATGATTGGTTGTCACATGATTGCATGTCAGAAATTTTTGACATGCGACCATGCGACCAGTTACCTTTTTGTGCTGGGGCCCATTGGCGGGAAGGGAAGTGGTCCTACTAGTGGTTATGTGGCATCCCATGGTTGGTTGTCACATGTTCACATGTCAGACTTTTTTGACATGTGATCATACGACCGGTTGACACCTGTTGTAGTCCCGTTGATGGAAGAAGTGTTGTGGTCTCACTGTCAGACTAGGAGGATGAGGTGGAAGTCTTGTGGCCTTGTCGTATGATCACGAGGGCTATCTTTTAGCCATGTGATCATGCGACAAGGGTGCCATGTTGTGCTGGGCCCGGTGGCTAGTGGTGATGTGGCATCTTCTAGTTGGTCTGAGGTGGTGATGAGGCTTGTCAGTGGGCCCGTTGTCTTTTGTTGTAGAGGTACATGTTTTGCATTGGTGGGGAGTGGTGACATGGTGCTAATGTGGAGGCATGTTGCATGTTCGCATAGCCCTTTTCTTGGCTATGTGATCATGCGACAAATGATGAATGTTTCCATTGCAGAGTTAATGGGGGGTCCATGGTGCCGGTGCTATTGAGATGCTCGATTCTGGTTGGTCACTGACTAGTGGTGGGACCGACAACTTTTTAGAGTGTTTGTGATTGGCATTGCATAGTTAAGTGGTTGTGGTCGCATGATCGCAAGGGTGAGTTTGGTGCCTTGCGATCATGCGACCAAGCACAAATGTAACCAAGATTTTTGTTGCGGTTAATCTTGCCGAAGCCTAGGAAAGATAAGAGGATCTACGGTCGGGACTTAAAGCTGGTCTTAGTTTGAATATGGGCTATTGATTCCCTACAAGCACCAAGATATGACCATTATCATTCAACTTTAAACTTGCAAAAGGTTTTTGCAACAAGAGGTACCAAAATTTATGGCTTTAGCAATGATTTTCAATTGGTTTGGTGGCGATGGTGGTTGTAGTGTGGTCCAGGGGGCTCTATGGTCATTTGTTGTGATGTTTTTGTACTTGGTGGACTATGGTTTTGTGCTTGAGGTGTGTTTGTAGGTGGTTGATTAGACTGGTTTTTACAGCAACTCCTTGGTGTTCTATACTAAGCTCATAGATTTTCATGATTGCAGATCTACCTAAGATTTGTTTTCTCTAGGTTGCCTATGTTTCCTACCCCTACAGTAAATTTTGATTGATTTCTAATTGGTTGGGTAGTTGAAGCCCTAACCCTAGTCACCCAAGGCTTGATGCATCCTCTTTGAGGATCCCAAGATGGCTAGTGGTATAAGTAGTAAGAGTTCTAATTTTGTAATAGTTCCAAGATATTTTTAGGTTCCCAAGCTTTGTGGTTTTCCAATCTTTTGGTTCCTAGTTCTAGTTTTTGGTAATCCAAGGGATTCCATTCTCTAGTTCCATTCTCTTGATGGTGAATGTAAAAAACATAAGTCTATAGCAGATTCTCATTTTGAGTCTTTGAGTGAAGAGTTTTCCTTGTATGTATTGATACAATCTCATGAAATACAATACAGTTTCTATCTTGGTTCTATTATTGTCTCTTTGCTTTGTGTTTATTCTTGTATGTTTCTATTTGTAAGGCATATAGATTATACTAGTTGTAAGCCAGCTATTCTAATTGTTGCATGAGTTTCTTTCAAGGAAAGGATTAAATCCTTATGTGCAATTTTAGGGAATGAACACATCTATTGGGATCTTGATGATAATAATCTAGGATTGAGGGGATAGTTTGTAAGGCACTCTATCCAAATTATATGTGGTTTGTAAGGAATATCACTATATTTTTTAAAAACCCCTCTATTGATTTATGTTAGACTCTTCTACCCAAAGGATTAGGCACTGGTTTGGTCTCTGTTATATAATCACCTTTCAGTCATCAAACATAAAATTCATCCTTACCAATACCTTTTTCTTTCATGTTGGTAGTAGTAATAGGAGGTTCTCTCTAGTCTTTAGACTCATTCTATGCAAATAGGGCTGTTGCATATGAATTGGCTTCATTGGGGTACAATTACTTGGAGGGGTTTGAAGACTATTCCACACTAATCTATCTACAAGCCTATTGTTTATCATGAGGTGTCTTGACTATGCAGATAAGGTAATACCCACCTGAGTGATGTGGAGCTCAAAGAAGAAGGAGGATGTTCTCTATCCTCATCAATTGGACTATTTTCTTGTCAAACTTGAGTGCCTAACCTAAGATTCAAGCCCACCTATTGATTCAAGTTTGGTCCTGCAAGGAAAAGCTCCAACAAGCCTTATGCATTGTTGCTAAAACCTAGATTGGTCTTAACATTGTTATGTTTGAGTGTTATTTTTTTCTCACTAACATTTCCTAGTGACACATGTGCAATATTGACCCCCTTTATTGTGAACTCTTCATTTGTTATGTCACTAGGTTGTCAAGCAGGGTCCCCTTTTAAATATTTTCTTTCAAAGCCTAAGTTTTCCCATTAAAATCTCCATATGACTAACCTTTTAAAACTTGTGGCTGTCATTAAATCTCAAGACTCTTGGTTGTCATATTTTCTGACAAGCACTTTAGCAATGGGTTGACATCTGTATCAGCAGGCCCATCATCGAAGTTGTGCTGGTGATTAAATAATGGAATACATCAATGATTCTTGTTATACCATTGCACCATGTTGATTACATTTTAAGCATTGTGGTTTAGCGATAGTCATCTGATTGAAAGTTTTTGACATGATGGTATTTTGACTTTCCTTCTTCCATGGTAGTTTTCTCTTATTAACACTTATCCTAGATGACGTTGAAAGTGGGGTCAGATTTCTCAAATAGTTAAAGCTTGAGTAGATCTTCTAGTTGTCGGTATACCGTTGGGATAAGATGCATGATGTTTAAGGCTTGTGGTATAGTGATGGCCATTCGATCTCATTTGTAAGATGTGCACTAAAAAGTGGGTCCTCAGTCACCATGTCATGCTGACATGTTTGTTTTTTATTGCTCAAAAGTAAGAGATGACATGTCAGATGTCAGTATGTTTGACACCGAGGAAGAAGTTAGGGTTCTACCTACTAATTTATGAAATGTGGTAGTTTTTAATTTGATGAAAGGTTAGTAAACTATGAAGTGGGGCCAAATTTTGCAGATTATGGTGATTATTTGATTTGGATGCATCAACAGTTATCATTATATCTTAGCTTGACATTTTTGACATTTCTCTATTAGTGCTTTAATGAATGATTGAAACCTATCTCTTGCCTTGATATTTGTCAGCATTCGGAAGCATTCAGACATCTCCACATGGATTTTTGCAATGGGTCACCATTTTTATAAACTGATAAAGGCTTGCTAAGTTGAAAAAAGATCTACATCAGTCGTTATACTACTAAGGAAAGGTGCTCAAAATCTTATGCTTGCACTTTAGCAACAGGTTGACACCTGTCTAGTTGGATCAAAAATTAAGTTAAGTTATAATTTTTTGCACATGCATTATTTGGACTGTTCTTATTGGTCAAGAACTAGTCTAGGGAAAAGTAACAAAGGGCTATGTTGCTGATTTTATTAGTCATCTGATGTGCTGAGAAGGAAAGAGGAGCGACGGTCCGACTTTAAATTTTTGTTTTGTGACATTGTTCACATCCTATGAACATTGAAGATGCCAGCTCTTAGTAATGGTGAACTTAATGAGTTATGTGTGGATGAATTGTGAACGGTTGGAAAAATGTTATACCCTGATTTGATCACTAAAAATTTTACTTCTTTCAAGGTATCTTGGGGAGCGTGACTGATTTATCTTTTCAGAGTGATTTCAAGTAGAATTTTTCAAGGTGTCTGGTAGGCCAAATTTTTATCTTCAAAATTGCTCAGAATTTTAAGGAAAAAGGAAGTGTGGTGGAATTTGTTTCCTTTGGTTATTTTTGATGGGTGATTTAGGTTTTTCTTCGGTATTTGTATAATTCTTTTAAAGCCCTAGTCAAAATGTCACCTAAGAGGGAACTGTCAGGAATGATAGAATATAAAGATAGGGCTATTTCTGAAGATCTAATGCAGTTACTCCCACCTTTTAAGAATGGGGCATCAAAAATGAAAGAATTAGTCCCAAGAAACCTTAGGGATTTAGTAAATGAAGGGCTCTATGATAGAGGGCTTTGGATGAGAGATGCTAGGGTAGGAAAATATTATAATGGCTTGATGCTATTTAGGGCATCGTATTCTTAGAGGAATTCTTGTGCCCCCCGCAGCAATATATGGCAATTTGATATAGGGAAATTAGTTGTCCCTAGAGTGTTCATGGATGCAAACCTCCTCATTCAGATTGGTAGGTGTTATGATCCCATGACCAAGTATGTCAAGGATATAAATGGAAATAATTTAATCAATATTATAGAGGATGAGATTAGGGAGGTATTCTCATTGAATAACCCTTCTATTGGGCTAGAAAAGATTGATTTTAAGGAATTCACTGAGATATATGAGGCTCAGAGAGATTATTTAAGGGTAGGGCCTTTAAGATATTTTCTTGATCAGATTGGATCAATGTGTGTGATCAGTCCAAGTACTCCTAAACCTTTTAGGTTGGATTTGTTTAGTTTGTAGGTACAAGCTGTGTATAGATCTCTGACTTTGATTGTAGGGCATGATGAGGCCACTCATATGCCAGTTCCATATATGTTTATGATGGTACAGTCCTTGCATCCACAGTTAGCATTGATTTTTGATTTTGCTTCTCACTTAGCTAATCCAATCCATGATAGATTAATAGGGATTAAAAACATGAATATAAGTAGGCCCTTTGGGTGGTATTCAATGATAATGCACATGTTTCTATATAAGGGTCAATAGTTTTTCAATTCTAAAATTGATATTATCAAGGAGAAGAATGGAGAGATGATTCCTGTTTAGTTGTGGACAACAAATTTGTCTTGGGATAGGACTGAGGCCAGCTTCCTTTTGTTTGATAAGAATTTTTATTCTAGGGTTAGGACATTACTATGTTTTGAAAATCCAAGGGTCCCAAAGGAATTGTTAAGATTGATTAGGCTTAAGGATTATTGTCAAGATATTACTATAGTTCACAATTTTGGTGACATTATATTATATCCAGTTTCTACAATTTTTTGAGTATATCATTGCAAGAAGGCATCATACATTTTGCCTTACCAGGTTCCACTAAAGATAGGATATGCAAAAATTCTAAGGTAGATTGGTGATCTGCAAGAATCAACACTTACTAGTAAAGGAAGGGGAACTTTTTTCTCAGATATCACCATTGCACACCAGTATGTAATTATCAAGAAAGGATGGGTGCACTTAGATCAAGTCTTGTAGCCTTACAGGATGGCTACAACTATGGTTATGTGGGTAGACAATGAAGGTTTCTTGTTAGGAATGTTTAGGGACAAAATAAGATGTGCCCTCATAGAGCACCAATTCCACTTTCCTAAAGACATAGTAAGGAATGAGTTTGACCTCCAAACTCAAGAAACTAAGAAGGAGAAATGGGTAATCTACAAGAAGACTGTAGATTTTATTAGACATTTTGATAAAGGCTATGACCCATTGAGGAGTTTTGAGCCATGGACTAGGAAAGTGGATGCTCTCATGGAGCATTTTCAAGGGATCATGCATGCAGTAAATGAGAAAAGAACCATGGTAAGCAAGATAGATCCTGAGAGAGCTAGGAAAATTTTAAGCCAGCCAGGGTATACAAAGCTAACCCCAAGGGGAGTTTACACTATATAGAAGAGAAGTGGTTATAGTGTTCTTCTACCAACATAGCAGAGAGATGAGAGTCTTACTTTTACTTCAAGAGGAAAGAGACCTATGGATGATCAAACAATGTAGGGACCCTCTCCTAAGAGGTAGAGACAAGAAGAATCAAGGCCAGAACAAGATGTGTATTCTCCTTCTCAATCCCCCTTACACTTAGATGAACATGGGGTAGCTGAATAGTTGGTGCAAATGAGGAATGAGGGAAACATTTTCATTTCTAGTGATGAGTTGTAGGAGGGAATGCTAGATGCACCCAAAGAATTATAGATGGATCTCACTATTGTAGAATTTGAGGGTAATAAAATTGACCCTATTCTGAAGTAGGCTAGTGATTATTTTATTATTGATGATGAATTTGTAAAGACAAGGGAATTCTTTCAATTCTTATGGAGAATGAAAATAACCCAATTCAAAGAAATTTGTGAAAAAAAGAGAGAAGAGTTCCTTGATAGGGATATAACTAAAATTGAAAATGAAACCAAGGGGGAGATGATGAAACAATTTGAAAAAATCACCTCAGATGAGGGAAGGGCTATGGTCCACACTACAAGGGTATTGATTCTTCCAGAGTGGGATATTGCAGATGCAATAATTTTTTATCAAGTCAAGAAGAGCAAGGTAAAAACCCTCACCACTGTAGAACAAGCACAACAAGCTGCTAGGGGTATTGCTTTCTCTGATGCTCATGCTGCCTTAGTTATGTGGTCCCTCAAGAAGGAAAAAAGTAAAGGAAAAAGAGATGTCCTATCTCTAGAATACACTAGAAACTTATTGGTGCAAAAAGTAGGTGAAAATTCTGGTGTTGAGGCTTCAAGTTTCATTTTAGAGACTACTAAATTTAATGTTAAAGTAGCAGAGAAAGAAGCACAAGAAAGAGAGGAACTAAGGCTTAAGTTTTAAACTATCCTTAAGTCCTATAATGAGCTTAAAATAGGGTTGATTCAGAAGGACAAACTGATTACAAAATTATCAGGACCAAAAGATCACATGTCACACCAATTGATGATAGCTGGTAGGCCTATAGTGGCTTCTTCATCAAGCCCTATCATTGAGTTCCCACCATCACCGCTCCCAGAGACAAATATAGATGCCAGGGTCAGCTAGGAGAAGAAACAATTGCTTAAAGAAACAAGTCATTTTAAAAGAAAAAGGGCAGAGTTGGACAAGCTAAGGGAAGAACATTTGAAAGATGAAGGCTTGTTATAGTAGATATATGAGGAAAAGGTTACAAAGGCCGTGATGCAATTTGCTACCAATTTGAATCCTAGAATTCTGTTTGAGCATGCTAGGTGATTAAAGCTATTGCTTATAGAGTTGGACAATCATAAAGATGAGTTAGGGCCAATTTTCAATAAATGGATTGAGAGATCTTTGAATGTAATATTATTCAGATGGTTGTCCAAGTCTCAAGTTGATCTTGACCCATTAATCAAACCATTGCATCAAAGTGTGAAGAATTTTGTGGAGCATAGTATCTTTTTTAATGATTTTGAGAGAAAGTCCAATTTATTAATGAAGGAATTGACACTCCCTTGCTGTGATTTAATTCTAGGAGTTTTTAGGAAGAATTGTTAACTTAAGGAGTTAATCAAGTGGAGAGCACAAATAGATGATGACTTTTCTGCTAGAGTGACTAGCATTTTAACTTTGGAGAATACCTTGTTTTTTATACATACTATTGAGACATTAATTTATGACAAGTCCAAATTTGATTTCATTCAATGAGAAATCAGTCAGCTAGAGGACAAGAGGCAATATATATCTGACAAAGGTGTAGAGTTTGTAAATTTTGATTTCCCAAGTGAAGAGGTGTATAACGGGTGGAGGTATCAATATATTCCACATGCAGAGAAAGTAGACACACCACCTACTTCTTGAGAGAAATGAAGATTGCAACTTTTTGAGTCTTGAAAGTTGTTAAGATATACAGAGGTATTTATTACAGGGATGACAACAAAGAGATGGTGATCAAATTTTCTTGAGGAAATCGAGGAAAGAATTGAAGACATAAAGTGAGGTGGCTATCTACAAAATATCTCTCCAAATTTGATCAATGCATTTATTGTAAACCCAGTAGGGTTGTAAATTTTTTAGGTTAAAATTTTGTAAACCCTAGAATCATCGGTAGCTTGTTGCATCTCCTTGTATATAAAGGATTTTCCATGATCATTCTAGGCATTGAGAGTTTTAGGCGTTGAGAATATTAAAACTTTGAAACCCTAACCCTTAGTCAAGGATTGTAATATTTTACATCATTTTCTTATGAAAGCAATAGAGAAGAAGTATAGGTTTGTGTTATTGTTTTGCAAGTTTTCCATTCTGGACATATTGTATACAAAGGAAAATTGGTTATATTTACTACAAATATCAAATTCTTTGTCTCTCCTTTGCATTTGATCTGTGAATTTCTCAAGTTTTCAAAGACTTGCATATATGTATTTTTTCTTTGAGTTCTGATCTAGGGTAGGATTAAATATTGCTCAAAGTGGAATATGTGTTCATTGGATTTGTATGAAGGATTCTCATAAGTAGAAAATAGTTGGGGTATTTGTGTTTATGTTCAGAGACCACTTCTTCTTGAAACATCTTTGTATTCATTTTATTTTCTGGTGTTGTTTTCCCAATGGATAAGGCACTAGCCTATATGGACCTATCTTTTTTTTATAAGGAATGATTGAAATCATTGTAATAAAAAAATATTTAAATACCAGTCATTTTACTTTATTTTACTTATATATAGTAGTTCTACCCAGTGATGGAGGGTCAATGAATAATAGGTTGTTATTTAGTACTTTCTCATTGTTATCTATTGTAAGATCTAGTATTGAGTAAGGAATAGCATTGTATCTATTGGATCAGGTGTACCTACCTTGGTTTTGCAGAGCTAGAAGTGAAGAGGGCAGTCTTGTCCCTATAGTTGGTCTAGTTACTTATAGATTTCTCACATTTTGAGTTAACCCCTCCTTAATATTAGTCATAAGTATATTGGTGTCTCTTGGAGTGTAAAATATTTTGAAGAACCAGCACTAAACACTGTCGGCTCTACCAAAACAACTAGAAATTTTTGTGTAAGCTTAATTAACTCATGTTATCTTAACTAAACATTAATAACACTTATCCAAACTTAAATCCAAGGGTGCATACCCTCAAGATAGGTGTGACTCAAGAACCAATAAAATATCTGTCAACTCTTCTGAACAAACACAAGAAACTGCTACTGGTGCATAGCGACTACATAACTTCACTTGCATTCATTACCAGACTATGTGTCCATAACTAAAATATCAATAACATGTTTTCAACATATATCCAAGCATGCAAGGCTCCATGATAACTATACGGACAACCATACATAGAAAAATGTATGTTACTCTGTTAGGAACATGGCTGACACCAACTGCTATATAACTATTTGTACTAATAGTTAACCTTTGCACCCATGATATTATGCTAATATCATGTCCATGATATATATATTGAAAGCTTACTATATAAGACTTCCACACATGCTACTTTCCATATGTTGTCATCAATGACAAACATATAGTCAGTACTCTATTGGAATTACGAGAGATAGGTACTGAGAGGGGAGGGGTGAATCAGTGCCTTCAAAACATTAATTGAAAAACCTTTCAGATCTATAACTGTGTACTGTGATAACCGATCAAAATAACTTGAATATAATTGTATAAATCAATCATCTAGTTAACTTGAGAAAATAAACAACTTGAAATCAATATGATAATCACATAACACAAGTATTTTGGTAACGCAGAAACCCTTGTAAGAAGGTAAAAACTATGGTGGGGATGACACCCACAAATTCTTCACTACTGTAGATAGAAAAGGTTTTCCTGTTAAGGCTACAAGTTTTGATCACTTCTGGTGATCTTACCCTATTAGGAGTAACATGTTAGATAAGCTAGATCTACCTAGTTATAGGATTTAAACAACACTAATGAACTGTGTACTCGGTTAAGAGATTTATATAAGACTGTTAAGTCTACTCTATTAAGAGATTTTATCAAAACACTCTATCACAATTGTTAGAAAGTAATAGGCAATTATTTGCTAGTTGACAACTCAATTGTCTGAAATAGATCTATAAGTGCTCATCAAAATATCACATTATCTGTGATGATTCTCTACTTTGTTCTACTCAGTAGCCTTCTCTGATTCTTCTCAATCTAATATCCTCTATACTCTATTCTACTCAATAAACTGATTGTCTTGAAGTTAGGCAATGTCTTCAAGTGCACCATGATTCATATATATTAGTTCACCAACCTCATAAAATGGTGCGAACATACAAAATATATAGTGTTTTGTTTTTTCCACCTTAGCAAAAATTAGGTTACAAAAATAATCATAACCCTAAGATCTACGGTGCAAAATAACCTAGATCAACTATTAAAATAAGATAAACATTACATTTAATGAGTATCTTTTACAATAAATGCTCGTCGATCTTGGTAAACCATTTTACAATCTATTGTAATCATTTCCATAGAAGAATGTGCCATTTCAGATTACTATGCCATTTTCTATGATCATCGGTAAACACTATATAATATTCTCTATGTATATTGTGATGCTCAGTGTTTACTGACTGTTGGTGTTAGTGTCACTGGTGCTCGATGAACTGTGTGATGCTCGGTGTAAAGACTTTACTGACTGCTCTATCTTACTTTTAGTTACTAACCAACTCAATATAAGTAACCGACTGACCTATTTACTATCCTTTGATACTAATGACAACCTTAAATTCTCTATAGAGGTTAACAATCTCCCCCTTTGGCATTAGTATCAAAACTTTGAATGTATATAAACAAAATGCTTCTATATATTCCTTATGTCTTTGCCATATACATATCCTCAACAAAAAATTTCTAAGTACAAAGTACTCCCCCTCAGTGCATACTCCTGGTAGTATGTAATATACATAGAAAAACTATACATATTTGGCATATACATGGTTTCCCCCTTTTTGATAATAATGCCAAATGCAAAAAAAATATAATGTATACTTACATCTTATCAAAAATGTTTTGATGGGTTTTCTTTATGGACTTCAAGAGGTTGTCCCACTCCTCTTTCAAGTTGGTAAGAGCAATATACTCAAGACCGACTTGTGCATGGATGTCAAAGATATTATCCAACACTAAAATTTCTAGTGTTGACACAAGTTGTTTAGCTTTGACAATATGTGCTTCAAAAATTCTTAGGTAAGGAGTGAGTTCTTTTTGTAACTCTGTAACCTAATCGGTGATGTGTGCTTCTTGTTTCCTTAAATCTGCTATCAGCCACTAGAGTTCCTAAACCTAGTGAATATTCTTTAAGAAACTAGTTGGCTTGGTGATAGCTGCTTGTGTACTCAACTTTATCTCTACTTCTAAACCTTTTATCTTTTCACTGACTTCTATAGTGAAGGTGTTTGAAGTACAAAGCTTGATGAGAAATTGATAGATTATCTAGGTAATAGATTTTACCTTGGTAATGACCTCAGATAATTTTACCTTATTCAGTGCCACTTCTGTACTAATCCTTTCTGCCAATTTCTTCTAAATCTTTGATTCTGCCCATTCTTCTATTCTTTTGTCTACATCTATATCAGGGGCATTGATTTTATTAGTGAGTGTAGCAAGTTGATCTAAGATGGGAGTATTCTCATCAATATTTATCTCTGGTACTATCTATTGTAGAATATCCCTCACATCGTTGAACACTTCTTTACATTTGTGTTCTTGCCTTAACTTTTCTTGTGCCACTTTCCTTGAACATAGTTCCCCATATCTACTTAGTTCCTCAAGGCTTAGGGTTCTTGGGTCACATTCTGGTATAATTATAACTTCATCAATGGTGACCAACCCTTTTTCTTTCTTCTTCTTCTTCTTTTGTGCAAGAGGTGACTTCTTCTCACTTATAACAATAGCTTTTTCTCCACTTTTTAGAATATCTTTCCCAATTGACAGCGTATCATCCTTCTTCTGCTCCTTGGTAGATGGTGTGGGAGTCTCAATTGTAGTGTCAAGTGGGTTCACCTCGGTAGACTTTGTTTCTTCTGGTTCCTTTGTTTCTGTAGATTGTGCCTCTATTTTGGTAGGCTCATTTGTATCTACAGGTTGCTTAGGTGCTTGTATCCCTATTGTATCTTTATTTTCCTTAGGATGAGAGACATCAGGTTATACTTGGGAATTATTTCAACTACCTCTGCAAGTATGGGAAGTTCACCCGATAGAGATGTGAACACATTATCAATGTCTAATGCTTCATCTTTGTTTGGTGCAATTGTCACATCTTCATCATCCTCATCATCAGGATCACCATTAGTGATCTCCTCAATGAGTGCATCATCATTAGTTTTCTTCTACAAGTGGATCTTTACTTGATCTGGTGCATCCTATGAAATTCTTATGTCTTCCTTTTGTTCAGTGATATCAATTACCTCGGTAATTGATATATCGGTGTCCTCTATTTTCTTTCCTTTGTTATCATCAATGAAAATACCTTTACCTTTTGAACTGTGTCTCTTCTTAGATAGTTTCAGGAATGCTTCCTATTCAGCTTTCTCTTCTGCTTTCAAAATTGATGTCCATAGAGAATCACATGTGACATCCATATAACCCACATTCTCATCCATTATCTCCATAGCTCTATTTTTTACTAGAAATCTAGCCTGATACTTTGTCATGTATTCACTTACAATAGCATAGCTAAAGTGTGAGGCTGTACGACTTAATGATCATTCTCTTTTCCTTTTCTCTGTATCTAGTGTAATAGCCCATCTCTCATTTATTTTGTCATCAAGTTCATTCGACAATTGACATGTGAATTCCATTGGTACTCTCTTGAATTTAATCATCATCTAGATGACATCATGTTCTAGCTTGGTCTTGTCCTCAATTGACATTTTGTCAAATTTGCCTATGCCTGGATCTGTAAGATTTCCATTTTCAATTATATCTTCAATTATTTCTTCTATTGTACTTTCTCTTTTATGAACTACCTTGAATTGATCAAGATCATTTTTAGTGTCAGTCTCCTCTATATCTTTTTTTACTTCTTATGTATTTCCTCTTTTTCTTTGGTGTCTCAACTACTTTCTTGTTCTTTCTCTTAACATATTTTTGTATCGGTGTAGCTGCCCTTCTTTTTGCTACTTTTACAGCTTCTTTTTCGGTAGGTTGTGTTGTAGTTGACGAACATGTCCTCATTCCTTCAGGTTCTGGTAGCTGCATTTCTTGTTCAACATTGATAGGAGGAACTGGTGTGTGATATTTTTCTTTGTCTGACTTGGTCTCCTCACTATCATAAGGCTTGTCAGCCAACTATAATTTTCCTTCAGTTGCTTCTTTAACCAGTGACTCCTTAGATGAGTCAGATGCATTTTGATATTTTGCTATGAGATCTTTTCCCATTTTCTTCACTCTTCTAGACATTTTTTTGATCTCTATGTCTGTAGTGATTCATGACTTAGCTTCCTCATATACTCCAAACCTACTAGCAGTGATGTCTATTGATAATGCCAATAATGCATTAATAGATTTCAAAGTGAAATCATGGTTCATTTCATATCCCATCGGTGCTAACCATTTTGTTCTCGGTTCTACTATCTTTATCATTGAGTGGTCTGTGATGACTACAAAACATATGTCATCTTCAAATTTACTCACTAATTCCCTTGGAATTCTACTCCTTTGTTTCATTTTTTCCTAAAATTCCTTGAAATATGCATTAAATTCCTTATTCAGATTATCTCCTAGACTTTTCATCATTTCACTGATTTGTGCAGTTATCAATTTGTCAGATTGCTAGTTTACTTTACCGATACCAGGTACATATTTTTGTAGATAGAAAAATGTACAAACAAGGAGTGATCCATACTTACATGTATTGGACTTTTTTGCTTTTATTGTCTTCATATTATCGTGCAGTTGGTGTAGTAGTAGTTCGGCAAGATCTACCCGGTGATATTTCTTCACAATTTTATATGCCATGTCCATGACATTGCAAGGTAGACTATTTGGTCTGCTAGAGTGAAATATCTTGTACCTGATGACATGTGCTATGAATTTTACCATTGGGTCTTTGATGGTTGAGATTTTTAGTGCCCTACCATCCCATTGAGCTCTAGTGTTCTTTTCTACATTAGGATGAGATGAACTTCAAAAGGCTTTGGCTTTGTCAGTTGTAGGGTACCTAGTAACCCTACTGATAATCTTCTTTGTGACCTCAATAGGTTTATCCAACCAAAATTTTCCATCATGAAATTTTCTTAGCATGATTCTTATCTAGTCATTTTTGAAAGATTGTGGGAAGAATGTACAACATGATAACCCTGACTCCCCAATCTTCTTGTATTCAATTTAATCTTTCCATCTGGTCGACAGACTTGTCGATAAGTAGAAATGGCCTCAAAATCACATACTTCACCGATTTTGCAATGAATATATGCCCTAATGTCTTCTATTAACAAAACCCTATCTGGAATACTTGAAAATGTGCCCATATCATCTGTTTGTCCTCTGACCTTGGGATGTGGTTTGAATTTGTCCTTGGAAAAATGTGCCCTAACAATTAACTCTACTTCCTCCTTAGTGTTTTGCAATTTTCTTGTAGTCGATGTTGATGCCATAAATTGTTTCTAGGGTTTCGACAAGCAAGAGATAACCAGTGTTTAGTAGGCAGATGAACTTACTTGATATGGTTAAAGAATTGTCATCAGTTCGATCAACAGTAGCTTTGAATCTTTTCTAAAAATCTTTAGCTTGAATTCTTCTCTATAAAATCTCTTTTCTTCGAAATCGCAATGTAACAATCAACTCTATTTCCATGTATTTATAGTTTTTTTGATATTCCTGCTCAAAGTTTGGTGCATTAAATGTGTGACCTAACTCCTAGTACAAAACAACTATTAGCTCAATAATGTCTACAATTTCCTTTTCTCGGTTAACATAGAATTTCTTCATTGATTTTCACTATTGTCGGTTAACCTTGTATAGTGATTACTGATGGGTAACCAACTCACGTTTCTTCTTTTACTGACTATGTGACATTTGTAAACTTATAACACATAAACCATAGTTCATCTTTATTCATGTAGATTTGGTATTTGTACATCATATATAAGGAACTGTATGTAAAATATGATCATTTAAAATATCACTTCCATACATACCTTTGCCATCTTAAGTAGAGGTACTGATGTCACCCAATCCAATGGATGAGGTTTCACCGATAGTGTTACTTGACTTAGCATTCTCATTAGATGCCTTCTTCCACATTATGTTCCTTAACTTCATAATTTCTACAATGTTATATCCACTTTCAAATATATGGTTTTCATTAGGTGCTCAGTCTTTGTAGTTCTTTCTGAAATGACTAACCTTGTGACAGTGCATACATGTCATTCCTACATTTTTCTACTTTCTTGATTGTCCAATCCGATTCTTTCTATAATAGTTTTTTGCAATATGTCCATACCTACCACATACAACACAATTAGTCCATGTATTATAATCCCAAACATATGAGTTACCTTGTCTCTTCAGTTGATATGGCTTTCATTGTAGTTTCTCTTTAGCTGTCCAGACTTGTTTCATTTTCACCTTGCATTCCCTTGCAATGTGTCCATGCTTATTACAAGTATAGCATATTTTATCCTCAGTAGTATTATTAGCAATGTCATTCATCTTAGCTCTGTATTCATAGGTTGGATGTCCAAACTTACCATAGTAATAGCAATATCCATTGAATTTAGAAATGACAAGAGGTTTACCTTGTGCTTTGCTTCTGCACACATTAGATGTATGTCCTAGTTTTCCACAGTGATAACATGTCAAAACTTTAGGTTTTTTACTTTGATTGTTGTTGACTTTTTTAGCTTGTTGTGATGATTCTCCTTCAACGGTGTAGCCTATACCAGTTCTGCTTCTGAATCTCCTCTGATTAGTTAGGAAATCATTAATCTTTTTAGAACTGTCCTCAACTATCTTCATCATTTCATTATGTTTCTTTTGTATCTTTATTCCATTTCTCATTTTTTCATTATCTTCTCTGAGTATTGCAACATCTTCAAGTATTCTTGATAATTCTCCATTTACTCAGTTCATTTCTTGATTAACTACCATCATCTAATTTGATACTTGGAAGTGACGATCAGTGAGTCTCTGTATTTCACTTTCTTTTGCTTGGAGTTGTTTAGTCATTAGTCTTCAGTCTACAATAGCTAGATTTTAATCTTGTTTGGCTTGTCTAGTATTGTTCATGATTTCCACCATTCTCACAATTTGAAGTGCTTTCACTTTCTTAGATAGATGCTGATTCTTTTCAGATAAATTAGAGATTATGCTTTCAGATCAGTCAGAGATGCTTCCAGAGATTGATCCAATATGATCAAATATTTCATCAATAGGTTCTTCATGATAACTAATTTCATTCAGCTAAATTGCAAGGTTCTTTCTTTTAACCAGTGATTTCTTTAGTTCTTCCTTGGCTTCTTTATATTGTTCCATAAACATCTGTATTTGTATCTTCTGATTCTAAATAGTCTTGTCAAGCTTGTATCTATCTATGACTTAGATCTTTACCCTTCAGTGGTTAGAATATTCAACAAGAGAACTGAGCTCTAATACCAATTGTTAGAATTAGGAGACATAGGTACTAAGAGGGGAGGGGTGAATCGGTGCCTTCAAAACTTTAATTGAAAAACCTTTCAAATCTATAATTGTGTACTATGATAATCGATCAAAATAACTTGAATATAATTGTATAAATCAATCATCTAGTTAACTTGAGAAAATAAAGAACATGAAATCAATATGACAATCATATAACACAAGTATTTTGGTAATGAAAAAACCCTTGTAAGAAGGTAAAAATTGTAGTGGGGATGACACCCACAAATTCTTCACTACTACAGATAGAAAAGGTTTTCTTATTAAGGCTACAAGTTTTGATCACTTCTGATGATCTTACCCTGTTAGCAGTAACATGTTAGATCAGCTAGATCTACTTAGTTATAGGATTTAAACAACACTAATGAAGTGTGTACTTGGTTAAGAGATTTACATAAGACTTTTAAGTCTACTCTATTAAGAGATTTTATCAAAACACTCTATCACAATTGTCAGAAAGTAATAGGCAATTATATGCTAGTTGAAAAATCAATTGTCTGAAACAAATCTATAAGTTCTCATCAAAATATCACCTTATCTATGATGATTCTATACTTTGTTCTGCTCAGTAGTCTTCTCTGATTCTACTCAATCTAATATCCTTTGTACTCTATTCTACTCAGTAAACTAATTGTCTTGAAGTTAGGAAATGTCTTCAAGTGCTCCGTGATTCATATATATTAGTTCACCAACCTCATAAAATGGTGCGAACATACAAAATATATAGTGTTCTATTTTTTCCACCTTAGCAAAAATTAGGTTACAAAAATAATCATAGCCCTAAGATCTACAGTGCAAAATAACCTAGATCAACTATTAAAATAAGATAAACATTACATTTAATGATTACATTCTACAATAAATGCTCATCGATCTTGGTAAACTATTTTACGATATGTTGTAAATGTTTGCATAGAAGAATGTGCCATTTCAAATTACTATGCCATTTTTTGTTATCATCAGTAAACACTATATAATCTACTCGGTGTATACTATGATGCTCAATGTTTACTGACCGTCGGTGTTGGTGTCATTGGTGCTCGATGAGCTGTGTGATGCTCGAGTAAAGACTTTACCGACTACTCTATCTTACTTCTAGTTACCGACCAACTCAATAAAAGTAACCAACTGACCTATTTACTATCCTTTGATACTAATGACAACCTTAAATGCTCAATAGAGATTAACATATTGGCCTACTAGAAAATCTCCAACATCTAAGTTAACTATGTCTTCTTTATGTAAATCTTTTAAAAATTCAAAATTTTTCATAAATCATTACTTAGGTTTTCTTTTCCAAAGAGAATCTTTGTTCTCTTCCCTAGTTCCCTTGTGGGGCATGACATAAGGATTTAAATCCTTGGAAAATAAGGTGTGGTTACATATGTGAACTGTAGAGGTGAATGTGAGATAAATGATGCATTGGTTACTATTTGCAGAATAGTAGTTGTGCACTTTTGCACAAGGTGAAGATTGTTTGGCAGTGATTGAGTACTAGAGGAATTTTTAGAAAAAAATTATCTTAGTCTTGAAGTTGTGAGGTTTGAAGAATCTGAGGGTGAATTTAACTCTCAAATATGTTGATCAGGTTGATATATTATACACCCCTAATAGGGTTATTGCCTCTAGCAAGAATGGATTCTTAGTAGGGTTGATTCCTTAACAAGGATTACATTTTAAAAGACTCCTAATAGGGCTAGTCCTTTAACTAGGACTTGTCTACTATAATAATTACCTCCTAACAAGGTAAGAACTCTTAATAGAGTTATTAACCTCATAGTCCAAATATTTGTGGGTACCATCCCCACTGGGGTTTTTCCCTTAACAGAGTTTTCCATGAGAATAAATCTTGGTTTTCAAGTGTATGTGTGTTATTGCTACATTTACTTTTAGTTCACTATTTTATGTTTAGAAATATGTTTGAAGTTAAATTTTAAAGTATTTATTATTGGTATCAACTAATTCACCCCCCCCCCCTTAGTTGATTAGGACATTACTATTCTAACATAATATTGAAGAACTACAACTGATTGAATATCTAAATGAACTGAAGATACATTGATTAGAGATCACCAAGTACTGAAATGATATGTAAGATGATTAAATCATTCAATATGTTTTCATTGATGTCAACTAGTCTTGAAAGTACTTATCATGTTAGTTACAAACATATGAACATCTATTGAAGGAAGAAAAGATGAAGAATTGAGACATCTACATGAGAAAAAGATGGATATGACAGATAAGGATACATAAAACATTAGGTAACTTATTAATGAGTCTATGGCTTTATATTGTTGACATGAGCATGTTACATTAACCTATTATCAAGAAGAGATTTGAAATTAAACATCTTAATGTGGTTGGTAATTGAAGATTTCTTTATACACCGAGCTAGTGCAATGTATACCGATTGACAGTATTAACCGAGATAGTTTTACTAGTTATCGCCAACTTATTTCTATATCGATTGAGTATGGATGAAAAAATTAAATGCTAAGAATAGCTAACTACAATTGATGAGTTGGATATTTGTATGATTTCAATATTAAGGATGAATTTTGTTATGAGACCCATAACTAACAAAATTTGGAGAAGATCTAAAGGATGAGATTGAAACGTGATATGGACACATCTGCCGAGGAAGGTTTAAGAGGCAAAATGGATGAAGGAGATTAAGCGGGAAAATATAATGGATGATATGAAAATTATTTACTTGTCTATATAAGAGATATGAGTTTCATTATTGAAACTATTCTGAAAGAAGAAGACTGTAGAGATTTCACATGAAGACTTTATTCATGCATGCCTCATTAGACTGGTTATGGAAAGAGCCAAGGGTGCAGAGTTTACCAAGCATCAGAGAACCATTTACCAAGTGAAAGTAAGTTGAAATATATTGAGGAAGTGAATTGATTAATGATCAGAGGATTTGTATGGGCTTAGCATAGATCTGAATATCTACAATTAAGTTGTATTTGAATTAGATCATTACTGTATCAGTTTAACCATTGATTTAGAAAATATCTTAACCAAGTGGACTTAACCATCTAATATTATCCCCTCTATCATTTAGAGAATGTACATTGTTATCTTGTTGACCCCATAGTGAATGCTAGTCAAAATTTAACTCTTAGTGATAAATCCTGTAACCAGGTCACACATAATAGTGTGTATTGTAACCTTTAATAGGGTTGGCTCTTCACTAAGCTCACTTCAGAAGAGTAAATTATTTTAGGTTATCAATCATAGGTGGTTTTTCCCTTAACAGGGTTTCCATGTTAAATCATTTTGTTATGTGTTATTTGTGATTATTGTTTTTCTATCATACTTTACATACTAAATCGTTGATTTAGTCAGTAAACACATTTGGATATTTACTAGTAATCGGTAAAAGTGAACAGATAGATTGATATTTTATGTTATCGAGCTGCATAATTTGTTGGAATTATTTTAGAAGGTACATCTTTGTATTTGGTAATGTAGGATAACTAATCCAACTGATTCACCCCCCTCTCAGTTATTATAACAATTGGTATCAAAGAACATTGGTTTCTTGGAAGAAAGTTTTAAAGACTTGACTAGAAAGATTATAAGATGTATAAGAGGGAAGTGTTGAAGCTGAACAAGGACAACTTTACTACATGGAAAAGCCAGATGAGACTTCACATGTCTAGAATTGGAGAATCTTCTATACACATATTGGAAAATGGCTACTTACAACTGACAGCTGGTCCTTTGACTCTTGATCTATTGACAAACCGTCATGAACACAATATTACTATGATAGAGATTACTATTGCTCTATTTGATGTTGAATTTTAGGATGTCAAGGATTCCACTACAACAAAGGAAATATGGCATAAAATTTCTCTAGTTTATGGTGGTGATGTGAATGTGATGAGAGCCAGAGCTGAAGGCCTGAGAAGTAGATTTGATGACATGAAAATGAATGAAGGAGAAAATATTACACAATAGACAAACTAAATCAAAGAGATAATTAATGCTATTCAAGGAGCTAGTGGTATCATTTATGAGGACACAGTGGTAAGTAAGATATTGAGAAACTTGTTGCCTATCTATGCAATCAAAATATCTTCTATTCATGAAACGAGGTTTGCACCTAATAGAACTCTTACTCTTGATAGTCTGATTGGAAAGTTAAAAATTTTTTAGCTTAATAATTTTGAGAATAGTGTTGTACCAAGTGTTGAGTCTTCTTTTATGTCTTTTCTAAAGATTGGTAAATCTAGTAGTAAGAATAATATAAGGAATGAAAGTGATAGTAATATTGATGATGAGCTTGATGAGCTTGAAGTACTCATGGCCCAGAGACTACGTAAAAGTAAAGGTAGATATAAGGGAAAGTTACCTTTAGCTTATTTTAATTATAAAGAAGTTGGTCATATTTTTGCAAGATGTCCTAATAGGAAAGAGGATGATAAAGACAAAGATTGATCTGATTATGGGAAGTATGGAAGAAGAAACAATAGAGGCTACCAACACTACAATAGAGACAACTGAGATCAAAAAGATAAGGGAAAAAAGCCATGTTACCTTGCTAAAGAAGATAACTCTAACATTGAAACTGATGATGATATTGAGGTGGTGTTTATTACAGTGAAATATGATTCAAAAGAGGAGGAAAGTTATGTAGAAACAACACTTATTTTTAAAGTTAGTAAAAATGATACTTATGTTGGCAAGTTGACTATACTATTGTATATGACTATAATTAAGTGTTTTCATTATGGAAACAAAGTCATATGGAGTTTTGGAGTTAGTGCACTTACTCATAATATAAGAATTTAGTTAAGTATGAAGACTGGACATTCAGCAGAGCACCAGATGAATAGAGTATCAGTGCATGTACATATGACCGAGTTATGGCATGCACCCTTGAAGATAAGCTTTTGAGTATGTAATCATGCTAAGTCTAAGAGTGCATGATCATATGAGCTAGTATGAAGAATTTACAACTAGATGAGGTGACACATACAGTGAGTGGTAGAATAGATCAAAGCATGGAGCTGACTGTTGGTAATATGGTTAGTGCTTATAATATTATTTTGTAAAGGCTATGTGCCTATTGTATTAGATTATATACACATTAATATCATTGTTTGTAAACACGCTTGAGCCAATTCATTTGGAAGCAGTGTATGTAATTAGTTATAGGTTGACTAAGTGAATAGTTTTGTTAGCACATATAAATAAGACACGGACCTTTGTATTTATGGATGGTATGTAATGCAGTCAAGGATGGTGGATCCAATTAAGGATAGTCCAAACCTTGCAGCCAAAAGAATTACACAACAAATTAATCAAGAATGCAACACAAAGTAATTGTTTAACACTAATTTTCATTAACATGCCCGATTGTAAGGCCTTCTGGGTTAGGGCCAATTATAATCAGAAAATAATTCTACAAGATCCACAACTAGATCCAATACAATCTTAGCTAGTTCAATTCTAAAGACAATCAGAAGATGATGGAAACCCTAAGGTAGATCTAAACTTGAGCTCACCAGCCTCCAATAAATCTCCTTGTTCCCAAGTATGCAAACCCCTACCTCTGCTACAAAGGACTATCAGATTATAATCTGATCTGCAAGAACATCAAGAACTTTTCTGCAACTTCACCAACTTTAGCTTTGAGAACCTCATATCTGACTCGCTAAGTTTTCCAAGTCATGAAACTTTTTCCTCTTCTTCATCTCTCTTATTTCTGTCTTCCTTAAACATTTACCCAAGCCCTCCTTAAATACTAATCATCAGCCATAAGTCAGTTGGATGAAACCCTTAACTCCCCCAAAATAATAATTAAATGTCATACAAGTTAGCTTACAAATGTATACAAACATTTAATTCTACATGTTGGCCCAAGACAATGGCTACCAATAATTAATTCACCAGGTTAGCTCAACAAATCACACAAAACTCCAATCGGTAAGTAAGAACTACCGAGCAACAGGAAAATTACTAAGCAGACCAGGCATCGTTGAGCACTAGTATCGACTGAGCACCATAGGCATGACTAAGAAACACTTTCACTGAGTTCTAGAGACTACTGAGTTGCTTTAGTGTCTAAGCTTCCTTCAATGATCAAGACCATCTATCAAGGCTACAATTGATTAAAAACTAGCCAAAACACAAACACTCCATGCAGTTTGCCGAGAACATAGAATGCCCTTATCTAAACCTTGGATGCCCCTGCATCAGACACCCCAAGTTCCAAAAGATGTTCATATGTGAGAAGAAAATATTTTAGGATTCAACACATAAATCCTAACCTGGTTCCTCACATACAAGTCCTCCACCTTTTCTTCTTGCAAATTCTTCCACTTCAGTTTCCTTTGTCTCTTCAAGTCTTTTCTTGAAAATGTGCAGGTCAGTTCTTCATACCGATCATTCATTTTCTCATTATCCACAACCACAACTCGGCTACCAATACTCAGGCTTCTCCTACTGAGCATTGTATCCATCAAAGGCATTAGTGAAAACTTCTTATCTTTCTTCTCAATAGTAAATATATTCTTTACATAGTCATAAATAGCTCTGCAATCATATTGCCAAGGTCTACCAAGCAATATATCACAACTATTCATCTTCACAATGTCACAAAGCACAAGATCCTTGTACTGGCCAATCTAAACACTAATGAAGCATTTTTATCTAACTTACAAAGCATGAACATCTTGTAACCAGCCAAGCCTATAAGGACAAGGATGTTTCATTCTCTTCAAACAAGTTTTTGAACCAGGTCCTCAGCAACAAGGTTATTAGTACTACCACTATCAATAATAACAAAATAGAGTTTACCTTCAGTCTTGCATTAGGTCCTAAACAAGTTACTCCTCTAACAAGGTTCATCCTTTGTACTGAGCAATGTTCACCAAAGAAGCAAGTTCTCTAATTCAAGTTCATTCTAAATTTTTTCATTCATCATAGAAGTTCGTCGGTCAACCTTCTTTTGTGTGCATTCAAAAGAATAGTGTCTTTCCTCTCCATAGTTATAGGAATTACCCTTAAAGATAACTCTACCTGTCTTCTTCTTTCATTCCACAGGTTTTTGTTCATCTTCTGCATCAGTTGGTTTATCCTTCACTGAGTGATCAACCTTTTCTTTCCCTCAGGAGTTACTAGGCTATTTCCTTTTCAACTTATCTTCTTCCTTCAGAGAATACTGAGAAGCATCTTCAACATACCAAGCTCATCCTAAATATTGAATCTTAGACCATTCACATATCGAGCTACCTTTTCTTTACCAAGCTCTCAGTGTCTAGACTGAATAGTAAGTTTGTAGGACTCCTCGGTATAATCTTCAATAGACAAATCCTTATGCTTTAGATTATCAAAATTCTTAAACAAGTCAAGCTCATAGTTAGCCGGTATGAACTTAGCTTTCAACTTAGTCACCATCAGTCTCCACCAATTGATCTTTGTTTCACCTTCATCTTCTCAATCTCTCTGTAGTTCCTTCCACCAAAGAGCAGCATGTCCTTTCAACTTTGTCTGTGCTAATCTCACCCGAAGAGGATCTTCAATTTCACTAATCCAATCAATCAGATTATCAAGTTTTAAAGTACCAGAGAAAGTAGAAACTTCCATTCAATAATTACTAAACCAAGTAGTAGGTCTAGGCAATTGAGTAGTTCTATCTTCACTAGATTTGTTCCTCTGGTCATCACCACTAGATCTAACAGTTTCAAATTCTTCAGCAACTTCTTCATAGCCATCTTCGGTATCAACATTCTGAGGTATACCAGTAATAGTTCTCATGATCTCAACAACCATATCACTCTTCATCAATTCCATCTCAAATCTCAAATTTGATTTTACCTTCTCTATGATATAGGATTCAATAGTATCACAAAGATCAGAAATAACTCTAGGGTCCAATCTTCTTAGAGGCATCCATAAATGTAAGAGAAACCCTTTGCAACAAACCCTCACCAACCACCTTGTGACAATCTCCAAGTTGTAACAAGTTATATCTCAACCTACAATCTTGTAAACAACTAGGGCACAATTTCACAAGTTTAGTGCTTCAGATCTACAATCCAAATTGTGCACAATCTTTTCTTCACTAAGATAAACTTTACAATATTAGGCTTGCTAGGTCAAACTTCTACTTCAACATGAACAAATTTCTCTCTAATACCACCTAATGTAGTCAAGGATGGTGGATCCAATGAAGGACAATCCAAACCCTGCATCGAAAAGAATTACACAAAAAATTACTCAATAATGTAACAAAATGTAATTATTTAACACTAATTTTCATTAACATGTCTGGCTATAAGGCCTTCCAAGTTAGGGCCAATTACAATCAAAAAATAATTATGCAAGATCCACAACTAGATCTAATACAATCTCAGCTAGTTCAGTTCTGAAGACAATCAGAAGCTGATGGAAACCCTAAGGTAGATCTAAAATTGAGCTTGCAAGCCTCCAAGAAATCTCCTTGTTTCTAAGTATACAAACCCCTAGCTCTACTACAAAGGACTATCAAATTACAATCTGATCTACAAGAACACCAAGAACTTTTCCGTAACTTCCCCAACTTTAGCTTTTAGAACCTTAGATCTAACTCACTAATTTTTCCAAGTCATGAACCTTTTTCTATTCTTCATCTCTCTTATGTCTCTCTTCCTTAAACATCTACCCAAGCCCTCCTTAAATACTAATCATCAACCACAAGTCGGCTAGATGAAGCCCTTAACTCCCCCCAAAAAATAATTAAATGCCATACAAGTTGGCTTACAAATGTATACAAACATTTAATTTTTCATGTCAGCCCAAGAAAATGGCTACCAATAATTAATTCACCAAGTCAGCTCAATAAATCACACAAAACTCCAATCGGTAAGTCAGAACTACTGAGCAAAAAGAAAATTATCGAGCATGCAAGGCATCACTAAGTACCAGTATCGATCGAGCACCATAGGCATGACCAAGAAACAATTTCACTAAGTGCCAGAGACTACCGAGTTCCTTTAGTGACTAAGCTTCCTTCAATGACCAAGACCATCGGTCAAGGCTGCAATTGAGTAAAAACTAGCCAAAACATAAACACTCCATGTAGTTTGTCAAGGACATAGAATGCCCTTGACTAAACCTTGGATGCCCTTGCATTAGTATGAGATATAGAGTTGATAGTAGCAGAGCAGAAATATGAAAAGAAAAGTTAGAATGTTGTAGAGCTTTACAAGAGGTTAAAGCATCAGTGCACAAAAGGAACTAATTAGACAAGTAGTGTCAAAGTAGTAGTTCACCATTGGCAGATATAGTGTGTATTTGATATCTAGGAGGTTGTAGCCTTCTCATTGAGTAGTGAGCCACCACCCCTAACAAGGTTATTTTAAAATACTCCTATTAGGGTCTGACCCTTGACTAGGTCACTATAATTATTGCATTGTAATGATCAACTCCTAACAGGGTTGTAAGATCTTCTAATAGGGATCATAATGCACTAGTGCAGTTCTTAGTGGGTGTCAATTTCCACCAGGGTTTTTACCTATTTGGGTTTCCCTGTAATCATATATGATGTTATGTGTTATGTGTTTACTTTACTTGAATTTTTATTCAATTCATTACTAAATCAATTGAGTTAAGGCTCAAGATATCAGAAAAAGTAATAATATATAGAACATTGATTCACCCCCCCTCCTAGTGTTCCCATTCCTAAAAATTGGTATCAGAGCTTTCATCCTCTGAAGACAAGTTTAACCACTTGAGGAGATCATGGGTTCAGAAGAAATGAAACATCTAAAGAAGAATCTTGAAGAAAATCGTGGAGACCTTGACAAATCTAAAAAGGAAATTCAAGAACTAAAACTAAAGGTTAGTGGTTCTCAAGTATTCATCAAGAAACTGAGAAATGATTTGAAGGATTGTTCAAAGAGTGATTTAGGGAAAATTTTCAAAAAGATAAATGAGGAAAACACATCTCTAAAGGATCAAATTGAAGAATTAGATGAAAAGCTATTTAATAATCAAGAAGCCTATGAAGAACAATTTAAAGAAAATAAGCAATTGGATGAAGAACTGTGGCAAGAAAATATGAAAATCTTGGAGTTAGAGAACATCAAGAAGAAAGTGGAATTTGAATTGGCTGAAGCAAAGAACCATATTGACAAGTTGCACACAAGCGAAGATCTAATAGAGTCACAGTTTTATGCACAAAAGATTAAAGGAGATACCTCTAGTATTGGATTCAATGAAGAAAAAAATCAAATCAATGATATGTAAGGAAGAATGAAAGCACTAGAAGAAACTATAGAAGCTAAGAAGACTAGAGATCATACTGAAGCTAAAGCAGAACCATCTAAAGATGAACACAAGCCAATAAATAAAACTTGTTATGCCTATAACAAGCATGGTCACATAGCAAGAGATTGTAAAGAGGTAAGACCTTTCAATAGTTATTAGTATTCATGCAATAAGTTTTTTCATAGAGCTATGAATTGTAGATCCAATCAAAGAAATCAAACTTGGAAAAATTAGAGAAGTCATCCATAGTATAATGTTAGAAATCCTCAGAACATTACATGTTAGATATGTAATTATAATGGCAGAAATTTATTTTTATAGTCACCGAAAATCATTTACCTGCACATTTACATTCCAATTTGAGCCTTTGGAGAGCACAGAAGTTCAAGTAGTTGAGTTGTGAAGAATTGCAATTGGATTATCAATGAAAGGAAGTTAAGTTTGTTGTGAAGCCCTAGTTTTGACAGGATGGTTCAGAAACCCTTGGAAACCTATTTGAAGTGTTTAATCAAGTAAGTTATGGCTACACTAGTTATTTTTTATATTTCTTAAAGAAAGAGGTACATATTTAAGAAGAATCCATTCAATTCTACCCTAGATGTTTTGGAAGGAGAATTCTCTAGGACTCCTATGGGAGTTATGCATGTAGAGGACATACATGCATATATTTATTGCAAGAAGGAACCTGTTGGATTGGATAGAATCAAGTCACACATGGAAACTATGATGAATCTAGACAAAACATTTACTCATGATTTTGCAAACTTAGAAGACAACCCTATTATTGAGTATTCCATAGCATATAAATTCTATGAATCTGAATGGATTAAGATTATTTTGAGCATAATTCATGATGACTTATTTTGGATTGGTG
Source organism: Chamaecyparis obtusa (assembly GCA_027943335.1). Taxonomy (NCBI): domain Eukaryota; kingdom Viridiplantae; phylum Streptophyta; class Pinopsida; order Cupressales; family Cupressaceae; genus Chamaecyparis; species Chamaecyparis obtusa. Next base: position 900,160 of record BSBK01002478.1, read on the forward strand.
AAGTCCCTATTAGAATAACTACTAATTTGATTCATGAGATGACTGGATTACCTAAGACCTATTGGAAATTTGGCTGAGTTAGATACTTAGATGTTGTCATTATGGAAACATATGATTTACATGAAGATCACATATGACAAAGAGAAAGTATGACAGATCACAAAGAAAAATTGTCTAAGTATCAGACAATCTTTTTTCAAGTATACCCAGAGATAGTTTTGATCAGCGATGTCGATTGGAGTAAGTTCAATGCTTTCACACTTGAAAATAGATACTATGATGACTATAGAAGAATCACCTAAGAGTGCAAGTCAGTACGACATGTACAAAAGAAGTTATGATAGTTTTACCAGAGACATTGTTAAGCCAATAGGACAGAATATGAAGATAGAATTGGTAAAGATTTAAGGGATTATTTTGTTTATCAAAATAATGTCTTAACAATATAAAGGGATGACATACTAGATGTTAACCCTTGGGTAAATATGTATTTTGTATAATTCTTTTTTCAAACTGACTATAAGAGTTATTAGTCTTAGCAACTTGTATAAATATGAGGCATTTGTAAATGCGAAGAATACAAGCAATTGTAATGATATAGATGGTATAGAGAACATATAGTGAAGAGATATTGATGCCAAGTTGTGAAAGAAAGTAAGTAGTATAAGGTTATGTACCTTGCCATATTTTTTAATTATTAATCATTTTGCATTACTTGTTTGGGTAGTGGGCTCATCTAGTAATCATATTTTGTACCACCAACTCTTAGTAGGCTTGACACTTCTAACAAGGCCTAAATTCCCTTAATCAAGTCTAAGACACTATATGCATGTAATAGGCTCCTAAAAGGGTCAACATCCTTAACATGATACTTTTGATTAGTGGATCTTTGTGGGTACCATCCCCACTGGGGTTTTCCCTTGGCCAAGGTTTCCTCAAGAACAAATAATGTGTTATGAGTTTATTTAGTTTATTGCTATGCATATTCTTTAGTTTACTATGTTATGCATGTATCAAGTTAATCTGTTATATCCATAATTGGGCAAAAGTAAAAGTTTGTAGAATACTGATTCACCCCCCCCACCCTCTTAGTATTCCCTATTTCTAACAATTGGTATCAGAGCCTAGTTACTCTGAAAAGAATCATTCAAGGAAAGCCTAGCAGCTTGAGTAAGATCTCTATGGCTATGGATCAACTACAAAAGAATCTTGAAGAAGCTCTTGAACATATTGATATTCTTACTAAAGAAAGAGACACTCTAAAAGGAAAATATGATGATGCAAATAACCTCATTGAGAAACTAAAAAACAAGTTGGAAGATCTAAAATTAGAAAAGAAATCTACAATTCAAGTTGAAGATTGTGATGATAATCTTGAAAATGAAAATGAGATCATTAAACATGAACTGAAGTTAGTACATCTGAAGTTGAGTTTGAAAGATGGAAATAGCAAGAATGAAGCAAATCTGAAATCTGAGAATGAAAATTTGAAATTTGAGAAAGAAGATCTAAAATCTAAACTTTGTAAAGTGACATCTGAACTTAAGAAAACCAAATTGTAGTATGATGAACTTGAGAAGTACAATACAATTGTGAAAGGTGAACTGACTCAATCTAAGAAACAACTTGAGAGACTATATTCTACAAGTGAGAAGATTGATGAAGAATTGTCTTATCAAAAACCATTCTATGACAAAAATGGTCTTGGAGTTAACTCATCTAAAGTGAGTAAAGAGAGCAAGGAATCAAATCTAAAAGTTTTTGAATACATAGAAGAAAAGAAATCTGATGAAGTTGACAAATCTAAAGATACACTTAAAGAAGAAGAACCACCTAAACTAGAAGAGTCACCTAAAGGTATGAAAAGAGAATTTAAAGGTAGATGTTTTTCATATAATACTTTTGGTCATATGAAGAAAGATTGTACAGGTAAGCAATTTAAACCTCTTAATGGTTATTGTTATAATTGTCATGGTTTTGGACATAGAGCTATTGAATGTAGAAAACCTAAATTTGTTGAGATTAATAATTGTAGTAGAATGTTTAGAAATACTAACCATGCAAATAAGAGACCTACTAAAGATATGAATAGGGGAAATGGAGTAGTATGTTATAGATGCAACAAGGTTGGACACATTGCCAGAAATTGCATATAAAACATCAACCAGTCAGGACCAAGATATGGAAAAAATGAAATATTTTTTTAGATATGTAACATGACTGGATAGATAGAAAGGTTTTGTAGAAGGAATAGTAGGGCTTCTCATCCTAACCCTAATCCTAGAAGTCATGCAAGGAGAAATGAAAATGCAAGTAATAGTCAAAGAGGATGTTGTAGTATTTCAGAAAAAGTGAAGTTTGTTGAAGCCATGGATCAAGGAGATATATTCAGAACTAAAGGTAATCATAAAGGTGAAGTATCTAATGGTAAGAGTGAATCTCTACCTAACCCATCTTAAAGTACTTAATTCATGAAAATTAGAGTAGAATAGGAACTTAGGATAGTATAGAAGTTAGTATAGGATGAATTGAGTCTAGCGTAGTTAATGCAAGGTAGTATATGATGTATTGATGCTATGGTTAAGAGCGCATATGATAATATTGTGTTATACAAGATCACAAGAAGTTTTAAGTTTTGCAAGTAAGCAGAAACAACTTTTTGGAAAGAAGCAGCAAAGGAATTGAATGCGATGTTAGATTTTTGTGAGATTGAAAGGTTAAAAGGTTATGATTAGTATTATTTAATCATTAAGACAAATAAAAGTGCTAAGGAGATCAAAGAGTAGTGATTGAAAGTATTTTTGCATGGATTTTGTGAAGGATTTTTTTGTCGAATCTATGCAAGCCCTAAATCATAGAATCAAGGTATTTTACTAAGCAGGTCTATAAATCGGTTAAATAATTTTTAGTAGTCATGGATGTTTCATTGATTCATAATGTAAGAGATAAGAATAGACCTAAGATCAAAAGGGAACCAGTAGAACCCTTGGAGGAAGATCCTAAATTATGTTTATCATCCATACCAAATAGAGTTCTACACTTAGAGAATGTTAGAAGTTATTTGGGATGCAAGATTCAAACCCTCAATGATAGTGATTTTACTAAGGAATATGAAAAGATTTACAATCAAGATATGTCATTCAAAGTAGGGTTTGAACACTTGAAAGATAATGAAATCATAAATTACTCTTTACAGTATGAGTTTGATGATGAAGAATGTACTAAGATAATCCTAAGTAGAATTCACAATGGAAAGTTTTGGTTAGATGACAGAGTGATAGATATCAGAGCTGACCTAATTCATGAAGTAACTGGTTTATCTAAAACTTGAGTCATACCATTGAATGAGAAGAACATGATAAAAATAGTATTATACAACATTAAATCATCTTACAATGGCAGAGGTATAGTGATTAGAAAAGTTCAACAGGATGATGTTAGGTATTTGTGCAAGATCCTTACAACTAAGTTTTGTGCTAACTAAAGAGAAGATGACATGGCAGTAGGAATGATACATGTAGCCTAGTTAATGTGTGTTGACAAAGTTCAAGTTGACATGTGTGAAATTTTGAGAATTCAATTATTTGAGAACTTGGAGAAGATAAAGAAGACTAAGAACTCTCAGTTTAGATTCTCATCATTGATCACTTATATGTTTTTTCATTTGTTAAGAAGATTTCCATTTACAATTGGTGATGATTGGAATGATGGAAAGACCACAATGGAAAGGATAAACATAGTATTTAGGAGACATCGTATTGACAAGGTCAATGAGAGTGCAGTATTGGTAATTAAAACATTTCAGAATTTAATGACAACTAGATCAAGGATTCCAAAGTCTTTAGTTGAGAAGTATAAGAATGAGATATGTTTCATGGTTGACACTGACTTTACATTCATTGAAGCAATAGAACCTAGAGTAGAATTCATAGACCATCTTGGCTATGAAATTTTTGAAACTAAAGCAGAAGAGTATGTGAGTAGATTTCTTAAGAGCAAGTTGGATATTCACAGTAATAGATTTGGGACTTTTGAGGAGAAGTTCAACTTCGTAAAATCTATCTTAGAAGAAAAATAGTCTAAGAAGAGAGTGGATAGTACAATAAAGAATATTTTGAAGGACACAGGGATGACATAACAAGAATTTATAATTGCTAAGTAGACAACAATAGCCATCAAAGACATAGGACAAAAGGAAATTTTGTTTGTTCCACCCCTATCATCAGTTGTAGAACAACCATCAAACATTTACATTAAGGTAAAAGTGGAGGAATTTTATAAATATCAAGAAGTTAGAAAATCCTTAAGATCGTCCTCATCTACACCTGGTAAAAGAATAAAAGAAATTGCTACTGGACCAGGCAAAAGGCAAAAAACATTAATACCACCAGTATAGAGGAAGATAGAAGAAATAAAATATGATGAAGATATCCCAGTCAAAAAGAAAACATGGAAACCTAAGATTGAAAAACTAAATGAACAAATCATACAAGATGGAGACTTTTCTAAGATGAACAAGTATTATGACCTTTATGACCATTCAGATAGACTGAATCTTGAAAATGCAGTTGTGAAACACATGATACTATCTAATAAGAAGTTTGACACAATTCAGGGCAAGATACCTGATGATTTATATGAGAAATAAGTGGACAAGAAGAAAAGAGAAACAAAAGAAGACAATAAAATCAGAGAAAATCTTGTAAGAAAATTATGTGATTTTAAAGATGAAGAACATTTCAAGGAGATCATGAAAGAACTAAACACCTAGCTAAGAACAAAGAAAAGAACCACTCAGATTATGGGAGGAAATTATGAAGAGATCAATAGAGAAATAGAGAAAGCAATAGTCAAAGTAATGACATCTAGAGTTGGAACACACTCTAGTGCATGAGGACAAATAGAGAAAGATAAGGAAGTTGAACATTAGAGAATTCCATCTCCACCAGCTATAAACATTGAAGATGTGTCAATGTGTGTGGAAGGAAATAAGATCACTTTAGATAGTGGTGATAACCCTTTCAAGAATCTTGAAAACATTGTTTACAATTTGGCTTTTGAAGAGTAGGACAATGCTAGAGAAGAAGAGAAGAGGGATTCAAGGATTGAAGAAGAAAAGGAAATAGAGAAACAAGTAGAAGCCCCTAGTCAAGAAGAAATCAGTCTTACACCTGAGACTGCAAAGAAATCACATATTGGATCTATATTTGAAAGCTTTGGAAAAGAAGTTGATTATGATGATCAGATGGAACTGATCACATCTCTGAATGAAATAATTGGGAAGAATAAGAAGGTGAAAATCCTTGAAGGATCACTAAAGGAAATAATAGAGAAGTTGCAAAGCATTGTGACTACATAGATAGTAGAGGTAGACCCACTTGAAAGGGCTAAGAAAGGTATGAATTTATTTGATGATGAGCTTACTAACTTATTTGACATAGCTAACATGAAGGCACAAGTAGCCTATGAGGCCAAATTACTTCTAGACATAAGTTAGAATATCAGGAATGACATTAACAACTTGGATATCTATATAAAAGACTTGAGAATGAACTTGGACAGAGGTAAAACTTTGTACATTCAGTGTACAGAATATGAGAATCCTATATCAGAAGAAATTCAAAAGATTAAGGCCAAAGAAGTAGAGATTCAGACAGAGGTAAATCTTCTAGCTAGCCCCAATGTGAAGATATTGGACATTGAGAAGAGAATCAACAAGATTAATGATGAAATAAGGATTATATATGATGACAAGGACATGAAACTAAAAATATTCTCTTCTAAGAGAGCATATTTCCATTAAGTTAAGCATTGTTGATGGAAAATTGGAAGAATGTCTTTCATCAAAGACATCTTTTTAGAAGTTTAGTTTTGCAAACCTTAAAGCCTGTGAAATAGAATCTTATGGATTATGTCCACTACTTGACATTGTAGACTCCATTAGGAAGGCATGGGAGAAGGATATAGAGAGCATCAAGATAAATTTTGTAGATTGTGTTGTAATCCTATCAACTCTACAATATTGAATCAAGGTATACACATTTTTTAATACAGTTTCGACACCCTTTCTTTTTGTCATTGTCAAAGGGGGAGAGATATTTAGTAGAAAATTGTTATATATGATAAGGATGTATATTCTTAGGGGGAGTATAGGATATAGTTAAGATAGATGGAGTTATAAGGGCAGTGAATATATACTTTTGTTATGGCCACAATTTTGAGTTTTTGAAGTGTTACGACTTAGCCAATTTTCTCATATGTTGCCACCAATGACAAAGGGGGAGATTGTTGGTAATTTGGATGAGTTAGATAATTAGATGTTGTCATTATGGAAACATATGATTTACATGAAGATCACATATGATAGAGAGCAAGTATGACAGAGCACAAAGAAAAATTGTTTAAGTATGAGACAATATTTTTTCCAGTATACCCAGAGATAGTTTTGATTAGCGATGTTGATTGGAGTAAGTTTAGTGCTTGTACACTTGAACATAGATAGCATGATGACTATAGAAGACTCACCTAAGAGTGCAAGTCAGTATGGCATGTACAGAAGAAGTTATGACATTTTTACCAGAGATAGTGTTAAGCCGACATGACAGAATATGAAGACAAAATTGGTAAAAAGTTAAGGGATTATTTTGTTTATCAAGATAATGTCTTAACAATATAAAGGGATAAAATCCTAGATGTTAACCCTTGGGTAAATATCTATTTTGTATAATGCTTTTGTCAATCCAACTGTAAGAGTTATTAGTCTTAATAACTTGTATAAATATGAGGCATTTGTAAATGTGAAGAATACAAGCAATTATAATGATATAGATGGTATAGTGAACATATAGCGAAGAGATATTGATGCGAAGTTGTGAAAGAAAGAAAGTAGTATAAGGTTATTTAACTTACCATATTTTTTAATTATTAATCATTATACATTACTTGTTTGGGTAGTGGGCTCATCTAGTAATCATATTTTGTACCACCAACTCTTAGTAGGGTTGAGGCTTCTAACAAGGCCTAAAGTCCTTTAATCAGGATTGAGACACTATATGCATGTAATAGGCTCCTAATAGGGTCAACATCCTTAACAGGATACTTTTGACTAGTGGATCTTTGTGGGTACCATCCCCACCAGGGTTTTCCCTTGGCCAGGGTTTCCTCAAGAACAAATAATGTGTTATGAGTTCATTTGCTTTACTATTATGCATATTCTTTAGTTTAATATGTTATGCATGTATCAAGTTAATTTGTTATATCCATAATTGGGAAAAAGTAAAAGTTTTTAGAATACTAATTCACCCCCCCCTCCCTCTCAGTATTTCTTATTTCTAACAAGACTGACACCATCCTTCCTGCTGGCAAGGATGTCAAGAAACTAGTAGAGCAAACTTGTAAGTCTCATAGTGATAAGCATGACATGACCATTGAACCAATTGAGGAGAAGGACATCAACCTCATGTCTATGATACTTGGATATAGGTTCCAACATGCAAATAGACTAAATAGTGTACTATTCTAGCAACCATAAGGATTGTAAAATAAAATGGAGACTTCAACTTGTGTGAGATCTTGTGTGTATAGTTGTTGGATAAGATTAGAGCCATTAAGCATGATAAGACCAAAGTGTTTAGATTTGGATCATTGATCATTTACATGTATTTCCATATTATTGGTAAAGTATTAGATCTTTCTCTAGATAAGACTGTTCCCACAATGCCTTAAGTATCATTCAAGGCATCATCAAAGAGTACCTTGAAGGACTACATGGAATTGGAAATCAAGACATTAAGAGTAAAGACGTAGAGAAGGTATAGGATACCTAAGAGCATAGTTGAAAAGTATAAGGACAACATTTATTTCATGGTGGAGATAGACATAACTTGTATGGAAGTTGTAGAGCCTAAGACTAAATGGATCCATCCACTTGGTTATGAAGTAGAAGAATAGGTTTTGGAAGCATATGCACAAGTTCTACTATCAGTTCTGATGAAGGGTGCTCCCCTTAATACCACAAACACATAACAGAAATAGAGAAACAACAACAATTTGCAAGAACAAAAAATGGGCTTCTTATTATCTCCACAAGTGTGGAATTAAAAATTTTAGAATTACCTTATGGAAAGCCACATAGGCATTCCCCTTACAAGATTCTATAGGACAAAGCCTCCAATCATTACCCAGATCTACTACCTAGAACTACCCCGAACTGCCCTGAACTACCTAAGACAACACTACATGTTAGAAATAGGGAATACTAAGAGGGGGGGGTGAATCAGTATTCTACAAACTTTATCTTTTGCCCAATTATGGATATAACAGATTATCTTTATACATGCATAACATAAGAAGCTAAACAACATGCATAACAATAAGGAACTCATAACAGAGTATTTGTTCTCAAGGAAACCCTAGCCAAGGGAAAACCCCAGTGGGGATGGTACCCACAAATATCCACTAATCAAAAGTATCATGTTAAGAGTGTTGACCCTGTTAGGATTCTATTACAAGCATATAGTGTATCAGTCCTGATTAAGGGACTATAGGCCTTGTTAGAAGCCTCAACCCTGTTAGGAGTTGGTAGTAGAAAATGTGATTACCAGATGAGCTCACTGCCCAAACAAGTAATGTACAATATACACTAATTAAAAAAATAGGCTAAGGTACATAACCTTATACTTCTTGCATCAATATCTCTTCACTTCTCTTTCACTATTGCTATTACATATGCTTCATATATTTCACATCATATCACTTGTCCACACTATTATGTTTTTACTACAATTAAAATTACAATTACAATTACATTTATAAAAATAACTTTATCCAAGATTTAACATCTAGGATGTCATCTCTTTATATTGTTAAGTCATTATTTTGATAAAAAAAATAATCCCTTAACTCTTTACTAGTTCTATCTTCATATTCTGTCATGTCGGCTTGAAACTGTCTTCGGTAAAACTATCATAACTTCTTTCATACATGCCATACTGACTTGCACTCTAAGATGGGTGTTCAATAGGCATCATAGAGTCTATGTTTAAGTGCACAAGCACTAAACTTACTCCAATCAACATCACAAACAAAAAATATATCTATTTTCACTGGTAAAAATAATGTCTCACACTTAGAAAAATTTGCAATGCACTCTGTCATACTTTCTCTCTGACCTGTGTGATCTTCTTATGGATCATATGTTTCCATAATGAAAACATCTATGTAATCAACGTAGAAAAATTTCCAACAATTTCCCCCTTTGTCATTGGTGGCAACATATGAGAAAATTGGCTAAGTATACAACTCAAAATCTCAAAATTATTCAAAATTGTGGCCATAGTATAAAATATATACTATTTTTATAACTCCTCAAAAAATTATTATCTCTAATATAGTACTCCCCCTAAGAGTATCAATCCTTATCATATAGTATCAATTTTATTCTATATATCTCTCCCCCTTTGACAACAATGACAAAATAAATGTAGGGAGGGTTACAAAATTGTATCACAAAAAGATTATACCTCAATTCAATTATTGCAAAGCTAGTAGGCTTACAACACAATCTGCAAAATCTATCTTCATGGCTTCTATCTCCTTCTCCCATGATTTCTTAATGGAATCTACCACATTAAGTAATGCGCTTAGTCCATAAGATGCTATTTCATATGCTTGGAGGTTTTCAATGTTAAACTTTTGAAAAGATGTCTTAGCTGAAAGACATTCTTCCAACTGCTCTTCAATAATTCTTAACTTCATAGAAGTATGCTCTCTCAAAAGAGTGAATCTTTTCAATTTTTTGTCTATCTCATCTTGCACAACTCTTATTTCATCATAAAGCTTCTAAATTTTTTTCTCAACATCACATACCTTCACATTAGGCCTAGACAGAAGGTTAGTTTCATTTAGAATTTATGCTTCTTTCAACTTTATCTTCTGATCTTCTTCTGTTGTCAAGGTTTTTGATTTTGTACACTATATGTACAAAGATTTACCTATTTCTAGATGCTTCCTCAAATCCTTGATATAGATATCAAGAGTGTTGATACCATTCTTGATATTCTAACTGATGTTCAAAAGCTTTCTAGCCTCATAGGCTGCTTTTGCTTTCTCTTTTGCAAAATCAGACAAGTTTGTGAATTCATTGTCAAAAGTTCTCATTACCTTCTTTTCTCTCTCCATAGGATCTGCTTCTACAATTTGTGCAATTACAGTGATTTGTAACTTCTTAGTTAGCTCCTTCAGACACCCTTCAAGACTCTTCACTTTCTTATTCTTGCCAATGATTTTATTCAAGGATGTGATCAATTCCAACTGATCATCATCATCTACTTCTTTCCCAAATGCTCAATCATAGATCCAATTTGAGTCTTCTTTCTAGTCTCATGAGTAAGACTAATATCTTCTTTGGTGGAATGGGAACTTGTTCCTCTATTATTGGTGCTTCCATAACTGTAGTCTCTGTCATCTCTTCTTCTTTTGTAGCTTCCTATTCTTCAAAGGCCAAATTGTCAACAATGTTCTCCAAATTCTTGAATACATTTTCATCAGTATACAAGGTGTTTTTTGTACCTTCTACATTCATTGTTTCATCTTCAATATTAATGGCTAGAGGAGAGGGAATGTCCTCTTATTTTTTCTCACCTGCTTTCTCTGCTACAACTAATGGTTCTCCAACATTTTCTACCATTACCTTGATAATAGCTTTCTTTGTCTCAGAATTGATTTCTTCATACCTACCTCCCATAATCTGAATAGTTCTCCTTTTGGTTCTCAAATGGGTGCTTAAGGCTTTCATGATCTAATTGAAATGTGTTTCATCTCTTATTTCACAAAGCTTTCTCACAAGCTTTTCTCTGATAGTTGTGTCCTCCTCTAATGCTCTCTTCTTCCTATTTACAAGTTTGTTATATAAATCATTAGGTATCTGTCCCTAAATTGTATCAAACTTCTTGTTAGCCAAAATCATATGCTTCAAAACTACATTCTCCATATTAAGTCTGTCTATATAATCATAAATATCATAGTACTTGTTCATTTTTGTAAAGTCACCATTCTTAATGATCTTCTCATTAAGCTTTTCAACTTTTAGTTTCCAAGCTTTCTTCTTAGTAGTGACATCATCTTTTATTTCTGCAATCTTTCTTGGAACTAGTTGCACTAAAGTTTATGTCTCTTTCTAGGTCTAGTAGCACTTTCCTTTACTCTTTTTCTTGGTGTGGAGGAAGTGGATCTAGTAGACATCTTTGCTTCTATATCCTTCTCAATTACTTCCACTTTCACCTTCACTTGTGGTTCTTCTTGTTGTACTGCAATTGATGATAAAGGAGGGATAGACAAAACTTCTTTTTGTCCACTCTCTATGATTCCTACTATTGTTTTCTTTGCTACCAAACACTCACACTCTATCATCCCTATATCTTTTAGGATTTTCTTTATAGTGCTCTCAACTCTCTTCTTAGACTGCTTCTCTTCAATCAAGATCTTTGCAGAGTTGAAGTTCTCCTCAAAGGTTCCAAACCTGTTACACTGAGTTTCCATTATTCTAGTCATTTCCAATGGTGTAAGGAAATCTCCTCAAAAGATGAAAAAACATATAAGTGATTAGGGATGAGAACCTAAACTGTGTATACTTAGTTTTCTTAATCTTCTCCAAGTTCTCAAACAATTGAATTCTTAGAATTTCAAACATATCAACTTGTACCCTATCAACACACATTAGATAGGCTGCATGTACCATTCCTGCTACCATGTCATCCTCTCTCAAATTTGCACAAAAATTATGATGAAGGGTGTTCCACTTAATACCACAAACACATAACAAAAATAGAGAAATAAAAACAACAATATGCAAGAACAAAAAATTGGCTTCTTATTATCTCAGTAAATGTGGAATTACAAACTTTCAGAATTACAATATGCAAAGCCACATGGGCATTCCCTTACAATATTATATAGGAAAAAGCCTCGAATCAATACCCAGATCTACTACCCAGAACTGCCCTAGACAACTCTACGGGCCTTCTTTATATAGGCATTTTCCACTGCCTGAGAAGGTTCCAGAAATTTAGCCCTTAGGGCTGACCAACTTAGAATTATTTTATTTTTCAATTTATTACATCAAAGTTAGCTCAAAATAAATTTTGAAACCCGAACAAAATTTTTGAAGGAAAATTATTTTTCGCCATTTCAGGTGGCCCGACTTTTGGAGACCATAAGTCATCACTAGTTGACCCGATTGACTATTATAACCCCATTTCAGAAAGCCCACAAAGCATTCTACAGGCTTGACTCATGCAAGTTCCTATCATCCAACTTTTTGACCTCATCTAGGGCCTCTAAAGCCTTCAAAATTGAGTTCAAAGTATTTGTACCCTGCTGCCAATATCAAAAATCTTCAATATCTTCAAAACTAGAACTGATCTATCCATGAAACTTTATTGGTAGGCCAATATGACTGAGATGAACCTCCACATGTAAAATCATAACATTGCAAGATCATATGACCAACTTACTAAAAATAGCAAGTTCCCATTAATAGCAACTCTACACAAGATAACCCTTATTGAATACAAAAATAGAAATATTTTTGGGTGATGCAAGATTGCTCTTACACCCAGGATGCTCCTGCATCAGACACCTAGGGTAATTTGAGAAGTGACCCTATCACAACTTAGGTGTGCAGAGGAAAACAAAGATGGTTAACCTCCTCCTTTGTTAGCCATGATGAATCTTCAACAGGTCATCCTGTCCATTTGACCAAATACTCTTCATATGTCTTGTTCCTTGTGCTTCTACCAACATGACTATCCAATATGTCTTCAATCTCCTTGATATCTGAACTGGTTGCTAGAATACTTGACCATGCTACTATAACCTCATCTTCAACACCTCCTTCATGATACTCTATCAAATCTGAAATGTTAAACACTAGTGAAATATTCAACTCAATAGGCAATTCTACCTCATATGCATTTCCTGAATCATGCTTCTTCAGTATCTTACATGGCCCAAACTTCTTCATTTTCAACTTGTTATATGTACCAACCAGAAATCACTCCTTCCACAAATGAACCATGACTTCATCTCCAACCTAAAATTCCTTATTCCTACTTTTCTCATCTGCCTTAGCCTTATACTGCATGTTTTTCTTGGTAATGTGCTTCCTCACCTCCTCATGGATGTTCTTCAAATGTTTTGCAAAATCCTCAGCTTCAGCACTACTTATTTCTCCTTTATCTATCTTTCTCAACTTAGATGCATTTCTTGGACTACTTCCATATATAATCTAGAATGGTGATTTACCAGTGCTCCTATTGATAGAATTATTGTATGCAAATTATTCTTGTGGTAAAATCAAATCCCATCCTATTGGCTTATCTCCAACCAAACATCTCAGCAAATTCCCCAAACTCCTATTCACCACCTCTGTTTGTCCATCAGTCTGTGGATGATGTGATGAACTAAATTTCAAATCTATCTTCAACTTCTTCCACAATGTACGCCAGAAATATCCAACAAACTTAATGTCTCAATCTGAAACTATGGTGTTTGGCAAACCATGTAGTCTCACCACTTCTTTGAAAAATAATTCTGCTACATGAACAACATCATTAGTCTTCTTACAAGGAACAAAATGTGCCATCTTTTAAAATCTATCAACTACTACAAAAATTGAATCATGTCCCTATTGTGTCCTTGGTAAACCAAGATCAAAGTCCATATTGATTGTTGGAAATATTCAAGACTAGCTAGGTTACTGAGAGGGGAGGGGTGAATCAATAACTTCAAAACTTTTACAAATTTTAGATCTCAACCATTTTCTCAATGACATTAGATTGATAAGCTAACTGTATGCATGAGTAATAGAAAGAATAAAACATTCATAACACTTTGAACACAGAGATTTGGTGACCCAGAAACCTTCCAAATAGAAAGTAAAATTGGGGTGGGGATGAAACCCACTAAACTTCAATACTGCAGTATAAAGTTTGTTGGTTAAGGCTTACAATGGTCACTTCTAATGATCTGCCCTATTAGGAGCAATAAGGACTGCTAGGTCCACCTTGTTAGAGGATTTACAAACATACAAAGAAGTATGCACTTGGTTAAGATATTTTTGCAAAGACTGTTAAGTCTACCCGGTTAAAGGATTTGGGGCTGATTCACCTGTTAGGATGAAATAGTAGATCTCTTACTTGCAACTGTACTTGCTGATTGAGATTCTCTAATGTACTGATCACCTTCTATGATAGATATGTCTCTGCTACTTCTTATACTATTGTATCCCTTTGCAATTCGCTTATCTCTACCTTTCTTCTCTTTTTCGCTTTTTCCTTTTCACACTTTGGATATGATACAAAACATTGTTTATATATCAATCCAAAATAATTACAAAACAATACCAAAGTTGGCTCTAAACAAGAAAACACAAGTATGACTAAGTCGGCCCAAATATAGTGACTCGGTTACTGAAAACTAACTTGGTGACTTTCTGATACTTGGCATCCACTACGTTACTTGGCATCATCATGCACTGAGTAGAAGTGGAGGCTCAATCCATACTAACCACTCGGTTGTAGTTTCCAACTCGATATATACTAGAGACTCGGTAGATATAGTGTCACTTAGTAGAGACTAAATTCCTTGTTTACCATGCTGGCACTCGGTAAACACTACTCATCTCATCACTCGGTGATGATAACTCGGTAAGCACTGTTCTACTCAGTAAGCATTGTTCTGCTCGGTAAACACTGTTATGCTCGGTAAACACTATTCTGCTTAGTAAACACATAGAGTCTAACTAAGTGTTGTCACTAATGACAATCATACTTAATTCCAACAATCTCCCCCATTGGCATTAGTGACAAAAACACTTATTGCCCAAAACCAAAAAAAAATCATGCTGAATCTATCTCTTTTTTTTTTTAATTTATCTTTGTCATACTATTGTATATACATTTCATGTCTCCCCATAGAGTATACATACAAATATGTTATATCACCTCATACTCATATTTCCTATTTATACTTTCTCCCCCTTTCATATCTCATATATCTTATATACGTTCTCCCCCTTTTTGACAATAACGCCAAAGGTGTATATACAAATATTTTACACGGAGATGCCAAAATGTGAGAGAAAATCAGAGTGTACCTTACTTATTAATGCTAGAGTTCTATCCCAATTCTCTTGTAGAATCTTGCATGTATGGAGTGAAACTTGGACTTCTGCAGAGCAACTTGTCTATTCCAGAGGAATCATCATTGAACTTGTTAACTGCTTCTGCCAACTGCAACAAAATGTATTGAGAGGAATCAACTTCAACACCTATAGCTTCTATCAAAATTTTCTTGGCATCCTCAATGATCTTATATTCCTTATCTCTTTCTTGTTTTAGTTTCTTTTTCTTTACTTTCTTCTGGAGGAGTTCACCAACTATTTTCATTTGATCTACAGTGAGGTTTGCAAAATCTAACTAGGGAATTTCTATCTCCTCATCTAGATCTATACCTTCTACTACACTCTTGCTCAAAAATTTTGTACTCAGTTGAGTCTTTATACTTAGTGCTTTTGTAGTAGAAATTATGGTAGACACAGTAGGACTTGTAGTGAAAATTGATAAACTTCCAACTGATGGGATGCTAACTGGAATATTTGATTTAAACCAAAAACTAAAGTATTTACAACTATAGAATCTAAGGTACTTACTACTAAAAAACTCAAAATTGAAGAAGGTACAAAAGACTTCAACTCAATGGAAGGAGGCTGAAGCTTGGTAGATGAAGTGGTAACCACTTCTATTATTGATACATTGAGCTATGCTAGTGATGATTGGACATTTGATGTATCTGAGGGAGTTGTCACAATCACACTTGAAGTTTTCTCCAGGCTAGATGGAACAATTTTTACTGGAGAGTGAGGAAGTGAGGCAATTACCTTTGTAGTTATCCAAACTAGATCATCTTCCTCAACATTCTTCTTAGCTTCCTCAGAAGCTTCTTTTCCTGCTTCTTCTATCTCAACATTATCAATCTGAACTATTTCTTCATCTTCTTCATCACTGTCATCTTCAATATCTTTAATTATCACAATTTCAGTACTCAGTTTGTGAAGATGATAAATGTTTTTCCAAGTAGATTATGCACTCTTCACAACCAACTCTATATCCTTGATCAAAATTAAGCAACTGTTGAATTTTAGTGTCATCTTGGACTCATTTTCTATCAATGCCTTATTTATTTCAGCATTTTTCAAACTTGGCATCAATTGCCTTAAGGTTTGAGCATAGATGTCCTTGACAGTTTGCCTTGCATTGGACCATCTCATCTTGATTGGGTTTAATACAGCTCCTGGGATTTGAGAAGCTATTTTTTCAGGTGAGTATTTCCATCTTCCCATTTTCTCAATAACAGCATCTTCAATTTCCTGCTCCTCTACCTTTGACCTTGTTTCATATTTGAGAGATTTGAAATTTTTAATTCCAGATCCTTCTCTCAAATCCTTAATCTTTTCTTCAAAAGAGGGAGGAGGCCTTTTGAGTACTATATCATCGTTGACTTTTCCTACCTTGTCCCTTGATCTTTTCCTTGTGAATACTGTAGTGGGTTGCTCGGGTTCCTTGGTGATAGATACCTTTCCTTTCTTCTTTATAGGCACTTGTTCTTCTTTACTCTTATCCTTTTCTTCTTCTTCTAAAATATCCTCTCCTTTGTCCTTGGTTAACATTAGAGGTGTGCTAGATTGCATCTTGGCCATCCTTTTTCTGCCTTTGTTAACCGCCTATGGAAGCTTTATGCTTAGCTTAATTCTTACCTTAGCTTCATCATATGTTCCAAAGTATGGAGCTTTTGGATCAATGGGTTGATTTACTACGGCTTCAATTATATCCTTTGTCTCATCAATGTTTACCTCATAAGGAAGAGGTTTTACCCATACAATCTTGGGCCTTACTGCTTGAATATATACTCTATCACAATCAACCATAAAATAAACATCATCTTTATAATCTTCCACCAACTTTAGTGGAATCTGAAATCTATTATTCATCTTCTCCTTAAAAGATTCAAAATAGTTATCCATTATGCTTGTAAAATTCTCACCCATTTCTGCAATATACTCATTTATCTGATAAAGAATAGGCACATCCTTTCTCCATTTTACCATGCCTTTAGATGGGAAAAACTTTTGAGCGTAGAAAAATAAACAAACTAACAGTGAGCCAAAATTAAATGGATTGTTCTTTGAGGTTTGGATGCTCTCCATATTCTTGTTGAACTATTTCAACAATAGATCTGCTAGGTCAAATGACAGATTGTTCTTCACAATTTTATAGGCTAGGTCAACTGCTTCACACGGAACACTATTCTGCCAACTTGAACTATATATCTTGTGAGCTATTACATATGTGCCAAATTTTAGTTCTACATCGGTAATGTTGTTTATTCTCATACCTCTACCATCCCATTCAGCTAGGGTTTTCTTTTCCAGTTCTACCCGACCTAGGGTTTTTTGTAGATTTTTCCTTGGCAAGCATGGGAAGACCAGTGATTCGGTGAATCATCTTCTTTGATATTTCCACTAGTTTCTCAAGCCAAATTTTACCTTCATGCACTCGGCTTAGAATATATCTTATCCATTTTATCTAGAAACTCTGAGGCAAGTGGGTGATATGTGTCAAACCCTTATCTTCCAAATGTTTATGTTCTAGTTTGAGAACACCATCAACACACAATTCATCATGAACAACATCTATCTCTAGGGTTCCAAGTTCTTGAATTGTACATCTAAAATGACTACAAATGTCATTTACAAGAAGTACCTTTGGAGGAATTTGAGACTGAGCTCCACTCAGATCTAGGGTTTCTACAATCGTGGGCATGAGTTTGAAATCTGGTGCTTTCCATTCTCCATGGACTAACATTTTTGAACCTTTCTTTACTTTGGTGCTGGATGATGCCATGGTCGCTCTTCAAAAAATTTCTACTGCAAAATTTTTCTTTGAATCACTTGATCGCACTTAGAAATTTTTCTGCTCAATATGCTGATATTCGTGGTGAAGAATGAATTTGATTTCATGCTTTTTGTTAAAACTTTGTCATTAATGCTCCATAGGAATTAGGGTATAGAATTCGATAGACTATCATCCACTAAGCATTAATTGCTTGATGAAGATTTCAAAACTCGGTGAACATACTACTCTGACCTTACTCGATAACCAAATGAAATTATGTTACTCTTGACCTTGCTCAGTTGAAACTGATACCAACCTTCCTATGATCCTCCTGTATCTTGCATATTGATTTGGATCTTTCTTCCTTTCAATTTAGGAACTATTTGGAATATGTCTATGATGATACAGTTGCAGTGCTTTCTTGGAGAGTTAGTTAGAATTGATAGAGCCACTCTCTTCATGAGTGACTTCATTACTTGGACTGGTTTTCTCGGTAGGTTTAGAGATCCACTATTGTCTCATCTACTTCCTGATGCTATCTGATTTTGCTTTCTTTTCATCTTCAACTTTGCCTAAATTCATGCAATTTTTAGCTATGTGACCAAGCTTAGTGCATTTGTAACATCTTGTGGTAGTATCCCTTTTTCTCAAGTGATGCCTTACACAATTCATGCCAATGTGTCCATATTCTCCATAGTAATGACATCTACACCAAGTGTTGTAATCCCAACCAAATATTGCTCTCATAATTTGTTCTACTGGATTGGGTGTTTTAGTTCTGCATTCTGATGCCTTGTGACCTTGTTTGTTACATTTGTGACATTTTCCTTCAAATCTTGGTTTCTCCTTGCATTCATTTTCTTTATGACCATGCTAATTGCAATTGTAGCATTTTCCATTAAATTTTTCTTTTCCATTGCTCCAACATTTGTTTGAAGTATGACCAATTTTTCCATAGTGATTGCAAGTAGGTTTCTGATTCATTTGAGTACCTTGTTTGGAGGATTCACCTTCCTCTTTGTATCCAAGTCCTGCTTTTCCTTTTTTCTTATGAAGGTTTCATTCATACACCTAATTCATATTTTCTTGAGATTTCAACATTCTTTCATTGATTTTCCTTTTAGTATCTAGGTCACTCATCAATCTTAAATTGATTTGCTTTTCAGATCTCAGTTCCTCTCTTATATTTTCATTTTCTGATCTTAGAGTCAAGATTTCTTCATTTGCATTGGAGATTTGATTAATAAGGTTTTCTAGATGAAGGGTTTGATTATGGATTTAATTGTTCTTTCCATCTATTTCATCTTTCATCTTGTTTCTTTGTTCCAAGATTTCAGAGAATCTTGTTGACTGAATTTCCTGTTCTCTTTTCAATTTTCTTATTTATTCTTCCAGAGATCCATTCTTTTCTAGAAGTTCTTTTGCTTCATTGTTTGCTTCATTTGAGTTGCTTGAAGGGAAAAAGTCTTCAATCTTTTCTTCAACATACTGGTGGTCATTCATCTGATTTTCAAGTTCCTTCCTTCTTTTTAGGGAAAGGGAAAGATGCTCTTTTGCTTCCTTGAGTTGAGTTATGGCCATTTCTAGATCTAGCTTTTCATTCTCAATTACTTTGTTAAGTCTAAATATCTCCATTGTCCTGAATCTTTTCTCAAGCTATCAAACTTTATTCTGAGAACCATGGACCTCTGATACCAATTGTTGGAAATATTCAAGACTAGCTAGGTTACTGAGAGGGGAGGGGTGAATCAGTAACTTCAAAACTTTTACAAATTTTAGATCTCAACCATTTTCTCAACGACATTAGATTAATAAGCTAACTGTATGCATGAGTAACAGAAAGAATAAAACATTCATAACACTTTGAACATAGAGATTTGGACCCAGAAACCTTCCAAATAGAAAGTAAAACTGGGGTGGGGATGAAACCCACTAAACTTTAATACTACAGTATAAATTTTGTTGGTTAAAGCTTACAATGATCACTTCTGATGATCTTCCCTATTAGGAGCAATAAGGACTGCTAGGTACACCTTGTTAGAGGATTAACAAACATACAAAGAAGTATGCGCTCAGTTAACAAATTTTTGCAAAGATTGTTAAGTCTACCCGGTTAAAGGATTTGGGACTGATTCACCTATTAGGATGAAATCATAGATCTCTTACTTGCAATTTTACTTATTGATTGAGATTCTATGATGTACTGATCACCTTCTATGATAGATATGTCTCTGCTACTTCTTATACTATTGTATCCCTTTGTAATTCTCTTATCTATGCCTTTCTTCTCTTTTTCGCTTTTTCCTTTTCACACTTTGGATATGATACAAAACATTGTTTATATATCAATCCAAAATAATTACAAAATAATACCAAAGTTGGCTCTAAACAAGCAAACACAAGTATTACTAAGTCAGCCCAAATATAGTGACTTGGTTACTGCAAACTAACTTGGTGACTTTTTGATACTCAGCATCCACTGCGTTACTCAGCATCATCATGCACTCAGTAGAAGTGGAGGCTCAATCCATACTAACCACTTGATTGTATTTTAAAACATGGTATGTAATGGAGACTCGGTAGATATAGTGTCACTCGGTAGAGACTGAATTCCCTATTTACCATGCTGGCACTCGATAAACACTACTCATCTCATCACTTGGTGATGATAACTCAGTAAGCACTATTCTACTCGATAAGCACTGTTCTACTCAGTAAACATTGTTCTACTTGGTAAACATTATTCTGCTTGGTAAACACTATTCTACTCAGTAAACACTATTCTGCTCGGTAAACATGCAAAGTCTAAATAAGTGTTGTCACTAATGACAATCATAATTAATGACAAAAAATGATATCCTCCCAAGGCTTCTCTACTATAGGTAATGGCTGATACAACCCTATATTCTACTTCACTCCTTTCACCATCAGACACACTCTACAACTTTGTACGAACTTCTTGACATTTTGCTGCAACTGTGGCCAATAATAATTCTCACTAACCAAAGCAATGGTTTTATCATGACCAAAATGTCCAGCCAATCCTCTGCTATGCTTCTCCTTGATAAGATTATCCCTTATAGAAATTCATAGAATGCACAACTGACTCCCTTTGAATAGCATATCATCTTGGATGATAAAATCCAGCCACTTGATTCTATCTAGAGTAACAAGTTCTTTACAAGCTTTCCAAGCTTCATCAAAATCAGGATCCCCTGAATACAAATTCTTGAGTTCCTTGAACCCAACCACTTCAACCTGCATTTCTATCAGCAATAGTTGCCTTCTACTAAGAGCATCATCAACCATGTTAGACTTTCCACTCCTGTGTTTCAAAACAAATGTGTAACTCTGCAAAAACTCAACCCATTTCAAATGCCTTTGATTCAACTTTCCTTGACTATTCAAATATTGCAAACTTTGATGATCAGTATACAAAACAAACTCCTTAGGAAGTAGATAGTGTCTCCACTTCTTCAATGCCTGAACTATAGCATAAAATTCCTGATCATAGACATAATACTTTCTCTTGGCATCATTTAACTTCTTACTAAAATAAGCAATAGGTATACCTTCTTGGCTCATAACAGCTCGTATTGTAGTACCACTAGCATCATAGTCTACTTGAAACACCTTATTAAAATGTAGAAGTGCTAAAATAGGTTGTTCTGTACCTTTCTATTTCAATAGTTTAAAACTCTTATCTGCCCCATTAGTCCACTTGAACTCTTTTCTATCCCCTTTCATTGTTTCAGTCAAGGGTCCACAAATACTGCTAAAATTTCTAATAAACTTTCTGTAAAAGCTAGCCAAACCATGAAAAGATCTTACCTCAGTAGCACTCCTTGGATTAGGCCATTCAAGGATAGCCTATACTTTCTTTGGGTCCATTTTTAGACCTTCTGTTGAAACTACAAATCCCAAATACACTAACTCTTTCTTCACAAAACTGCACTTCTTCAAATTAATCAACAATTTCTCATCTCTCAGCTTCTCAAACACCATACAAATATGCATGATATGCTCTTCCAATGTCTTACTAAAGATCAAAATATCATCTAGATACACAATGACAAACTTACCCAAAAATGCTTTTATAACCTTGTTCATGAGCCACATGAAAGTGCTCGGTGCATTGGTTAGCCCAAAAGGCATGACTAACCACTCATATAGTCCTTCCTTTGTCTTGAAGGTAGTCTTCCATCCATCTCCTTCCTTGATCTAAATCTGGTGATATCCACTCTTCATATCTATCTTTGAGAAATACATAGCTCCACTCAAACAATCCATAATATCATCCATTCGTGGCAATGGAAACCTATACTTGATTGTGATCTTGTTTATTGCTTTGGAATCTATACACATCCTCCATTCTCCATTCTTCTTTGGTGCTAATATTGCTAGTACAACACATGGACTTAGGCTCTCCCAAATCAATCCCTTTTGTAACAACTGACGTACTTGTTTGTTCAACTCTTCACTTTCTATTGGTGTCATTGTATGTGCTACCTTGTTTGGCAAACTAGCTTCTAGAATCAAATCCATCTGATGAATGATCTTCCTTAGTGGTGGTAATCTATTAGGTACATTATCAGATACAATATCCTAAAACTCATTCAATAAATCTATAACCTTTATAGGTACATCCTCTACTTCTTCTTTACCAACTTTTGGAATTAAAGAAAAAAATGCATGCTCATGCCTCATACCATCTAGGAATTTTCTTCCATCAACAAATGTTATTCTTGCATTACCACATACCTTTTCTTCAATCTCCTTCAATGGCTTTAGCTTATGTCACACTCCATCCTTTGTCAAGGAATAGGTATTTGCACAACCATCATGTACAACACATCTATCAAACTACCACAGTCTACCCAAAAACATATGACATGCATCCATAGATATGATATCACATAGTACCTCATCTTGGTACCCACCAATCTTGAACTTTACTAGGCACTGTTCATTGACCATGACCTTATGCTCATCCTACACCCAGGCAATTTGATATGGATGTGGGTGTTTATGTCTCTTGAGCTTCAACTTTGTCACCATCTCTTCTAACACCAAATTGTCAATGCTTCCAATATCAATAATCAAATCACAACATTTTCCCTCACACTTGCATCTAGTGTGAAACAAGCTCCTCCTTTGTTCAGGTTCAATCTCACCACTTAGCAGGACTCTTCTATTAGTCAACATTTCTCCGCTTTCAGCATCTTCTGAATTTGATGATCTGGCATCTTCATCTACATGTGCAACTCTGGCCTAGCCTTCATTCCTCCTATCTATCCTTCCTTGGCATTGAAGATATTCAAATGCCCTATGACCTTCTTCTCTGATCTCTATTATTCTAATCTTTTAAATAATTGGAATTGTTTCCTCTTTTATTTTGACTGCTACTGGCCTCATCCTTCATTTTTGGATCTTCATTTCAACCTCCATATGACCATCCACTAGATTGTCCACTGTGACCTCTTCCATTTTATCTGCTCTCAAAGTTCTTGTTCAACTTTTCCTCCACTTTGAGGGCAAACTTGTATGCCTCTTCAATACTGTTCATTCGAACTAGATTCAGCTCCTCCTAAATGCTTGGCCTTAACCCATTAAGGTAATGAGCAACTTTCTCCTTATCAGCTTCCGCATGGCCTATTCTAATGAGGATTCGATAGAACTCCTCTATATACTCCAGAATAGATCTCCCTACTTGCTTCAAACTTTGCATCTTCTTCAATAGGTCAAGCTCATAATCAACAAGAATGAATTGTCACTTCAATTTATCCACAATCTGATCCCATCTTGTGATTTTATCTTTCCCTCTTCTATTTTGCTCCAATTGAATCTCTTGCCACCAGATCTTCGTATGACCTTTCAATCTGGCCTTCATGAATTTGACCCTATCAAGATCCTCAATATCTTCATACTCAAAATATTCTTCACATTCATTGATCCAATCAATCAATTCTTCTGGGTTAAGATTTCCTGAACATGCAGGAACCTCAATCTTAAGTCTTTTTTCAATCTTGGAAATGACTCAGAAAAGCCTTTCTTCTTCTTGATTCAAAATTTCACCTTCTTCTTCTCGATCATCATTTCCTTCTTCAGCTTCATCCTCACTTTCATCTCTAACATTAAGATTCATTCCTCTGTGAATCTCTTCTTGCAATGCTTGCACTTGTCTCTAGAGCACTCTAACCTCAAGTGTTACAACACCACCTCTTCTACCATGTTCCCTTTGTGGAGGTATTTTTATAATGCATACTAAAACCCTAACCATGGTCCTAGTGCAAACTACCTCACAATCGGCAATCTATTTACACACTCAAGAAATCTTGCTCTGATACCACTTGATGAAGGGTGCTCCCCTTAATACCACAAACACATAACAAAAATAGAGAAACAACAACAACAATATGCAAGAATAGAAAATTGGCTTCTTATTATCTCCATAAATGTGGAATTACAAAATTTTAGAATTACAATATGCAAAGCCACATGGGCATTCCCTTACAATATTCTATAGGACAAAGCCTCAAATCAATACTCAGATCTACAACCCAAAACTACCCTAGACAACACTACGGGCCTTCTTTATATAGGCATTTTCCACCACCCGAGAAGGTTCTAGAAATTTAGCCCTTATGGCCGACCAACTTAGAATTATTTTATTTTTCAATTTATTACATCAGAGTTGGCTCAAAATAACTTTTGAAACCCGAACAAAAATTTTGAAGGAAAATTATTTTCTACCATTTCAGGTGGCCCAACTTCTGGAGACCATAAGTCATCACTAGTTGACCCGATTGACTATTATAGCCCCATTTTGAAAAGGCCACGAAGCGTTCTATAGGCTTGACTCATGCAAGCACTTTTCATCCAAATTTTCAACCTCATCTGGGCCTCTAAAGCCTTCAAAATTGAGTTCAAAGTTTTTGTACCCTGCTACCAATACCAAAAATCTTCAATATCTTCAAAACTCGAGCTGATCTAGCCATGAAACTTTACTGGCATACTGATATGACTGAGATGAACCTCCACATGTAAAATCATAACATTTCGAGATCATATGACCAACTTACTAAAAATAGCAAGTTCCCATAAATAGCAGCTCTGCACAAGATAACCCTTATTGAATACAAAAATAGAAATATTTTTGGGTGATGCAAGATTGCTCTTACACCCAGGATGCTCCTACATCAACTTAGTAGTTAGGATCTTGCATAAGTATCTCACATCATCTTGTTTGATCTTACTAATCACAATTCCTCTACCATTATAGGATGAGTTTGTGTTATCAATGACTATTTTCCTCATTTTTTCATTTAAAGGAATAGCTCCAGTTTTAGATAATCTAGTGACTTCATGAATCAAATCTACTGTAATATCTATCACTCTATCTTCTAGCTAAAACTTTCCATTATGAATTCTACTCAACATAATCTTAGTGCATTCTTCATTATCAAATTCATACTGTAATCCATACTTAACAATTTCATTATGTTCCAAATATTCAAAACCTTGTTTCAGTGTCATATCCGATTGTAAATCTTGAGATATTCATTTGTGAAATCACTATCACTGATTGTCTCTAGTTTGTATCCAACATAACTTTTGACATTTTTTAAGTGTAGAACTTCATTTGGTACAGATGATAATGCAAACCTAGGGTCATCTTCCAAGGGTTCTACTAGTTCCCTTTTCAATTAAGGTCTATTCTTATCTCTGACATTGTGTATTAAAGAAACATCCATGATTTCTTCAAATTGCTTTATCGATTCAAAGATTTGTCAAGTAAAATACCTTAATTTCATGATTTTAGGGCTTGTGTAGATTCGACACAAAATTCTTCTCCAAATCCTTGCAAAATGCTTTCAATCACTACTCTTTGATCTCCTTAACACTTGAATTCACTTTGATGATCAAATAATACCGATCATAACCTTTTATTAATTCAATCTCACTTATATCTAACATCGCATTCAATTCTTTTGCTGCTTCTTTCCAAAAAGTTGTTTCTACTAACCTGCAAAACTTAAAACTTCTTGCAATCTCACAAAACATAATATTTTTCTTTGCGCTCTTAACCATAGCATTAGAACATCATAAAATACCTTGCACTAACTGCGCAAGACTCCTTTCATCATATATCTACTTCTATACTAATCTAAATTCCTATTCTACTACAATTTACATAAATTAAGTACTTTGAGATAGGTCAAGTAAAGATTCATTCTTACCTTTCAATACTTCACCTTCCTGATTACCTTCAATATTGAATATGTCTCCTTGATCTATGCTTTTGATAAACTTCACTTCATCTAAATTACTACAACATCCTTTCTGACTGTTACTTGCATCTTCATTTCTTCTTGTGTGATTTGTGGGATTAGGATTAGGATGAAAAACTCTATTGTTTATTCTGCAAAAGCTTGATGTATGTCCAACCTTGTTGCATATTTGACAAACAATTCCATTGTTTCCATATCTTGGTCTAGGTTGATTGATTTGTGATTTGTAGTTTCTAGCAATGTGTCCAACCTTCTTGCCTCTATAACATATTACTCCATTTCTTCTGTTCATATCTTCAGTAGGTTTCTTATCTGCATTTTTAGTATTCCTAAAAATTCTACTACCATCATTATTCTCAATAAATGTAAGATTCCTACATTCAATAGCTCTATGTCCAAAACCATGACAATTGTAACAATAACCATTAAGAGGTTTAAATTGTTTACCTATGAAATCTCTCTTCATATGACCAATAGTAATACAAGAAAAACATCTACCTTTGAATTCTCTTTGCATACCTTTGGGTTATTCCTTTGGCTTCGGTGATTCTTCTTCTTTAGGTGTATCTTTAGATTTGTTGATCTCATCTATGCTTTCAGATATTTTCAGATTTGGTTCCTTGCTTTTATCATTTGCTTTAAAAGTGTTGAATCCAAGACCAGTCTTATCATAGAATGGTTTTTGATAAGATATTTGTTCATCAATCTTCTCACTAGTTGAATATAGTCTTTCAAGTTGGTGTTTGGATTGAGTCAATTCACCTTTCACAATCTTATTGTATTTCTTAAGCTCATCATACTTCAAATTGACTTTCTCAAGTTCACATGTTACTTTAAAAAGTTTAGATTTTAGTCCTTCATTTTCAATGTTTAGACTTTCATTCTTAGATTTTAGATTTGCTTCATTCTTGCCATTTCCATCTTTCAAACTAAGCTTCAAATTTGCAATCTTGAGTTCACGCTTAAGGATCTCATTTTATTTTTCTAAATTGTCATCACAATCTTCAATAAAAACTTCGGATTCCTTTTCAGATCTTAGATCTTCTAAATTTCTTTTTAGTTTCTCAATGAGGTTCTTTCCATCATCATACTTTATTTTCAAAGTATCATTTTCAATAGTAAGCAAGTCAATCTGTTCAAGAGCTTCTTCAAGATTCTTCTGTAGTTGTTCCATATCCATAGAGATCTTACTCAAGCTGCCAGGCTTTCCTTAAATGATTATTTTTTGAGTAACTAATCTTTGATACCAATTGTTAGAAATAGGGAATACTGAGAGGGGGGGGTGAATTAGTATTCTATAAACTTTATCTTTTACCCAATTATGGATATAACAGATTATCTTTATACATGCATGTAAAGGATAAAATATGGATGGGGTCCTAGAACAATGGTTTGCACATAAAAGAGACCCCAAAACCAATATTTTACACTTACATGAAATTGTATTGATATGGAAATTAAATGTAAATGACTAATGTTCAAATGAAGAGATAGAGGTACTTACCTCCATAAAAGAATTTGCTGAAAACCCTGTCAAATAGTCTCAAAAACTATTGATTTTTGCATGGTTAAACAGAACTGCAAGATCTACAAAACCCATAAATCTTTTTTCAAGATGGCTCAGCTCAAGTTTGACTCTCATAAAAGGTCAAATACCACATTCTTTATTTGAAGTCTGATTTGAATTCTATTCACAGATCTTGAAAGTTTGCCGAAAAGGGTATCCAAATCTACTCTCACATCTGAAACTCTGCACATGCACCTACAAGAAAAAGATGGTTTTTATTATTTGTTTGGGGGGTTTGCCTTGGTCAAACCCCAGTTTGGAATCAACCTTAATATTGAAATTGAAATGGAGAATGCTAGCAAGTAGTGAAAAGGATCTAACAATGAAGCTATGCAATTCAATAGATAATGCAATTGTATTTGAAATGTAAATAAGTATATTGATATGAAAGCTTGAACAAAACAATAAATGTAAATCAAACCTCCATGGTTGTATGCTTGGAATTCACCTTGGTAAGAGAATGAAATGGATCTTGAAGATGAACAAAGGATCTTGAAGAAAGATCACACCATCATGATGGCTAGATCTAGGGTTTGAATGATAAATCTTGAATTCTTGAACCAAATCCCTTCAATAGCTTGATTGCTTGAATCCTTGATCTTCAATGGAGAACTTGGATGGAGAAGAAGACTTGAAATGCTTGAATGGATGCTTGCTTGATCACCTTGAGAACTTGAGAGCTTGAAAACTTGATTGTGAGATATGTTCTCACAAAACTTGATTATGAAAATGAGAGAGGAAGGCCTCCTTTTATAGTGATCTAGGGCACACTCCTCTAGATGGGCCACCTTGGAGAACTAAATCCCAATTAGGTCCTCACCTTTATAAAATATACCTATATTAAATGCAATTAAAGGATTTAACATCTCGAAACCTGAAATGGCCGACCTGGAGGTGGTAAAATAAATCTCCCAAAAGCCCGAAGCCCAGAAATTAAAGATCTTGAAAATTTGGAGAAAGGGGTCAATGTCAAGGTTGACCATGACCTAGTCAGGGTCAATCTAAGACCTTGACCTAGTCAGGATCGAGGTTGAATTTGACCCAAAAATGTCACCCTTGACCCAAAAATGTCACCTTTGACCCAAAAATGTCACCATTGACCCAAAAATGTCACCTTTGACCCAAAAATGCCACCTTTGACCCAAAATGTCAAAAATCTCAAAATTTCAGTTCAGGATGCTAGAATCTATAGGAGATTCTATTTTTTCATTGTATCTGCAGGAGATACATGTCCCCAATTAGAGCCACTGTTAGTCCATTTTCCAATCATTGCAAAAATCTTATGAAAATGGCCTATTTCCTTGTGGAGTTTTCTTGAAGTGTCCTACCCTATGTTCTTCATTGTGTCACCTTGCTCCAGTCCAAAACACATGTGCTGAATTGCAAAACCTAGAAAGTTATTTGAGTTCTAAGGTCTCTAGGAAACAATTTCAAAATCTACCACAGTGTCGAAAACCTACAGTGTCTTTGAAAATCCATGATGTTTTCGATCTATGTGAAAACCTTCATTATTTTTGACCTTGTGCCTCCTAGCTTTTATGTGCTTATCTTTTATGTCAGAAACTTTTTGTGTTTTTGATCTTTTGCCGAAAACCCTATGTGTTTTCAACCTCACATTTCTTTCCTCTTGCCAGCACTTGTTTTTTGTCAGTCCTAACTACGCAAGTCCAACTGGATGGTGGGCCTGGGTCTTAAAAGGTTTCAAAGTGATTGGTTGTCACATGGCTACATGTCAAACTTTTCTGACATGTGATCATGTGACTCTTACCACCTATCTGTGTGGGTCCCAATTCTTCCCATTGCCCAGTGTGGTTAAAGTTTGGACAAGACCAGTGGTCAGCGTAAGTTCACATGGTAAAGATGCATAGTGTTTATCCCTTACACTTTTGTGATAGCCATCAGATTTTCCTATGTGGGTGTGCCATGGGTCCAGGTGGGTCTGTGTGTCAAATAGTGATGAGGTGCTCATTTTTTATTGGTCCATGTGGTGATGAGTTAGATATGTCAGCAGGGCTTGTGATGGTGATTTCAATCTATGATCGGCATGTGATCGCAAGGAATATTCTTTCCCCTTGTGATCATGTGCCCACCATTTGATTGGATGCCAATGGGTTTGTTTGTAGAGGGCCCACTGTAAGATAATGTTGAGGTGACAGGGTTCTATTGGACACAAGGTAGAGATGTGGGCCCAGTGTCAAAAGGGAGGTGGGGGCACATGTTCTGATTGGTTGTCGCATGATCGCATGTCAGGAGTTTTCTAACATGTGATCATGTGACCGGTTGACATGTGTCCTTGGGACTCCATGGTAGGTGGTGATATGGCATCTTCTAGTTGGTCTGAGGTGGTGATGAGGATTGTCAGTGGGCCCATTGTATTTTGATGTGAAGGTGTGCATTTTGCATTGGTGGGGAGTAGTGACATGGTATTGACATGGAGGCTTGTCACATGTTCACATAGCCTAGTTTTTGGCTATGCAATCATGTGACCACTGATGGGGTCATGGTTGTGGAGTTGAGTGGGTCCATAGTGCCATGCTACTGACATGCTTGATTTTTATTTTTTGAGCATTTTTTGAGGTGGTAGATAACTTTTCAAGGGTCCCATGACTGTTGTGAGATTAAATGTTGATTGCCCAATTTGCCGGGAAAGGATGAGATCTACGACTATGTTTTAAACCTTTGGGGGTGACCGTTGGAACTTAGATTCAAACTTGTAGAGGGCTTTTGAGGCAAAAAGTACTAGTTTTAATGCTTTTCTACTAGATTTCTTGCTAGTTTGATGGCGGTAGGTGTTGCAATCTGGCTCGAGGGTCCTACTGATCGGGGGCATGATGATTCTATACCCGGTGATGAATCTTGATGGTGTGTCGCATGTTCGCATAGCCCAATTTCTAGCTATGCGATCATACGACAACCTTTGTTTTGCAGGGTCTTTTAGTAGTTTGGTCGTATGCGATGAGTTTGGTAGCTTGGTGGCAGTTGTGATAAGGATGAAGAGGATCTATGTGGCTGTCCTATCTGATTTTGCTACCTAGGATGTGTTGCTGATTTAAATGCATTAGACTATTTGAGCTTGCATGCTACGGCTTGATCCCTATCTTGTTTTGTGTTAACTCCTCGGTGGGGTTAAGTGGATTTGAATTTGGAGATGGAAATGATCATTATGCTTCAATTGTAACCTTGGTATAAAGGGATTTTTGTGAACATTTTTTATTATTGGGAGTTGGGTTTTCAAACTTTTCTAGTTGTGAGTCTTCTACCTAGTCTGAATTGTAATGACTTGTCTTGATTTTTTTTTACAATTGAAAGAAAGTTGTAGGTCTAAGCTATAGTTTGCAAGAAGGGTTCCTTTGGATGGATTGTATACACTTGAGGATTCTTCATACTTAATGTAGGCACTTGATTCTTGTCTCTCCTTTGTGTCAACATAGATAAATTTTGAACTTTCTAGTTCATTGCATAACTAGTTATGTATATGCCTTCATTCTTGAGTTCTAATCCAGGATTAGATGAAATGATGCTCTAGATGGGACATAGATTTATCTTTTGTCTATGTAAGGATACTTTTTAAGTAGTAAAGGAGATTGTAAATGTGTTTATGGCTTTGAATCTCAGATATATTCTGGTGTGTGTGTGTGGTCTATCTAAGAAACCTTGCCCAATGGATGAGGCACTGGCCTAGATAAGTATTCCTTTGTTGACATATCCTGATTGAGGTTGTTATGATTCAAACATATGAAATTAAGAACCATCCTTAAGTTTTCAGTATTTTGTTGTATGTGGTTCTACCCATAGTAATGGAGAGTCAATGAGTGTGTGGTTAACACTTAGTACTTTCTTACTATCCTATTATCCATTATTAAAACCTAGTTCTTGGTGTATGAAGTATATTTTATACTAGGTTAGGTGCACCCACCTTGGTTTTGTAGAGCCAGAAGTAGAAGAGGGCATATTAAGTCCCTATAGTTGGTCCAGTTGCCTTGCAGAGCTCCCACACTTGGAACTAACCATTCCTAATATTAGTCTCAAGGTACATTGGCAGCCTCTTAGAGCATAAGCATCATTTTGGACACCAATAAGATGGTGACTCTACTGGGGAAGTGTTATACATGTTCATCCTAACCAGTAGGTCATCATTGCAAGAAATAGGGTTGTTCTTGTCCCTTGTCTCTCTAACTCATTTGAGTATTTCTAAAGTGAAGAAACTATATTGTGATATTCCCAATACACTTGGGTGGTGACTCAAACATCTCTGAAGCAATGCTAGTCAATATTTATTTTGCAAGATGAGTTATGGAGGTACCAGGTCTTGGAGAAAGGAGCATCCTAAAGATATAATGGAAGAAGGCATTCCAGGCACTTCTAGGCCTAGTCAGACAAGGGGAGGAAAGAAAAGAAGAGGTGTTTCTCATACTTGGAGAAACAAGAAAGATACCAGACAAGAAACCCAAGCCAGGCCTAGTCAAGAAGAAAATAATTTAGAATATGAAGAGGCTGTTGATTTGGGATTGAAGCAATATGAGGATGAAACTCAAGTGGGAGATGATGACTCTGATACCACTCTCCCTGAATCAAAAGAGATCTTTGAGGAGGTTTATGAACTAGAAAGAAGAGTTCAAGAACAGCTTGCCATTAGGCAGCAAAGAGAAAAGGACAAAGAAGATAAAGTAAGACAAGCCATGATAAGGGCTGATCAGCTAAAGAGGCAGTTACTAGATTTGGAGGTAATTAATTTTGTCCCAAAGCCTGAAAGAGTAAATGAATAGCCTATTTTTCAAAAAATATGTGAAGAAACTAGACCAAGAGATAAAGGCAAACAAAAGGTTGTTGGGATTCAAATCAGTGAACAAGTTATTGTGGATAGGACATCAGATCCAGGACTGAGATTAGATTCAGATTTGGAGATAGCTAGAAGGAAGAAAGAAATATTGGATAAAGAACTAGAGAAAGTAGAGTTGGAGGCTTCTGCTCCAGAAATCAGAAAAAGATTGATTTTCTCAAGCATACTTCAGGACCTTCAAATGTTGCTGCTTCCTTTCTAGGACAAGGTGGAAATCATGGTAACAATGCAGCTCAAGCAATGGTGTGCCAAGTGCCGCTAGAGTTCCTGATGGTTCAAACATAAGGACATCTACATCTCAAGGAATGGATCCACTACATGGAGCTCCTATTCATGAAAGGTACAAACAACTTGTCTTCTTTGGTATTCCTAGTTATCCTAACGCAATCCCTAATGAAATTAGAAAGAAGCTTCCTAAATTTACTAGAAATAATGTCATCACATGTGAAGAACATCTAAAAAATTTCATATATGTGATAGATGATTATAATATAGAACCTGATGATGGTATAATGAAGCTATTTGTACAATCCCTGATTGAGGATGCTAGGGATTGGTTTAGAGGGTTACCCCATGCTAGTATAGGGTCATGGAATGAATTCAAGAATTGTTTCAAGGAACATTATGGAGATAAAACAAATGAGGGTTTTATCTTGAATGAATTCAATAACATAAAGAATAATTAGAATGAAGAGGTCCTTGAATTTAATATAAGATTCCAAAAGGCTATCCATAGGCTCTTGAAGGTTATCAGACTAGATGATAGGGTATGTCTTGTGACTTACTTGAATGCCTTTGATGGAAAAATGGGATACCTCTTGAGGGATAAGAACCCTAGAAATCTTGGGGAAGCTTACAAGTTGGCCATAAACATAGAGAGCAATAGGAGAATATCAGGAAAGATAGGAAGAAGAGATGATTGTAGGCCTCAAATGCCAAGTAAGAAAGAAATGGGAAGGTCTACTGACTCTAAACCCAAAGAGGATGACAATCTAAAACAAATTTTAAAGGCTTTGGAAGGTTTAAAGCCTGGTGAAAAGGGAAATAATAGAGCTATGACTATGGAGAGGTCAGCTCCAAACAATTTTAGTAGATAGCCAAGAATGCAAAATTACCCTTACAACACTCAATGGAAAGATGGCAAGCCCATTTTCCCAACCAAGCAAGAAAGGCCTGATGGAAGGATCCCTGATCCCTTGCATAGAAATTCAGTAAATATGATTGAAGAGATCCCATGGTGTGCTGCTTGTCAATCTCCTCATGACCCTGAGCATTGTGTCAATGCTTTAAACTTACAAGAGAATCAAGAACAAGAGGAGCAATATGACAAGAGTGGGTGTGGAATGACTTTTGCACATGTAGAGGATGAGAATGATTTTGATGAAGAAGATGAAGAGTTTGATGATGTTGGATGTGGTATTGTGAGGGGTGAGGAGAAAATCTCTTTAAGAAGACCATCAGATGAAGAAATTGCTCAGATCACTACAGACATGGTTACTCAAGCTAGAAGCAATTATAACTTGAGGAATAGGACAGTTCGAAATGCAACTGGTAAGCCAGGCAGTATGTTTATCAAGGAAATAGAAAATGGTACACAACAACATGGAGAAAAGGGAAGGGGTGCCGATGATACTAACCAAGTGAAGGTAAAAAGGAAAGTTGTACCTGTTGTAGCACCTAAGAATAAAGAAAAGATAGCAGAGGTAGTTGTTCCCATTCCTCAGAAGGGACAGGAATCTCCTCTCAAAGACAAATGTGGTTTCACAAAGGATAAAGTTGTCATTGTTTTTGAGGAAGACATGAATAACCAAAAGTATGCTCCAATTGATATGTCTAAATTGCTTTCATAGATCATTGTGAAGGTTCCACTTTTGGAAATGATGAGAATAGAAGAACATAAGGTCAAGGCCTTGAATTGGGTAAATGGTGTTTCTTCTACAGAAATCCAAGAGGTGAATAGAAATGACAAATATGTGGCTTCCTTGGAAGACACACCTGACAGTAAGAGTGAAGAAATTGTTTCTAAGATTCCTCAAATCTTTTTGGATACAAATATTGTAAATAATGCATCAGGGATAGTTGATCATTTCTTTTTGTCCCTTGTGATTGGTGGTAAAATATTGAAGAATTGCATGATCGATTCTAGAGCATCAAACACTATCATGCCTATAGAGATCATGAAATCATTAGGACTAAAGGTTCATACACCTCATAGGAGATGCCAAGCTATGGAATCAAGAGAAGTGCTAGTTATTGGCACCATCAAGGCTTTGCCTTATAAATTAGCTGCATTTCCCAACAAACAGTTGACTATGAGGGTTCTTGTAGTTGACATTCCTCCCCAATATGGAATGTTGTTATCTAGAAAGTGGAGTGCCTCCATGGGAGGAAGTATTCAATGTGACTTGTCCTTTGCCACTTTTGACATTGAAGGAGAGAGTGTGAAGGTGTCAAGAGAAGCCAAGACCCCACATATGATTGAGGAAAATGAAAAGGATAGCATGAATTGTTTTGCTGACACTGACATTGGCTCATTCCAAGTCCAGAGGAATGAGATGTAGGAGAAGGTCATGTCTATCCTTTTGGCCGATGATGAGAGTAACATGGCAAAGGGTGGTGTCTTGTGGACATTATATTTTGATGGAGCAAGTTCTAGAGAAGGTGCTAGAGTAGGAGTGTTATTGGTGTCCCCAAGTGGTAAGACTTTTAAGTTTTCTTTCACTCTCTTATTTCCTTGCACAAACAATGTTGCAGAATATGAGGCCCTATTGATTGGTTTGAGACAAGCATCAAAACATGGGATCAAACATCTTAGGGTGATTGGTGATTCTAAGTTAATATTTTCTCAGATTAGATCAAAGTATGCATCTAAGAATCAAAGCTTGAAACAATATAGAAATGCTATATGGGATGAAATTGAGGGTTTCAGTGCCTTTGGTATTGATTGGGTGGATAGAAGCCAAAACAGGATAGCAGATTTACTAGCAAACATAGCCTTAAGGCTAGAGGATGTTACCTTGCAGGGATATCTAGAATTGAGTGTAAGTCTAGGCCTTCTATCCCAGATAATGTTGAGAATTGGTAAGTAATTTTTGATGATCAGGACATTTTTAGATTCTTGTAGTGTGAATCTCATTTCAATGGTTAGGAAATGGATTTTAGCACCTATGTTGACATCAGAGATGGAAAAGAAAGTGTTCTTGGGAAGGAAGTTTTGCAACTAAAGTCAAATAGGATCCCTAGGGCATTGGTTGCCCTTGAAAGGACATTTGATGATAAGGAGAGGGCTTGTGTTGCTAGAATTGTTGACAAGAAAACTGAATTGGAGGAAGTGAATCTAGGAACAAGCCAAGAACCAAAAAATATTTACATAGGTAAATGCTTATCTAAAAGAACTAGAAGAAATTTGATTGATCTTCTCAAAAAATTTAGACATGTTTTTGCATGGTCTTATGATGATTTGAAGGCATATAGAGAAGATCTTTTTCAACATGAGATACCATTAAAGGAAGGAACTAAACCTTTTAGGTAGAAATTAAGGCCTATAAACCCTACTTTGGCACCAAAAATGTAAGGTGAACTTAAAAAGATGATGGATGCTAGCATTATCAAGCCTATTAGACATTCTACTTGGGTGTCAACTTTGGTTCTAGTCAGAAAAAAGAATGGTGACATTAGGTTATGTGTTGATTTTAGGAATTTGAATGTCAATTCTTTAAAGGATAATTATGGTCTACCTAACATGGAAAATATGCTGCAAAGGGTTACTGGATCAGAGTTAATGTCCATGATAGATGGCTTCTCTGGATATAATCAGGTCATGGTCAATGAGTTAGAACAATTTAAGATTGCATTCACTACCCCTTGGGGAACATGTGTTTATGTCAGAATGCCATTTGGTCTGACAAATGTAGGAGCTACTTTCTAGAGAGCTATGGATGTGGCCTTTTCTGATTTCATAAATAAGTTTTTAGTGGTATATCAGGATGATCTCATGGCATATTCAGAGAAGGAGGATCAGCATTGTGAACATCTTGAAAAGATCTTTATCAGAGCTCTGGAGTATGGAATCTCTTTAAATCCAAAGAAGTGTTCTTTTGGTGTTGTGGAAGGAAAGCTCTTAGGACACATTATGTCCAAGGATGGAGTGAGAATTGATCTTGAAAGGGTTATGGCAATAGACAAGATTTCACCACCAAGGAATGTTAAAGGAGTACAGTCTTTCTTTGGGCAAGTGAATTTTCTAAGAAGATTTGTTACAAATTTTGCAAAAATTTATATTCCTATCTCTAGGATGTTGAAAAAAGATGCAAAGATAGAGTGGAATGAAGCAGATAAATCTTTCAGAAGTATCAAACAGGCCATTAAAGATGCCCCTATTTTGAGGACCCCTGATTATGGTAAGCCCATGCAGATTTTCTAATTTTGCTTCTTATCATATGGTTGCAGCAATTTTATTGCAAAAGAACTCAAATGGATATGAGCAACCCATATCATTTTTTAGCAAGTCTTTACATACAATAGAATTGAAATATGATATCATTGAGAAATAGGCTTATGCCCTAGTCAATGCAGTCAAGGCTTTTAGGTGTTATCTTGTGGGAGCCAAGGTGGTTGCTTATGTTCCTAGTGCTGTCGTTAAGGATATTTTGGTGCAACAAGAGGTATCAAGAAAAAGATGTAGATGGATCAACAGGATCCAAGAATTTAATATTGATATCCAGATTACAAAATTGGTGAGAGGCCTAGGTCTTGCAAAGTTGATGGCACAAATTAATCTGGTTGCAAATCATGTGAACATGTTAGAGGAGGAAGAGAGGCCATATATTTTTGATATGGATTACTGTGATTGGTATAAAGATGTCATCAATTACTTGCAGAAGTTGGTCCTTCCCCCTGACATGAATGAAAGTAAGAGGAGGACTATCAAGTTACAGTCAACAAGGTATGACATTATACATGGTGAGTTGTGGTGGAGAAGCAGTGAAGGAGTATTGCTAAAGTGTGTTAACCATGAAAGATCTAAGACTCTACTAGAGGAAATGCATCAAGGTGTATGTGGAGGACACTATATGGAAAAGACCATAGCCCACAAGATCCTTAGATCTAGATTTTGGTGCCCTACAATTTTTAAAGATACACATCAGTTTTTGAGAAAGTGTGATGCATGCCAGAGATTTGTAGGAAGGATGAAATTCAATGGGAATTTTCCACTCAGACTTGTTTCAATTCAGGCTCCTTTCCAAAAGTGGGGTATTGATTTCAGTAGTGAGATTCCAAACAAGTCTAGAGGTGGACATTCATACATATTAGTGGCAACAGACTATTTCACTAAATGGGTTGAAGCTATCCCTACTAGGAGGTCTACTAGTAAAGTGGTAACTAATTTCATGATGCAGAATATCCTCACTAGATTTGGTTGCCCAAAGACAATTGTTGTTGATAATGCAATGTTCTTTAGATCATAGGAGTTTGGTGATTTTTGTCAGCAGTATAGGATACACATTTCATTTTCTTCCCCATATCATCCACAAGGAAATGACCAAGCTGAATCTAGTAATAAAAGCCTTATTAAGATTCTCAAAAGGGTGTTGGGTAGAAATAAGAAAGCTTGGGACTCAAAGTTATGGTGGGCATTGTGGGCTGACAGAGTAACTATAAAGAAAGCCATAGGTTGTGCCCCTTTTGACCTATTTTATGGAATAAGTGCTAGATTACCTCAGAACAATTTGTTGCAAATGTATAGGTTCATCTAGGCATATGATGAAGATTTGAATGATGAGATGAGAATGAGAATGGATGAATTGATCTAGTTAGAGGAAGTAAGGAGGCATGCACATGAGAGAAATGAGACATTGCA
Source organism: Chamaecyparis obtusa (assembly GCA_027943335.1). Lineage (NCBI taxonomy): Eukaryota > Viridiplantae > Streptophyta > Pinopsida > Cupressales > Cupressaceae > Chamaecyparis > Chamaecyparis obtusa. The sequence continues at coordinate 938,669 of BSBK01002478.1, forward strand.
GAGGTAGTGTAAAAATTTTTTTGATAAGAGGACAACTCAAAGAAGTTTTGAAATTGATGATCTTGTTCTAATGTGGAATGCTAGATTAGAGGATAAGGGAAGGCATGGTAAATTTGATCCTATCTGGTTAGGTCCTTATCTCATTGAAAGTAAATGGGGAGTTGATTCATATATTCTAAAAAGATCTAACTAGTGGCACTTTGGAATTGCCTGTTCATGGACAATTCCTAAAGTTTTACTTCTCTTGAAGTATCTTTTTCCATGAGCAGTAGTTAGGATTCTTCCCTAGGTCTCTTAGGGTTGTTTTTGGTCCAAAGTTTTGAGGTCTTCTCTTCCAGTAGATTCTATTTTCTCATTGTATCTGCAGGAGATACATGTCCCCAACTAGAGCCACTGTTAGTCAATTTTCCAGTCATTGCAAAAATCTTATGAAAATAGCCTATTTCCTTATGGAGTTTTCTTGAAGTGTCTTGCCCTGTGTTCTTCATTGTGTCACCTTGATCTAGTCCAAAACACATGTGCTGAATTGCAAAACCCAAAAAGTTATTCAAGTTCTAAGGTCTGCAGGAAACAATTTCAAAATCTACCAGTGTCGAAAACCCATAGTGTTTTTGAAAATCCATGATGTTTTCGGTCTGTGTGAAAACCTTCATTATTTTCAACCTTGTGCCTCCCATCTTTTGTGTGCTTATCTTTTGGTGTCAGAAACTTTGTGTGTTTTCAATCTTTTGCCGAAAACCCTATGTGTTTTCAACCTTGCATTTCTTTCCTCTCGCCAGCACTCCTTGTTTGTCAGTCCTAACTATGCAAGTCCGACTGGATGGTGGGCCCAGGTCTTCAAAGGTTTCAAAGTGATTGGTTGTCATATGGCCACATGTCAGACTTTTCTGACATGCAATCATGCGACCGCTTGCCACCTATCTATGTGGGTCCCAGTTCTTCCCATTGCTCAGTGTGGTTAAAGTTCAGACAAGATCAGTGGTCAACGTAAGTTCACATGGTAAAGATCCACGGTGTTTATCCCTTACACTTTTGTGATAGCCATTGGATTTTCCTGTGTGGGTGTGCCATGGGTCTAGGTGGGTCTGCGTGTTAGACAGTGTTGAGGTGCTCATTTCTGATTAGTCCATGTGGTGATGAGTCAAATATGTCAGCGGGGCTTGTGATAGTGATTTCAATCTACGGTCGGTGTGTGATCACAATGAATATTCTTTCCCCTTGTGATCATGCACCCACCATCCAATTGGATGCTAAGGGGTTTGTTTATAGAGGGCCTACTATCAAATAATGTTGAGGTGGCAAGGTTCTATTGGATACAAGGTAGAGATGTGGGCCTAGTGTCAGAAGGGAGGTGGGGGCGCATGTTCTTATTGGTTGTCACATGATCACATGTTAGGAGTTTTCTAACATGCAATCATGCGACTGGTTGACATGTGTCCCTGGGGCTTGGTGGTAGGTGGTGATGTGGCATCTTTCAATTGGTCCGAGGTGGTGATGAGGCTTGTTAGTGGTCCCATTGTCTTTTGTTGCAGAGGTGCGCATTTTGCATTGGTGGGGAGCGGTGACATGGTATTGACATGGAGGCTTGTCGCGTGTTCGCATAGTCTAGTTTTTGGCTATGCAATCATGCAACCACTACTCACGTCACAGTTGTAGAGTTGAGTGGGTCTACGGTGCTGTGCTACTAACATGATTGGTTTTCATTCACCAAGGGTTTTTTGAGTTGACAAATGACTTTTCAAGAAGCTCATGACTGTTGTGAGATTAAATGTTGATCGCCTGATTTTCTAGGAAAGGATGAGATCTACGGCCATGTTTTAAACCTTTGTGAGTGACCGTTGGAACTTAGATTCAAACTTGTAGAGGGTTTTTGAGGCAAAAAGTACTAGTTTTAATGCTTTTCTAGCGGATTTCTTGCTAGTTTGATGGTGGTAGGTGTTGCAATCTGGCCCAATGGTCCTATTGATCAGTGGCATGATGATTCCATACCCGATGATGAATCTCAGTGGTGTGTCGCGTGTTCGCATAGCCTAGTTTCTGGCTATGCAATCATGCGACAACCTTTATTTTGTAGGGTCTTTCGATAGTTTGGCTGTATGCGATGAGTGTGGTAGCTTAGTGGAAATTGTGATAATGATGAAGAGGATCTATGCAGCCATCCTATCTAATTTTTCTACCTGGGATGTCTTGCCAATTTAAATGATTTGACTATTTCAGCTTGCATGCTGTGGCTTGATCCCTGTCTTGTTTTGTGTTAACTCCTCGGTGCGGTTAGGTGGATTTGAATTTGGAGATGGAAATGATCATTATGCTTGGATTGTAACCCTGGTATAAAGGGATTTTTGTTAACATTTTTTATTATTAGGAGTTGGGTTTTCAAACTTTTCTGGTTGTGAGTCTTCTGCCTAGTCTGAATTGTAATGAATTGTCTTGATTTTTTTTTACAATTGAAAGAAAGTTGTAGGTCTAAGTTGTAGTTTGCAAGCAGGGTTCCTTTGGATGGAATGTATACACTTGAGGATTCTTCATACTTAATGCAGTCACTTGATTCTTGTCTCTCCTTTGTGTCAACATAGATAAATTTTGAACTTTCTAGTTCATTGCATAACTAGTTTATGTATGTGCCCTCATTCTTGAGTTCTAATCTAGGATTAGATGAAATGATGCTCTAGATGGGACATAGATTTATCTTTTGTCTATGTAAGGATACTTTGTAAGTAGTAAAGGAGATTGTAAATGTGTTTATGGCTTTGAATCTCAGATATATTCTAGTGTGTGTGTGTAGTCTGTCTAAGAAACCTTGCCCAATGGATGAGGCACTGGACTAGATAATTATTTCTTTGTTGACATATCCTGATTGAGGTTGTTATGATTCAAACATATGAAATTAAGAACCATCCTTAAGTTTTCAGTATTTGGTTGTATGTGGTTCTACCCATAGTAATGGAGAGTCAATGAGTGTGTGGTTAACACTTAGTACTTTCTTACTATCCTATTATCTATTATTCAAACCTAGTTCTTGGTGTATGAAGTATATTTTATACTAGGTTAGGTGCACCCACCTTGGTTTTGTAGAGCCACAAGCAGAATCTCAAAAAGACAGAAGGAAATGGCATCCTTACCCCCCAAGTGTAGGACAAAGATGGAAGAGGATACCTACTTCACAATGCAAGGAGATATCTTGTTTACAACAATGTATACCATATGATTAGTGAGGGATATGGACCCCTACATCCAAGAGTATAGATTATCATGAAAAGGATATGTCACTCATGGAAAAAGGATCCTCAAAGAAAGATATCTTATCAACAAGACCCCCACCAAAGAGGAGTGCTTTAGATAAAATATCATCTTTCAAAGGTAGGAATAAAAGATTCAATCATCAAGCCCCCTAAAAACAAGAGGAAAAAGAAATCTTTGGAATGAGGGAAACAACTCTAACACCAAAGAAAGGGTGAGATTTTATAAAGAACATAATTGGCAACATAGATAAGAAGTGATGACTTAGGACAACAACTTCTCATGTAAGAAGGTTATCCATAGTCAAAATATCTATCAATATGTTGAAATAATATTGCAATATAAAAAAATACCACTAAGCTAAGGAAACTAGTTCCCTAGACAAAGAGAGAGAAGAAAGAACCTTTCCCCCCAGGGATGAAAGACAAGGGATATCTTTGCAAAACACATGTCCTAGAAAAAATATCTTGAATAATAAAAGAGAGCAATGGATGAAACTCTATCATAATACAAACCATCGAGATAAATGAAAGAATAACCAATTAAGCTCAAAGAAGAAACATAATGGATTCTAGAAGATAGGAAGAAATATATTTCTTGCCCCCCAATCTAGAGGAGAAAAGAGAGTGAGGGGTAAAATTATGAATAAATTTCAAAGCAGAAGTTTCTTTTCTCTTATCTTTATGGATTGGATAATAAGGAGAAGGTACTTTGAAGAATCTTTGGACATCTACATCATGAACCATAGTTTTAACCTCAACATAACTGTGGGAAGAACTAGGAATAGTAGATGGAGAATTAGGAATCAGATTTGGAAAGATAGGATTAGGATTAGGAAGATTAGGAACACTAGTAAAAGTGTAGGAAGTGATACAAATGGAAGACACAACCGAAGGAACACTTGGAACCACAGTTGGAAAAGGATTTGAATAGATATAAGTAATATTATGGTAAGAAGGTTGTAAGGTAGGATCTTGATTTCCCATAAGATCACCACTAAGAGGAAGAGGGTTAATGGAATGCATATCTTTCTATGCTAATGCCTCAACACAAGAAGAAATCTTAAATTGAAGTGAAGGATCTATAATGTCATCTTCTTTCACATAAGGGAATTGTGTTTTAGAGAATATGTCATCATTTTGTAAAAATTCTTCACAAGGGATAAATCAATGTATTTATTCAAGGGTGCATCCCAAAAGGTATAATTATGCAAAATGGTTTCATGAGGAAGAGAGTAATCAAAATTGAAATCCAAAGGTTCATCCCAAATAGGAGGATTATCCACAATGGTTTCATGAGGAAGAGAGTAATCAACATCCATATCCAAAGGTTCATCCCAAATAGGAGGAAGAGAGTAATCAATATCCAATTTCAAAGGTTCATCCCAAATAGGAGGATAATCATTCCTATCCATAAAACACATTGTAGGAGTGCCATAAGTAATTGAAGCTTGATCCCTAAAGGGGAAAGAAGGTAAATTGTATTGTGAAATAGGCTCATAGAAAAGACATATATTAGGACAAGAATTAACATCAATCCCTAACTCATCTTTGTAAAGGTCAATTGAAGAGGTTGTAGAGGAAGATGAAATAGGAATAGGATTAATGGAGATCTCATTCAAACAATTTTCATCCTCACTTCCATGTACCTCATTAAGGGATCTATCCTTTTGAAAAACAAAAGCCTCATCAAAGTACTCAAAAAAAGAATCATACATGTTGAATACTAAAAACATGAAAATGTAAAGGTTTTTGTATTTTTAAAGAGATTTTGCAATTTTTTTGGATTTTTGAAATATAAATGCAAGGGCATAAATAAACCTAATATTAATGCAAGAAAATATTAACCACAAATATAACACAATAGGGCATCTAAATCCACAAAAGAAAGAAGGGTAAGCATGTCAAGTTCACCAAAATGTAAAGTGAAGGTGAACACATAAGAGAATACAAAGGAAGAGCTAACACAATAGAGCATCTAAATCCACAATAGAAAGGAGGGTAAGCATATCGGGTTCAGAAAAATGTAGAGTGAAGGTGAACACACAAGATAATACAAAGGGAGATCTAACACAATAGGGCATCTAAATCCACAAAAGATAGTGGGTAAGTATGTCGAGTTCACAAAAATGTAAAGAATAAAATATGGATGGGGTCCTAGAACAATGGTTTGCACATAAAAGAGACCCCAAAACCAATATTTTATGCTTACATGAAATTATATTGATATGGAAAGTAAATGTAAATGACTAATGTTGAAATGAAGAGAGAGAGGTACTTACCTCCAGAAAAGAACCTACTGAAAACCCTGTCAAATAGTCTCAGAAACTGCTGATTTTCACAATGTTAAACCAAAACTGTGAGATCTACAAAACCCATAAATCTTTTCTCAAGATGGCTCAGCTCAGGTTTGACCCTCATAAAAGGTCAAATACCACATTTTTTATTTGAATTCTGATTTGAATTCTGTTCATAGATCCAGAAGTTTGCCGAAAGGGTATCCAAATCTACTCTCATATGTGAAACTCTGCACCTACACCTGTAAGAAAAAGAGGGTTTTTGTTGTTTGTTTGGGGGGTTTGCCTTGGTCAAACCCCAGTTTGGAATCAACCTTAATATTGAAATGGAGAATGCTAGCAAGTAGTAGAAAAGGATTTAACAATGAAGCGATGCAATTCAATAGATAATGCAATTGTATTTGAAATGTAAACAAGTATATTGATATGAAAGCTTGAACAAAAAAATAAATGTAAATCAAACCTCCATGGTTGTATGCTTGGAATTCACCTTGGTAAGAGAATGAAATGGATCTTGAAGATGAACAAAGGATCTTGAAGGAAGATCACACCATCATGATGGCTAAATCTAGGGTTTGAATGATAAATCTTGAATGCTTGAACCAAATCCCTTCAATAGCTTGAATGGATGCTTGCTTGATCACCTTGAGAACTTGAGAGCTTGAAAAATTGATTATGAAGATGAGAGAGGAAGGCCTCCTTTTACAGTGATCTAGGGCACACTCCTCTAGATGGGCCACCTTGGAGAATTAAATCCCAATTAGGTCCTCACCTTTAGAAAATATACCTAGATTAAATGCAATTAAAGTATTTACCATCCTGAAACTCAAAATGGCCGACCCGGAGGCAGGAAAATAAATCTCCCAAAAGCTCGAAGCTTGGAAATTAAAGATCTTGAAAATTTGGAGAAAGGGGTCAATGTTGAGGTTGACCCTGACCTAGTTAGGGTCGACCTAAGACCTTGACCTAGTTAGGCTTGAGGTTGACTTTGACCCAAAAATGTCACCCTTGACCCAAAAATGTCACCTTTGACTCAAAAATGTCACCTTTGACCCATAAGTTGAGAATCTGAGAATTTTAATTTAGGATACCAAAATCTTGCAGAAAAGAAATGGAAAATGGGGAAAAAGCAAGATCAAAGCTAAGGACCCATTCAAGGTTCTTGACATGATACCCAAAACACCTACTCGGAGGGCTAAACACTCTTAACATGGAAGTGCTTCCATTTTAAGACGATACAATGCATAACATAAGAAGGTAAACAACATGCATAACAATAACGAACTCATAACACATTATTTATTCTCAAGGAAACCCTGGCCAAGGGAAAACCCTGGTGGGTATGGTACCCAGAAAGATCCACTAATCAAAAGTATCTTGTTAAGGATGTTGACCCTATTAGGAGTCTATTACAAGCATATAGTGTATCAGTTAGGAGTTGACCCTGTTAGGAGTTGGTAGTACAAAATGTGATTACTAGATGAGCCCACTGCTCAAATAAGTAATGTACAATATACATTGATTACAAAAATATGTTAAGGTACATAACCTTATAGTGCTTGCATCAATATCTCTTCACTGCTCTTTCACTATCGCTATTACATATGCTTCATATATTTCACATCATATCACTTGTCCACACTATTGTGTTTTTACTACAATTACAATTACATTTATACAAATAACTTTATCCAAGAGCTAACATCTAGGATGTCATCTCTTTATATTGTTAAGTCATTATTTTGATAAAAAAAATAATCCCTTAACTCTTTACTAGTTTTGTCTTCATATTCTATCATGTTAGCTTGACATTGTCTTCAGTAAAACTATCATAACTTCTTCCGTACATTTCATACTGACTTGCACTCTGAGATGGGCATTCAATAGACATCATAGAGTCTATGTTCAAGTGCACAAGCACTAAACTTACTCCAATCAACATTGCAAACAAAAACTATGTCCAGGTTCACTAGTAAAAATACTATCTCACACTTAGAAAAATTTGCAATGCGCTCTGTCATACTTGCTCTCTGACCTATGTGATCTTCATGTGGATCATATGTTTCCATAATGACAACATCTATGTAATCAACTCAGCCAAATTTCCAACACTACAACCTTCCTTATATAGACAATTTCCACCGTCCGAGAAGGTTCCAGAAATTTAGCCTTTTAGGCTGACTAAACATGGAATTATTTTTTTTACAATTATTACAATAGGGTCGGCGCAAAGAAAATACAAAATATGCTTTTAGGTATTCCAACTTTTGCAGGCCATAAATTTTTAACTGTAGCTCTTTTTTTCTATCATAACCACTTTTTGAAAACACCATGATGAGATCTATAGTGCTTGACATGCGCTAGCACCAGTCAGCCAAGGGTTGATCATGATTCGAAGCCTCTAAGGCCTTCAAAATTGACCTGAAAGATTTTGTACGCAAAAATCTCAATAACTTCACCAATACTGATGATGTCGTAATGAAACTCAACTGGCAGGCTGAAATGATTGAGATGAACCTCTGCCAGTGAAATCAGAGCATTCTGAGATCATATGACTAACTTACTAAAAATAGTAAGTTTCCATAAATACCATCTATGCACAAGATAGCCCTTATTGAAAAAGAAACCAAAAATATTTTTGGGTGATGCAAGATTGCTCTTACACCCAGGATGCTCCTGCATTAGACACCTGGGGTAATTTGAGAAGTGACTCTGTCACGAATTAGATGTGAAGAGGGAAATGAAGATAGTGAACCTCCTCCTTTGTTGGGCATGATGAATCTTCAACAGGTCATCCTTTCCCCTTGACCAAATATTCTTCATATGTCCTGTTCCTTGTGCTTCTACCAACACGACTGTCCAGTATAACCTCAATCTCCTTGGTATCTAAATTGGTTGCTAGAATACTCCACTATGATTTCATGATCTCATCTTCAACACCTCCCTCATGATACTCAGTCAGATCTAAAATGTTAAACACTGGTGAAATATTCATCTTAGTAGGCAATTCTACTTCATATTCATTTCCTGAATCATGCTTTTTCAGTATCTTACATGGTCCAAACTTCTTCATTTTCAACTTGTTATATGTACCAGCTAGAAATCTCTCCTTCCACAAATAAACCATGACTTCATCTCCAACCTGAAATTCTTTATGCCTCTATAATGTCCCCACTAGGGAACCCATAAGGAATCAGGTCTTATGACCAAAAATTGCAACTAACAAATTTTTTTTCTAACATTACATCATTACTACTTCACATTTACATTCCTTAAGGTTCCCTTCATGAATTCATTTACTAACATATTTACATTACTTATCCAAATTGAATTTCATTTCCTTTCTTTACTTTCACATTTTATAACTTAAGAGATAGGATAAGAAAATAACATTTCTTTTACAATTATATTTCTTACTTTATATACTAATTTCATTTCCCCTTCCTACACATTTAATAACTATTCCTTACAAATTACATCTTAACCTTAGCATAATAAACATTTTCTTTCATTGCAACATAAGAGAGATAGAAAAGATAATTTCAACATGACATAATATATTTCCAACTTTGATCTTTCAAATAACAACCCTTGAAACAAGCCTAGAACAATCCCTCCCAAATACATTGCTTTTTTTTTCAATTACATCTTTCTAATAATAGATCTCATAATAAAAAGTACATGAATGGCCCAAAGGTGTTACAACATATCTTTTCATTTTTCCTTTCAAAAATACATAATACAAAATATGAATATTTGCATCAACGCATAAATTTCAACGCATCCAAGTCATGAACCACAAATAGGACCTTGAAAGACTTTTTGCCACCCAACCATGTGGGACTGATGAGGTTCCCCCCCCCATGCTAGGAGATAGAACCAGGATACTCACAAGGCCCTAAGTAATCTAAGGCTACATAAAACCCTAATCTGAAACAAATAACATAACAATATATCACTTTACTAATCACGAGGGTTAGGTTCCTAGCATACCCTCTAGGTGAGTGTCATCACATATCCTAGATTTTGGGATCCTTCCTGGCAACCAATTAACCCCGGTCCCCCCTTTATGAATAGGGATCCATCCTAGTGGTTATCCATGGTCCCGGTACTCCAAAAAGACTATGTGGCCATTAATATGTTTTCTTTCATTATCTTTTGTTTCCCCCATTTTCCCAGATTCATTGTTAGGTTATCACCTTTTACTAACCCACCCATAGGATCATCTAGTAACCACTTTAGGGTTCCAACACCTATGGTGAGTCACTCACCTAGGGTACCTAGTCCCCTACCCATACACACACATTCCATGAAAACATCAAGTACTTTCAAAAGATCCATATTCATAAGTCTAGGGAGCCCTCTGGTGCACTCAGGCCACTCGAACACATCCTAACCTTACATTATGGACTCTACCAAAAACCAAGTATGAACAAAAGATAAAAATCAAAACCATGTATAGAAATTCATTAAACACAACATAAAACTCCCCACAAGAATTTAGACAACATTCCATAGCTTATTTCAAAAATCTAAGGAAATCTCATGTGCTTGAAATTAGGCTAAGTCTGAATTTTTTAAAGAAATCTCAAAATTAGAAGTTGTATCTTAACTCCTATGAAGCTGAAACCTATCCCAATCATCCCGAAAGGTACCTAATTCCTGTATACAAGTATAACTTAAAGTATAAGAAATTATGTATCCTATTAACACTAATCTGCTCAGTTCATACACTCTGGGCAGTTGAAACTAGCTTGCTTGGTTCAAATAGTTTGGTCAGTTCCTACAGACTGGTCACTTGACCCTAGTTTGGTGGGTTGACACTACATAGACCTTGCTTGGTTGATACTAAACCGATCTAGGTTAGTTAACACTAAACCGACCTAGCTCGGTCAATACTAAATTGACCTAGCTTGGTCAATACTAAACCAACCTTCTCGGCTAATACTAAACTGACAAAAACTACAAAATACGACTATCAACTATGTCTTGCGAGTAAAACTGGCTATTATGGGGACTATGGTTTCCTAATCTAAGAATGACCCATTTGAGATCTCCTCGTTTCACTTCAAAAATAGATCATCAATCCATCCTATCTATCTAACAAATCTATTATGGATCTGGACAAGAAAAGTGGTGCACAAACTGACATGGACCAGTAAGGTTCAAATAATAGTTCTAAATTCAGGAAGCACCCATGGATATTCTCAAAATAAGGGAGATAAAAAGGAGAATACTAAGGATCCTATAGACTAAATTAATCCAAATAAGAGAATCAATTTCACAAAGAAGTATGCAAGAGGAAAATAGTAAGAAAATGACTACATTTCAATCCTACACCTTCATGACCCTTCCTATTTCTTACTAGACTTCCCTGTTTCATTCAAATCTAGATAAACTCATCCTTCCATATCACCATAAACAAAAACTATATAATCATACATTATTTAATATCATATCATATGCAAACACCTTCATACACAAAGAGGGAGAATGAAGATTCTTCCCAGTTTAGACCCTACCTTGGGTCCTGCAGAGAATCCTCTTCCCTTGGCTGGAGAATCTCTTTGAAACTTCAATCCTTGAGTAGATATCCTTCTAGAAATCTTCCTCTGGCAATCAACTCCTAGCAATCCTCACATAGATGACTTCACCAACCAGAGACTCTCACACTCACATAAACTTTCACCAAAAATTTTTAGAGAAAACAATTGCAAACAACTCAAAAGAAAACAAATCTTCCAAAAATTATCATCCTTTCCACACACAAAAATCTTCAATTATTTATCCTCCAACTATGTGGTTTGGAGGAGTTGCTTTACGGGAAGAAACTTCTGCAACTTCCATAGTTGGTTGGAGGAACAACCAAATAATTTCCCACAAAGACTTAATCAAGGTTTTTAATAAATTTTATTTAAAATATCTTTTAAATGAAAGCATAACAAGAATAATAGACAAATATCTTTCAAGAAAAATACATAGCACAATAGGAAAATAAGTAGCCTAAATTCTAAGAGGTCTTGAGTTCAACTCCCTCCTAGATAGCTAATTTTACTACAAAGGACATTTTCCTTTTATTATTATTATTTTTACTTTTTATTTAATACATTCATTAAATATACTTTATTTAACTCACTCTATTTACTTATTATAAACAACATACCATTAACACTATTAATGAAAACATATAATTATTATTATTTATATAAGCATGGATATATGTGTGTGCACCCACATATACACATACCTATATAAAATACAAACAATTATAACATAATTATTTATTATACATATAAAATAGATTAATTCTAACTCATAATATAAACTCAGACCAACATCAAATCAAGCCCATAACCTAAGTTGCATTCTAAGTCCATGATAACCTCGAGAGTAACTTGGTTAAATCTTCACACATCAATAGTTTGAGGATTTTGTAGGCACACTCAGACCTATGTAGCCAACTGGAGATGATGCCTAGTACCTTCATCCTACATCACCAATTGGTATGCATATACAAATATATAAATATAAATAGACAGTGGAAAACAAGGAGGGAGAGTGTGACATCATGTGGATCTCCCATAGGAGTAACTACGACTGCCCCTCCTCATCCTACACTCACATCAACTAGTGAACATCAAACCATAATAGGATCAGTAGGGTTAGATCATAATATAAACATCATAATACAAATCAATGTAAAAAAAATTATTGATAATTCATTTCTAGCCATTCATCCTTAAATTATAACTGATTTAATATTTCCAAATAAACTACAATAACCAAATATATATGCTCAAATGTCTCATAAAATGCTAACTAAATAATAATCATAATCCATCATAAAATCCAAAGTGTCAAAGCAATAGTCCTATCAGTCTAACATAGGAAGATGCTAGGGTGGGCATTACAACCTCCTTTTCACATCTGCCTTAGCCTTATACTATACATTCATCTTGGTAATATGCTTCCTCACCTCCTCATGGATGTTCTTCAAATGTTCTACAAAATCCTCAACTTCAGCACTACTTATTTCTCCTTTATCTATCTTCCTCAACTCAGATGAATTTGTGGGACTACTTCCATATACAATATGTGAATGATGTGATGAACTAAACTTCAAATCTATCTTCAACTCTTCACTTTTTGCTAGTGTCATTCTATGTGCTACCTTATTTGGAAAACTAGCCCCTGGAATCAAGTTCATCTGATGACTGATCTTTCTCAATAGTGGTAATCCATCAAGCATATCATCGGGTACAATATCCTGAAACTTATTCAATAATTCTACAACTTCTATAGGTACATCTTCTACTTCCTCTTTGCCAGCCTTTGGAATTTAGGTAAAACACATATGCTCATGCCACATACCATCTAAGAAATTTCCTCTATCAACAAAAGTTATTATTTCATTACCACATACCTTTTCTTCTGTTTCCTTCAATGGTTTTAGCTTATGTCGCACTCCACCCTTTGTCAGGGAATAGGTATTCGCAGGACCATCATGTACAATAGATCTATCAAACTGCTACAACCTACCCAACAACATGTGACATGCATCCATAGATATGATATCACATATTACCTCATCATGGTACCCACCAATCTTGAACTCTACTAAGCACTGTTCACTAACCATGACCTTGTGGTCATCCTGCACCCAGGCAACCCAATATGGATGTGGATGTTTTTGCTTCTTGAGCTTCAACTTTGTCACCATCTCTTCTGACACCAAATTATTAGTACTACCACTATCAATAATCACATCACAACACTTACCCTCACACTTGCACCTAGTGTGAAACAGGCTCCTCCTTTGTTCAGGTTCATTCTCACCACTCCGCAGGACTCTTCTATTGATCAATGTTTCTCCTCTTTTAGCATCTTCAGAATTTGATGATCTGGCATCCTCATCTATATGTACAACTTTTTCTTGGCCTTCATTCCTCCTATCTATCCTTTCTTGGCATTGAGGACATTCAAATTCCCTATGACCTTCTTCTCCATAGTGAAAACATGTTCCATAAAAGCATCCTCTTCCTAACCCTTTTCCTCTTCCTCTTCCTCTCTGATATCTATTGTTTTGATCTTGGAAATGATTAAAATTATCTCCTCTCTAATTTTGACTATTACTGGCCTCATCCTTCTTTTTTAGATCTTGATTTCGATCTTCATATGACCATCCACCAGATCTTCCATCACGACCTCTTCCACTTTGTCTGCTCTCAAACTTCTTGTTTAGCTTTTCCTCTACTTTTAGGGAAAACTAGTATGCTTCTTCAATACTATTCATTTGAACCAAATTCAACTCCTAAATTCTCAGCCTCAACCCATTAAGGTAATGGGCAACTTTCTCCTTATTAGCTTCTGCATGTCCTATTCTGATAAGGATTTGATGGAACTCATTTGTATACTCCTGAACAATTCTTCTTGCTTGCTTCAAACTTTGCATTTTCCTCAGTAGGTCAAGCTCATAATCAATAGGGATGAACTATCACTTCAATTTATCCACCATCCAATCTCATCTTGTGATTTTATCCTTTCCTCTTTGATTTCACTCCAATTGAATCTCTTGCCACCAGATCTTCGCATGACCTTTCAGTCTGGCCTTCACGAATTTGACCCTATCAGGATCCTGAATATCTTCATACTCAAAATATTCTTCACATTCATTGATTTAGTCGATCAACTCCTCTAGGTTAAGATTTCTGGAAAATGTCAGAACCTCAATCTTAGGTCTTTTCCTAATCTTTGAGATGGCTCAGAAAATTCTTTCTTCCTCATGGTTCACAACTTCGACTTCTCCTTCTTGATCTTCTTCTTGTGCTTCATCCTCACTTTCATCTCTGACATTAAGATTCATTCCTCTCTAAATCTCCTCTTGCAATGCTCCCAGTTATCTCTACAATTCCCTAACTTCAGGTGTTACAACATGATGTAGGAGCATCCTAGGTGTAAGAGCAATCTTGCATAACCCAAAAATATTTATGCTTTTGTATTCAATAAAGGGCTATCTTGTGTAGAGTCACTATTTATGGAAACTTACCTTTTTTAGTAAGTTGGTCATACAATCTCATATTGTTCTGATTTTACATGTGGAGGTTGATCTCAGTCATATCAGCCTACCAGTAAAGTTTCATGGATAGATCAGGTCTAGTTTTGAAGATATTGAAGATTTTTTGTATTGACAACAGGGTACAAAAACTTTGAACTTAGGTTTGAAGGCTTTAGAGGCCCCAGATGACGTCTAAAATTTGGATGATAGGTTCTTTCACGAGTCAAGGTTGTAGAGTGCTTTGTGGCGCTTTGTGGTCAAGGTTATAATAGTCAATCGGGTCAACTGGCGATGACTTATGGTCTTCGAAAATTGGGTCACTTGAAATAGCAGAAAATGATTTTACTTCAAAATTTTTATTTGGATTTCAAAAGTTATTTTGAGCCAACTTTGATGTAATAAATTGAAAAATAAAATAATTCTATGTTTTGTCAACCTAAAGGGATAAATTTATGGAACCTTCTCGGGTGGTGGAAATTGCCTATATAAGAAAGGCCCGTAATATTATCTTAGGTAGTTTAGGGCAGTTCAAGATGGTTTTGAGTAGTAGATCTAGATATTGATTCGAGGCTTTGTCCTATAGAATATTTTAAGGGAATGTTGACGTGGCTTTGCATATTGTAATTCTAAAAGTTTGTAATTCCACATTTGTGGAGAGAATAAGAAGCCCATTTTTTATCCTTGCATATATTGTTGTTTCTTTGTTTCTGTTATGGATTTGTGGTATTAAGGGGAGCACCCTTCACCAAGTGGTATCAGAGCAGAAGTTCCTGAGTGTGTAAATAGATTGCCGATTGTGAGGTAGTTTGCACCAGGACCGTGGGTTAGGGTTTTTGTGTAAATAGATCACTGACTATGAGGCAATTTGCAATAGGACCATGGGTTAGGGTTTCTCTATAAATAGATCACTGATTGTGAGGCAATTTACACCAGGACTATGGTTAGGGTTTTACTGATACATGTGAAAATGTCTCCATAAAGGGAACCTAGTGTAAGAGCTGGTGTTGTAACACCTAAGGTTAGAGTGCTCTAGAGACAAGTGTGAGTATTGCAAGAGGAGATTCATAAAGGAATGAATCTTAATGTCAGAGATGAAAGTAAGGATGAAGTGGAAGAAAAAGATCAAGAAGGAGAAGTTGAAGTTATGAACCAGGAGGAAGAAAGACTTTTTTGAGCCATCTCAAAGATCAGGAAAAGACCTAAGATTGAGGTTCTGACATTTTCTAGAAATCTTAACCCAGAGGAATTGATCGACTGGATCAATGAATGTGAAGAATATTTTGAGTATGAAGATATCAAGGATCTTAATCAGGTCAAGTTTGGGAAGGCCAGACTGAAGGGTCATGCAAAGATCTAGTGGCAAGAGATTCAATTGGAGTGAAATCAAAGAGGAAAGGATAAAATCACAAGATGGGATCGGATGGTGGATAAATTGAAGTGACAGTTCATTCCTATTGATTATGAGCTTGACCTACTGAAGAAAATGCAAAGTTTGAAGCAAGCAAGAAGATCTATTCAGGAGTATATGGAGGAGTTCTATTGAATCCTCATCAAAATAGGCCATGCAGAAGCCGATAAGGAGAAAGTTGTCCATTACCTTAATGGGTTAAGGCCGAGCATTCAAGATGAGCTGAATTTTGTTTGAATGAACAATATTGAAGATGGATACCAATCTTCCCTAAAAGTAGAGGAAAAGTTGAACAAGAAATTTGAGAGTAGACAAGGTGGAAGAGGTTGTGATGGAAGATCTGGTGGATGGTCATATGGAGATTGAAATGAAGATCCAAAAAAGAAAGATGAGGCTAGTAATAGTTAGAATTAGGGAAGAGATAATTTCAATTTTTTCGATGATTAGAATAATAGAGATCAGAGAGGAAGAGGAAGAGGAAGAGGACAAGGATCTGGAAGAGGAGGCTTTCATGGAACATGTATTCACTATGGAGAAGAAGGTCATAAGGTATTTGAATGTCCTCAACACCAAGGAAGGATAGATAGGAGGAATGAAGGCCAGGCCAGAGTTGCACATGTAGATGAAGATGTCAGATAATCAAATTCTAAAGATGTTGAAAGAAGAGAAACACTGATCAACAAAAGAATCATGTTGAGTGGTGAGAATGAACCTAAACAAAAGAGGAGCCTGTTTCGCACCAAGTGCAAGTGTAAGGGTAAGTGTTGTGATGTGATTATTAATAGTGGCAGTACTGATAATTTGGTGTCAGAAGAGATGGTGACAAAGTTGAAGCTCAAGAAGTAGAAACATCCACATGCATATCGGGTTTCTTGGGTGCAGGATGACCACAAGGTCATGGTCAATGAATAGTGCATAGTAAAGTTCAAGATTGGCGGGTACCATGATGAGGTACTATGTGATATCATATTTATGGATGCATATCTTATATTGTTGGGTAGGCTATGGTAGTTTGATATATGTGTTGTACATGATGGTCATGTGAATACCTATTCCCTAACAAAGGATGAAGTGCGACATAAGCTAAAGCCATTGAAGGAAATAAAAGAAAAGGTATGTGGTAATGCAAGAATAGCTTTTGTTGACAGAGAAAATTTCTTAGATGGTATGTGGCATGAGCATATGTGTTTTACCTTAATTCCAAAGACTAGGAAAGGGGAAGTAGAAGATGTACTTGTAGAAGTTGTAGATTTGTTGAATGAGTTTCAGGATATTGTATCTGATAATGTACCTGATGGATTACCACTAGTAAGGAAGATCAGTGATCAGATGGATTTGATTCCAAGAGCCATTTTGCCAAATAAGGTAGCACACAGAATGACACTAGCAGAAAGTGAAGAGTTGAAGATAGATCTAAATTTTAGTTCATCACATCATCAACATATTGTATATGGAAGTAGTCCTAGAAATGCGTCTAAGTTGAGAAAGATAGATAAAGGAGAAATAAGTAGTGCTGAAGCTGAGGATTTTACAAAATGTTTGAAGAACATCCATGAGGAAGTGAGGGAGCATATTAAAAAGATGAATGCATAGTATAAGGCTAAGGCAGATGAGAAAAGAAGGCATAAGGAATTTCAGGTTGGAGCTAAAGTCATGGTTCATTTGTAGAAGGAGCGATTTCTAGTTGGTACATATAATAAGCTGAAAATGAAGAAGTTTGGGCCATGTAAGATACTGAATAAGCATAACTCAGGAAATGCATATGAGGTCAAGTTGCCTATTGAGCTGAATATTTCACTAGTATTTAATATTTCAGATCTGACAGAGTATCATGAAGGAGGTGTTGAAGATGAAGTTACAGTAGCACAATGGAGTATTCCAGCAACCAATGCAAATATCAAGGAGATTGAAGACATACTAGATAGTTGTGTTGGAAGAAGCATAAGGAACAGGACATATGAAGAATATTTGGTCAAATGGAAAGAATGACCTATTGAAGATTCATCATGGCTAATGAAGGAGGAGGTTAACCATCTTGGTTTTCCTATGAACACCTGAGTCATGATAGGGTCACTTCTCAAATTACCCTAGGTGTCTAATGCAAGAGCATCTTGGGTGTGAGAGCAATCTTGTATCATCCAAAAATATTTTTGTTTTTGTATTCAATAAGGGCTATCTTGTGCAGGGTTGCTATTTATCAAAACTTGTTGTTTTTAGTAAGTTGGTCATACGATCTCAGAATGTTTTGATTTTACATGTGGAGGTTCATCTCAGTCATATTAGCCTACCAATAAAGTTTCATGGCTAGATTAGGTCTAGCTTTGAAGATATTGAAGATTTTCAGTATTGACAATAGGGTATAGAAACTTTGAACTCAGTTTTGAAGGCTTTAGAGGCCCTGGATGAGGTAAAAAATCTGGGTGGCAGGTGCTTGCATGAGTTTAGGCTGTAGAGCACTTTGTGGCCTTTCCAAAATGGGGTTATAATAGTCAATTGGGTCAACTGGTGATGACCTATGGTCTTCAGAAGTTGGGTCACCTCAAATAGCAGAAAATGATTTTACTTCAAAAATTTTGTTTGGGTTTCAAAAGTTATTTTGAGCTGACTTTGATGTAATAAATTGAAAAATAAAATAATTCTATGTTTTGTCGGCCTAAATGGCTAAATTTTCAGAACCTTCTCGGGTAGTGAAAATTGCCTATATAAGAAAGGCCCGTAGTATTGTCTTTGGTAGTTTAGGGCAGTTCGGGACAATTCTGGGTAGTAGATCTAGATATTGATTTGACGCTTTGTCCTACAGAATATTGTAAGGGAATGCCCATGTGGCTTTGCATATTGTAATTCTAAGAGTTTGTAATTCCACATTTGTGGAGATAATAAGAAGCCCATTTTTTGTTCTTGCATATATTGTTGTTGTTTCTCTATTTCTGTTATGTGTTTGTGGTATTAAGGGGAGCACCCTTCATCACAACACCAGCTCTTCTACCACGTTCCCTTTGTGGAGATATTTTCTCACTTCTCACTCAAACCCTAACCACAGTCTTGGTGCAAACTACCTCACAGTCAGTGATCTGTTTACATAGAAACCCTAACCCATGGTCCTGATGCAAACTGCCTCACAATCATTAATTTGTTTACACAGAAACCCTAACCCACGGTCCTAGTGCAAACTATCTCACAATCGACAATATGTTTACACACTTAGGAACTCCTACTCTGATACCACTTGATGAAGGGTGCTCCCCTTAATACCATAAACACATAACAGAAACAAAGAAACAACAACAATTTACAAGAATAGAAAATGGGCTTCTTATTATCTCCAAAAGTGTGGAATTAAAAATTTTAAAATTATAATATGCAAAGCCACATAGGCATTCCCCTTACAATATTTTGTAGGACAAAGCCTCCAATCACTACCCAGATCTACTACCCAGAATTGCCCTCAACTGCCCTCAACTACCTAAGACAACACTACAACCTTCCTTATATAGACAATTTCCATCTCCCAAGAAGGTTCCAGAAATTTAGACTTTTAGGCTGATTAAATATGGAATTTTTTTTTTTACAATTATTACAATAGGTTTGGCTCAAAGAAAGTACAAAATATGCTTTTAGGTATTCCAACTTCCAGAGGCCATAAATTTTTAACCGTAGCTCCATTTTTTTTATTGTAACCACTTTTCAGAAATGCCATGACGAGATCTATAGTGCTTGACATGCGCTGGTGCATGCGCTAGTGTAGTCAGCTAGGGGTCGATCATGATCCAGAGCCTCTAAGGCCTTCAAAATTGACCTGAAAGATTTTGTACCCAAAACTGTCAATAACTTCACCAATACTGATGATGTGGCAATGAAACTCAATTGGTAGGCTAAAATGACTGAGATGAACCTTCACCTCTGAAATCAAAACATTTTGAGATCATATGACCAACTTACTAAAAATAGTAAGTTTCCATAAATAGAAACTCCGCACAAGATAGCCCTTATTGAAAAAGAAACCAGAAATATTCTTTTGTGATGCAAGATTGCTCTTACACCCAAGATGCTCCTGCATCAAGTTCCCAAAGATCCCAATGAACCAAGATAGGGTACTTTTGAAGAAAAGACTAGATAGGTTGATTCAGTCCTAAACAGTGTTGCGACCAAGGGGAAATCATCTAATATCACCTCTGAGATACTAAAGATTCATGGTGTCACTCAAGCTAACCTAAATAAGGCAAGGGAAGCCAAGATTGCAATGCAACTTGAGAGCACACCCTCTTCAGAAGTGAAAATAGAGAAGACTGATGACCCTAAGGAGAAGAAAGTTTAAAAAAACAAAAAAATAGATGATCCCAAGGAAAAGACTGTTGATAGCACTTCAGTGCCCACTCCTACTATTGATCTGGAGTCTACTCCACCTTAAGAGCCTAGTAGGATGTCCAAGAGGAAGAAACAGATTGACGCAAGCCACCCATCCTCCAAAACCATAAGAAACCAAGGAAGAAACATCCAACCACCTCCTGAGGTAGGATTCCTACCAAATTTGCAATTATTGAGAACAAGAGTAGTAGATGAGGGAAGAATTGATCAAATAGCTAATTTTTATGACAATTATCATGAGATAGACAAATCTGAGATCCATGATATGTTAATCAAGCATATGATCAAGTTTAAGAAGATTGTTCTATAACTCAAGACAATCATTCCAAATCAAGTTTGGGACATTTTGGACGCATTGAAAAGACAAGTTGTTGTAGAAGATTTTAGAATAAGAGAGAAGACTCTGGATGATAACCTACCAGTATGTTCAGTTGAAGAAAAATATTTGTTAATGAATTTGGTAAAGCCACACCCCAAAACCAAGATGAGAACTCTACACATCATGAACAAGGACTATGAGTTGTGTTGGTAGTATTTTCAAAGTTTTGAGAGTTGCATTTTATATCTTGTTTCTTTGGTGGTTTTCCTAGTTTTTGTGCTAATTTTCTGCAATCTTCCTGTTCCAGATGCCAAATTTGTCTGTATGCTGAAAAACCCTAGGTACTAGGTCAAAATGCTTCTAAAAGTCCAAAAACCCTATAGAAACCTAACCGAGTTCTATTTCACCATTACTTTTTCAAATCACTTAAGTAAGTCTAAAGGCATGTGTGCTTTATGTTTACTACTTAGTCAATCAATCTTTGAAAGCTTTCAGCATATTCCTTTAAGTCTGGTGATTCAGAAAAGCCTTTGTCACGCAATCTCTTTAGGTCTAGAGAATATTCCTTTTGTTCATGACACTCAGTGGATGATTTCAGTCACCAAGTCTCCAAGTGATCTTTATGAGATCAAGCGACTTCTATTGGCAAATATTTTGCAGTTGAACTATAGTCACTAAATCTCCATATACAAGAGGCATGTAGTTGCATGATCTCTTTATGGAATGATGAAGTAACCCAAGATTTAGCAATTATAAGATTTATACTTAGTTGCCAGGTCTCCAAGTGAAGGATGACAGTTATGTTCTTTTTAGTCACAAGGTCTCCCATTTCTTAGATGGTCAATGTTTTTACCTAGTGGCCCAACAATTATGGTAGTTGCACATCCTCATAATCCTGGTAGTTATGTTATAAATCTTCTATGATTTGGCAACACGGTCATCTCCTAGTCTCACAATGTAGCAGTTAAGTCATAATATTTTTAGTGACTTGACGACAACCATAATATGGAGAAAGAATCAAGTTAAGAAGATTATATCTCATAGTCTGACTGAGGTTAAGAAGACTATCTAGCAACTTGGTGAATAAAGGGTTTCATATGGTCTCCAGATGTAGCTAGGGTAAAGAGAGATATTAAGAGACTGTGAGATGTCTTCAGTCAGGTGATCGCCAGAAGAGGATGGGTTAGGATGAGGGTTTTTAAAGAAGAGATCTGAGCCATTGATATGATCAAAATTGGGTGGTGGTTGTGTTATCTCCCAGTGAGCCATGAGTTAAGAAAAGTTGCAGTGACTATGAGAAGTGTTTTGTCGCCCAGTCTCTAAAGTAAACTAGGGTTAAGACAATCATCCAACGATTGGAAATTTCACTTTAGTCATGAGATTGCTAGATAACTAAAGGTCAAGTATCATTCAAGGTAAAAATTTGAAAATAGGGTATGAATCTATTTGCCAAATTTGATGATGTTTTCACTCTTAATTGGTTATAGAGTAAAATAAAGGATTAACAGTTTCTCAGTAACTACAAGATAGACTATAGTTGCTCGATCTCTAGATAAAATAAATCAAAGATCTCTGCATGTAGTCACCAAGTCTCCAAATATGTTTAGCCTCCAGGTCTCCATAGAAATTCACAATCAGAATGAAAATGCAGAGATTACATTACTACTGTTGATTTTGTTCTTTATAAGTATAGATCTAACAGTTGTCTCTTAATAGCTAGATAAAAGTGATATCATCCAAAAGGTGCTGAGACTCAATGGCTACCATCAGATTAAGATCCTATGGCTGTCATGTAATGGCATGAAGAAATAAAAAACTAAACAAATATTCAGCAATAAAGAGACTTCTTTTGTAGTTGCTAGGTCTCCAGATGGGTAAAGTCGAGCAATCTCAATAAGAAGTTTGAAAAGTCAACAAGTTTTTGCGATTAGGAGACTAGTTGTGTAGTCTCTAGGTCTCTCAATAAGAAAATAAGGAAATGAGACTTAGGAAGGACTGTGGTCACCAGGTCTCAGGATAATTTTGATGAGTGATAAATGTTGCAGTGACTACGAGATGAACTATAGTCGCTGAGTCTCCAAAAGAGGGAAAGTAGAAGGAAAAAGACTTAAGCTACAGTAGTCACTAAATCTCAAGAAGAAATCATAAAAGGTAAAGTCATCCAGTGACTTAGAGATTTCCTTTGGTTCACTTAATCTCTGAAGAATATGAAAAAAAATTCCAAATCCTTCAGCGATTGTGATTGGCTTGGTAGTTGCTAGGTCGCCAGAAATTGAATTTGATTACTTGTCATTGTCTCATCTCATGGCTAGTGAATTGAAGTTTAGGGTGTCCTGAGTAATGGCATATTTGACATAAATTAAAGATTTCAAAGTCTTGAAAGGGAAATTGCAATGAATTCTCCAAAATAAATACAATTGATTGTTACTCTTTTAAAATTACCAAATATTCCAAAGAGCCAAAGCTAGAGAATTACCAGAATTTGTGAGCCTTTTGCTGATAAAGTAGTTTAGAGAGTTCATAGTTTCAAAAATTTTAGAATAATTCTAATTTACAGTCAAAATGAGCTAGCCTTCAACTAGCAGAGCTTCCATAGGCAAGGGAGCCAAGGAAAACCAGAAAGAAAACTTCTCACACTGCTACCTGGATCATCACAAAATAAAAAGGTTAGTGATGAAATATTTTTTGATGATTTGTCTTATTGTAGAGATGAAAAGACTGGGAATGTGTTGCAAATGTGCCTCTTTAGGCATTTCTATAAGAATGCTAATAATCCAGTAGTTGTGTCAAACCCTTAGACCTCCAGGCTAGCCAAATTAATAGTCCTTGATGTTTTCATAGATATAGACCTACTTGTTTTTCTAGCCAACAAATATGACACTTTATCAAAGACAATTAGGAAGGAGGATGGCTTGGCTCTGGTCACTTTTGACAAAATTTCATTTATCAGGGATTTTGGTATCAATATCCCCATGGCCACAAATATTAATTCAAAGGCCTAGGCCAATATATATACTTGAGAAATTGTCCTTGTTTTAAAGGAAATTCAGAACCATGTTCCCCAAGGAAACAAGAACTACATTGCAGAAATGGTAGGGTCAACCCCTTATTTTTACAAGGATTTATGTTTCTATGTGAAATATATTGCTTATGGGTTGTGTAGAGTGCTAGGAATAGATGGGGGATCAGAAAGAATCATGTCTAACATCCTGATGATGGTATTAGACTCACATCAAACACATACAAGCAAAGGATATGACTACATTGGGTATGTCATTAACATAATGCATTAGGGAATGGAGGCAATAAGAGAAAGAGATGATTCACCTAGGTTTTTGCATTATTCATTATTAATGCACCTCATTCTATTTTATAACTACAAAATAATGAATTTGGATAACCGAAAACCTTAGATGATGTGGAAGGGTCAGCCAAAACCTGTACAATTTTGGATAGGAGCCAAGAGCCCTACTTTCCCTAATTGTGATTTTTGTGCTTTTCAAAATTGGATGGTGTGGCCTATCTTGCTCAGCCTAGGGTTAAATTTTTCTAGGTTACCAATTAAGTCTCTACAAGTTTTGAGGCCTCAAAAATTTGTTGATAAATGGCCTAAGGATCACAACTGGGGAGACTTCTATTATGAGAAGACTTACACCATAATAAGAGTTTCTGGATGCACCCAACCACCCCATGTTCTACCATTTTTTATTCCTCCAAGAATTGCCTTCTTGGAAATTATTTGGCAACTCATGCTAATCAACAAAGAGCACTTAGCTCCCCATAGGAAGAAAACATTTACCCCAAGGCATTTTAGAGTATGCAATTTCTTCATTGGGAAGAATGCATTCAACAAATTGAATGATTGGTTGGGTCAGTATAAGATGAATGGTGGTGTACCCAAGTATATTGATACAGAAGGCTTCATTATAATGGCTAGGAAATATTACACTCCTTCCATTCCAATAACTAATAGACATGAGGAGTATCCTGAGGAAGATATTATCAGAAACATCATTGATGAGGATGAGACAGGAAAGATAGCAGGACAATCCAATGAATTGTTGAGGCTTGAAAAACTGATGAAAGCCAAGAGACTATCCTTTGGGGTTTTCTACCCTATAGTGCCTTATTTAAAAAGGCTTGATATGATGATGAAAAATTTCCACACATTGGTTAATTCAATTGAGGACCAAATAGATGACAAAGATAGGGAGAAGGAGAAACACTCAGAATCTGACTATGAAGATAGTGATGGAGGATACCCAATCCACAACCCTCCTACTATAGAACAACTACATCCTATTGGCCAAGAAGGAGAAGAAAATGTAATAATGCATTTGATAGAGCTTCCTAGCTCTTAGGATACTAATGAGCCTCCTCCTAAGAAGTAGAAATTGCAAATAGGAGAATCTCTACAAGCAAGGGCCCTTGAGAGGAAAGGAGACTAAATAAAGGCTCTCTTTCTTGGTGATAGAGCCCATGATCATAGACTCAAGCAGAGCATTAGAGAAGACAAGAAAAAATGGAGAATGGTAATGGAAGAAGTTGAGCTACCCTTGGCCTTAGGTCAAGATGAAAGAATGATTGAGCAAGATGCCTTCTTGAAGGATGACAATTTTATCAAGTTAAATGAATTCAAGGACATCCTTTTATGTTGAAAGCAACATCAGGTAGCCTCTGATGTTGAGATTAGGGAGGATGGCCAAATACCTGATGAAGCCATGTAGATTCTAAAGGACTATGATCCTGAATCAGAAACTATTACTCCAAAAGAAGCTAGATAGTTAGTAAAGGATAGAAATATATTGCTTGTACCTGGGTGAGATTTTGCCTTAGCTTTTATCATTGACCAAATTAGAAAACAAGAGAACATAAATTTGACTTCAGAAACCCAAGTGGGGGATTTGATAAAAGGGTTTGGATACAACCCCAAAAATAAGGCACTAGCTATGTGGAGCCTTTATCCAAAAGATCAAAAGCCTTCCCTTTTGAACATCCAAGAGAAAATGGATGGTGATAAAATTCTGTAGTCAATCTACAATACTGGAGATCTTGAGATCTCATAGGTGTTGACTCACTTTGCTAGGTTAAATGAATAAAAAACCAAGCAACTATCAGAGAGGCACCAAAGACTTTTCAATGATTACAGTGCATTGGTAAGGGATAGAGAGATACAAATAATAAAGGAAAAATAATTAGAAAAGTGTGTAGAGGACTTGCAACTACAAATCATTAGCATGCCCATAGTTTCCCCTACACCACTAGAGTAGCCTGCACTACCAAAAACTCAAAGTATAAATGAAGAAGAAGTTGCTACTCCAGAGGAGACAATGAATAAGGAAAAAACTAAGGTTGTAGTACAATCCTTGTTGAAAATTTTGCAACATAGGATAGGAGTTTTGAATGATAAGGTAGAGGAAGTTTATACTGCATATAGTAAGTTGCCCAGTTTTCAAAGTGAAGTAAACAATTTTGTTTCTATTTTAAGTAATTATCACTCAACTTGGTCAATAAGGGAATCATTGTTTGAAAGACTAGTAGTGGTGCAGTCTCTAAGGAATGACATCCCAGAAGTAGTTTTGCAAGTAGGAGTTGAGATTGCAAAGATCGGTGTTGTCTCATCTTTCTTAAAGGGTAAGGCCAATCAAGTTGAAAAAAAAATGGCAATGTTTGGACCTAGTTTCAATAGGTTCATTCCTTAAATTAGAATAGAGGAAGGAGAAATAAAGAATTTGGATACATGAAGGTTAGATTTTGACCTCTTACTACCTAAGAAAGAGGCTTTCCTTAAGGATAAAAATGATGTTGATCTAGATCACTTCAACATAGTTCTAGATGAAGCTATCAAGGTAGAGGTGGACATTAGCAAGTTCACCACAAATGTAAGGAAAATTTCTGATGTGAGGTGGGAGAGATAGAAGAAGCAATTGTAGAGAATTCAATAGTTCTCATGGACAACAAAGGATTAGGTTACTACATGGGACAACATGACAAAGCCCAAGGTGATTAAGCCTGCAACAGATGACCTTGATGACTTAGATGATGAATGAGCTCTAGCAGTGCACCTAACATACAAGCACAAGGAGAGCAACTGATCATATAGGGGATGATGTAAGTTAGCTGGTTAGGCGGTCATCATTCACACAAAAAAATTCAGTAGTTACATATGAATACCTATAGACAAAGGTGCAGCTCAAGTGGAGGTTCAACTTAAATAAGAAACAAAATTGGCGCTACTTTCCCTCTTTTTTGTTACATTCTTTAACTCTTTTGTATTCTAGTGCAAGTCATTATCAGAGCCACCCGTAGCTTGTTGCATCCTTTTCTCAAGGATCCCAAGGTGGTCTCTCTATATATAGTTGTTTCTAACTCACACCAAGAGGTGGTGAAAAACTTATTGTCATAGGAGTTTATAGACTTAGTCTTTGATTCTTAGAAGTCTAGTTTTTTCTAAATGTATTGATATAGGAAGTTTATCAATAAAAATATGCCAAATTTCCATATATATATTTATTATTGTCTTAATGTATGTTTTTTATTTCTTTGTGTATTTAAATTTGTAAGGAATTTTAGATACATCTTTCTACAAGGTAGATAGTGGGGTTGAAGCTTGAGTTCTTTTCAAAGGAGAGATAAATCTTGAGTGAGGTCTCTGAGATTTCAGTAGTCACATATGAATTATATGATCTGATTTATGTATAAGAAGATAATTTGTAAGGCATTTTATCTGGAGTTTATGTGTGTTTGAATTGAGAGATTTTCTATAGATGTGCTTTCATTTACTCTCATGCCCTAGTTAGGCACTGGTCTATGCTTATTTTGAAGTTTTTCTCATCATCAATCAAATTAAAATGATTAGATCTATATCAAGTATACAGGTCAAGATTGTGATATTTGAAGAGTTTAATCTTGAGAGGTAATACCCACTTAAAGCTTTAAGCTCAAAGAGAAGAAGGATTGGAAATCCTTAATACCTTAGTATTGATTGTTGTTGATGTATCTATTGGGAATGTTAGAGTTATAAATTAGAGTTTTCTAATTAAGCTTTGATCATCTACAATTTTGAGTACTAACAAAATTGGTTAATCTACTGCGGACTGAAAATATTTTTGCAATAAACCTAGGGATAACTTTTCTAATGGTTTTATTTTTTGTATTAGAAGACCAGTTTATCAAATTATTCCCACAAATTTGTGGGTGGTGACTCTAAGCTCTATGTTACCAATTCTTGGTAAACATTTTGTAAAATTTTGAGATTATCCTATCTTAAGAGACACGAGTAGGCCCAGGAACACTAGGTCTTATTATAGGGATCATCCCAAAAGCAAGATGGGTGAAGAACTACATACTCCTAGTAGAAAGCAGTGGTTCAGAAGAGGGGCAATTAGTAGTCATTCTCCTAGACCATCTCAGGAATACATTCAAATTCACGCCCAAAATGAGATTCCATTTGTTTCCACAAATCCTAAATTCCTTAGAAGAATAGACCCCGAGTCTATAAGTCCTCCTCAGGAGGATGAATTTATAGATATTGGTTTCTTCCCTACACAAGAAAATCTAGAGAAAAAAAAATATGCTTCTATTGTTGACACTAAATCTTATGATTTTGAAAAACTGAGGGAAGACATATTGGCTTTAAGAAGAGAGGACCAAGAATAGTTCTTGGAAATTATTAAAAGGCAAAAGGAGTGGGACCAAGAGATCTATGAATTACTCTTGGAGAAGCAAGAGATCCTTAGAAAGATAAAGAGCAATGAGATCCAAGAAATTTTTTTGAAACAGAAGCTCACTAGTGTAAATAGTGAATTATTTGGGGATGTCCAAGTCTCGAGACAATAAGTGAATAAAAATAATCCAAATCTTGAGAAGAATGAGTTTGAGGGTGAGGGCCATGTATTGAAAAAGTTGTATCCCTCAGAGATTAAAAGAAATGAGGATCTTAAGAATAAAGGGATGGGTTCATTTGACAAATGAAAGCAAAAGGTAGTTGGAATTAGCATAAATGATTCCAAAAAGAATGATGCTAATATTGGTACAATATCTAAAGCTAGTTTGGATCTAGAAAATGCTAGAAAAGCCAAGGAAGATTTGGCCATTCAGTTAGAAAAGCTAGAACTAGAGGCTGCTGCAAATGAGATGAAGAAGAAAATAGCTTTCCTTCATACTAATATGAATACAAATGCTAGTAGTTCAATCCCTATTGTTAGTGGGAAGATACCAAATAATTAGTCTACTAGAACTTTTCCTAACACCCAAGCCTTAGTCTCTAATAAAATGATCCAAGGACCACTCCAAAATGTAATTCATACAACCCCTATGACTGGTAATCTTGGTGGAAATGTTTTACAACAAAATCTTGGAGGAGGTGGAGCCTGGGCTTCACAAAATTTTCAAAGGAGGCTAGTTCATCTAGAGAGATACAGGCCACTATTCTTTGATGGTATTCCTAACCAACCAAATGTCATCCCAACATAGGTGAGAGACAAAATCCCTAAGTTTAGTGCTAATAATGTTATGACATGAGAAGAGCACCTCAAGTATTTTACTAATAAAATAAATGATTATGAGATTGAGAATGAAGATGTTGTCATGAAACTTTTTGTTCAGTCTTTGATAGAGGATGCTAGGGATTGGTACACAGATTTACCTAAAAATAGTATTACCTCATGGGATGAATTTATAAGAAGTTTTAAAGAACAATATGCTGAACATGTTAATTCTAGTTACATGCTCAATGAATTCAATAATATCAAAAAGCATGTGAATGAGAGTATGTTAGAGTTCAATAGAAGATTCCAAAAGGCCATGTACAAACTCTTCCAAGTTTTAAGATTAGATGATAAAGTTTGCTTGACCACTTACTTCAATGTTGTAGAAGGAAAAATGTCTTATCTCTTAAGGGATAAAAGTCCAAGTACTTTGAGAGATTCTTTCAAGTTAGCAATAAATATTGAAAGTAATAGGAAAGCATCTAGTCAAATGTATAAAAGAGATGAAGGAAGACTATGGAAAGAGACCAGGCCTAACTTTGTGAAATTTTCCAAGGAAGATGAGAAGGTTGACAAGTTGGCCAATGTTGTCAAAGATCTATCAACTAGATTTGATTAAGGTGGGAAAATTTTCCAAGATAATAGACCACCTTATTAGAGGCAAGAAAGATTCCCAAGATTTCATGACCAACCATATAAGACAAATTAGAAGGATGGAAAGCCTATTTTTGACAATAATGAGCCACAAAAGGGAAGGGACATTCCTGATCCTTTAAAAAGAAATACTACCAACAATGTGGAAAATGTTCCATGGTGTGTCACCTACAACATGCCTCATTCACCTTTTCAATGTGCTATTGCTCAAGCTCTAGGGGATGAGCCAGAAGATTCACTTGTAGGAGACCATGAAGGCTCTGAAAAGCTTGCAGTAAATATGTTCACCACTCAAAGCGTGGATGACTATACCTCTTCAGATGATGAAGAGGTAATAGAAGATGTTAATTATAAGAGGAGAATTCTCCTAGCTTATGAGAAACAAGTATTTTCCCATTCTGGTCATGAAGAGTCTGATGCTGAGACTGGTAAAAGTAATATGAATAGACTAGGGATGGAAGATAATCATTGGAGAAAGCCTAGTAAAGAAGAAATCAAGAATATAACTATAGCAACTATTTCTCAGGCTAGGTCCTCATACAACTTAAGAAAAAGAAAAGTTGATGCAGATCAAGGAGTTCCTAGCCCAGTCTTTGTTAAGAATGACTCTCAGAATATGGTTTCTCCTAAACTAGTTGTTTCTACAAGAAAAGACAACAACAGTAAGAAGAAAATTGTTGTAGTTCAAATGTTAAGAAAAATGAGGAAAATACAATAGAACAAAGAAATAAGAGGGTTGGTGGGAAAAGAAATTTGTCAAATCTATCTACTGAAGCCCCAAATTTTGATATGCAACATGCTTTGTCTCAGATGAAAGTATTAATCCCTTTATTGGAGATGTTGAAAATAAAGGAACATAAAACAACAACTTTGGCTCTAATTAATGAGTAAGAAGACATTCCTACTATGACAGAAAAAATAGTATCAATGACAGAACCTAAGATAACCAAAGGAGTTTCCAACTTTTGTGTTGGGAATATTGTAACTCAAGAGCCTTCCTCTATTGGTCCTTTTTATGTCACTCTAATTTTGAATAATTTATAGCTAAAAAACTGTATGATAGACTCTAGTGATGCAACAATAGTGATTCCCTACCATGTAATGAAAGAATTAGGACTTTAGGTTGATACATCTAATGGTAGATGTTATGCCATGGACAATAGGGTAGTTCCTATGGTAGGAACTTTGATTGTAAAAAAGATGTCAAAATTGCTGCATTTCCTGAAGCCACCTATAAAATGGATTTTGTTGTAGTTGATACTGTTGGGTATATTTTAGGTTTTATGAGGTCTTTGGTCTAGGTTTTGTTTCAATGTCCTTGCTTATATCTTTGTCTAGTTTAGGGTTTCAGAACTCCTTAAAAGTGGTCATATTTGTGTTATTAAACCCTTGCCTTGGACATTTTTTCCCTAAATGGTTAATTCTTTAGTTGGTTTTGAGTGTGCCCTAGTTCTTTCTATTAGTGCATTACTTTTTGGGTCACTTAAGTCTTCCAAATTTGTATGTGGTCCTTTTTCCTTGTTTTATTGAATTGTGCAATGTTTTTCCTTGTATCTAAGTCTTTTAGTGAACTGGCAACTATGGTGAGTCTGTTGTTAAGTTTTCTTTACTCATTGAATCTCCCAATCTTTGTCACAATTAGTCTTAACATCTAGTGATTTAGTGATTGAATTGTCTCCTATTCGCTTGATTCTTGGAAGTTTCAATGAAACATTTGGCAACTTAGCATGGTAGTTATCTCTTATTCTCTAAGTCGAGCACTTAAGTTCACAATCATCCCGTGATCCAGTGAATGTTGTTGATCATCTTTGCAATCGGTGGTCAGGTTTTAATCTCAAAAATAATGGGTCCTACACCAAATCAGTTGGCGATCTAGCGACTGAGTCTTATTCTCATTTCCTCTAAGTTTGGTGGCTCTGATATTTTAATTTTGTGAAGGATAAAGTTTTCCTTTATCACTTGATCTCAAGAAAGGATGGCAATGCTCTAAGTTATTTGGTGATTAATTGAGTAAAGTGTTCGCTGGATCATAGAACCAGTTAGTTAAGCTCCAAATATTTTGGTGACCTGGTGGACAAAGAAAAGTTGAGATGTGTCTTTTTCAGTCGTGGATTCTCAGAATAAAAGGGTTAAGTTCAATAACCTTGGGAGATCAGGCGAATGTAATGGTCATTGATTCTCATAATTAAAAGGTAAAGATCTGATAGATTGGTGATTTAGTGATAGCCGTCAATTGTTCCTAAGATCTATGGTGAGAAGGTAATCTCAATATATAACCTAAGGTATGAAAAACATTCAGTGTATTGGAGATATGGGTTATTTTATCAATCTTGAAGCTTGACCATGGTTAAGAATTTATTTTTGAGAATCTGAGATAGCCTTGTTCGCTAATTCTCCAGGTGTGACCATGGTCAAGGTGTTTTGTTTCATGAGTTGTAAAATCTTTTGTTCACTTATTCTCTAGATGATTATTGAGTTAAGGAAAAGGTTGTGAGAATTGGTGAAGTCTTTGGTCACTTGTTCTCTAAGTTTAACCATGATTTAATCAAGTGTTCCAAGAATGTGAGATTGCTTTCAGTAGCCAAATCTCTAATTACGATGGGGTCATGATAAATTTCAAAAGATAGCCTAAGGACTGTTGATCATATCTAGGATCAATGGTAGTCACTAAATCTCTAGATAAGGTCATGAGTTAAGAAATCACTCCAAGATTCCATGAATGAACTTGTCACTGGATCTCCAAACTTAACCTCGGATTAACAATTCTTTAAGAGATCATGATTTCCTTTGTTCGCTAGATCTTTGAACCATGTATGGTTAAGTTTTCATGCCAATCAATGTTACGAACCATTTCAATGTTGAAAAAATACTCTACCAAGCTAGAAAAAGGTGAAATGTCATCCAATCAGGTTTTAAGGAGGGTTTTCATTAGTAATTAAGGGTTTTAATGCCAAAAAGGCATGATCATTTATCTCGTGCTTTATTTTTTATTTTTTAAATCATCTTGTCAACATCCACACCATGGCTAGATATGATTTGAAGGTTGGTAATATGAAGAATTGAATGCAAAAGTGACTAAGGCTGGATTTGTCAAGATTTAGAAATTGTACACATTCAATACTTGAAGTATATAGATAGGACTTCATTTCTTTATGTGCTCAAAGTTATTCTAAAGACAATTGAGATTGCCAGCATTGAAGCAATGAGTGAGAAGTGCAAAGGTTACAGTACTATGAATTTCTATTCCATCAAGATGAGTCATCCAGAGGTGAGTGTAGCATCATCCAATGGAGCTACAGAAGAACAAAGTGGAGAAGATAATGGAAAGCTGAATTATTCAAATGAGTTTGTCAAGCTGCTCCCTGGTTTGAATCAAACCAAGAAGGCCATTGACACAACATTTGAGGATCTCATGGACAAATGCAGAGACCCTATCTCTCCTTTAGGTTCAAGTTATACCATCTTCTCATACTTCTATAATAATAGGCATAAGGCTATATCTATTTGTAATGCTTGGGCATTGGGAATGGCAAAGTTAATTATGTCTGATGTGTTCTTAGATGTTGATTTAATTATTGAGTTGGCTAGGCTATATGACCCCATCTCCAAGACCATTAGGTGTGAAGACTAGTCTATTTTTATTTCCTTGCATAGGGGGTCTTTCATGAGGGCATTTGATTTCTATTTCTCTTCTTCCACAGCAATAGATTTAAAAGAAGAAAGACAGAGGTATGCTAGTAATATTGGGTTAGTAAAAAGCTAGATAGTCAAGCATATGCCCAAGCAGGGTAAGTATATAGCCTCTCTCTCAACAAGTATGAAGGCCCCTTATCAATTTTCATCCCTTTGTCATTACATGAATTTCTTGTGTCATGGGTTGTGTAGGGTTCTAGGGACATATGCGGATGAAGAAAAAATGCCTACTAAACTTTTAATGATAATCTTAGATATTTAGAATTCCCACACCAATACTGACTATGATTACATCCAGTATGTAATTGATAGGATGCATGAGGGGTTAATGTATGTCAAGGAGAGTAAGAGACCTATTAGATTCATATATTACTCCCTCCTTATGCATTTAATTTTGTACTACCATGTTAATAATATTGATGCAAGAATGTCGAAATTAAGGACTTCTTTTGAGGGAAATCCAAACCTAGTGCAATATTGGTTAAGGGCCTGGAAATACACATCCAATGAGTGTAACTTCTCTATTTTCTAGAACTATTTTGTCGATCCAATTCTTGAGATGTTGGGAACAAATCTTGTGAGGCTTTCAACTAAGCTCTTGAGGGTGTTAAGGCCAATGCAGTATGAAGATAAATGGATAGGAAACCACAATTGGGGAGATTTTTACCTAGTTGGAAACTTAATAGTTATTAGAGTTTATGGCTATCCCCAACCCCCACACATGCTTCCTAGATTTGTACCTCATAGGGTTGTGATGATGGAATTTAGCTAGAAATTAATGTGGACTAACAAAGAACACCTAGCACCTCATAGGAAGGGTACCTTCACATCGAGGCAATTCAGGATTGGTAACTTCTTGATTGGGAAAAGACCATTGCACTAGGTTAGTAGCTAGCTCAATCATTTCAAGATGACTACAAGTACCTACCGGTATGTTGATTTTGAGGGTTTCATCAAGATTTCTAGGATTACCTTTATCCATAACATTGGAACAATCAGAGAGCATGAAGGCCTGGATGAGGAGGATGTGATAAGAAACATGTTGGACCTAGATGAGGTAGGAAGAAGATGGACCAAATATTTTGATCTGCTAGACATAGAGGCCAGACTGAGGAAGGTAGAAATTCCTTTTGGTGGCTTTTTCCTTGAGCTCCCATATCTACAAAGGATGGATAAAATGAGAGAAATGCATGGCACCCTATCTAAATAGTTGGAAGGGTTTCTTGAGGAGAAGTTGGAAGTGCCAAGAAATTATTCTATTTCTGAGCCTGAGGAATTCACCGATGATTCACAAGAGGGTGAAATTCCACCTAAAGGTGGAGATTCACCAATTATTGACTTGACACAAGACCCACAAAAAGAAGGGGATACTTCAGAGCCACCATTGAAAAAATAGAGACTTGAAGTAGGTGAGCCTTCTAAGAAGAAAAAATAGAAGAAGGTACTTGATAGTGCTTCTAGGCTTGTGCCTCGTAATATAGCTTGCCATCATCAACTGATAAAGGCTATTAGAGAGGGTAAGAAATTTGTATCAAAACAAGAGGGGGATTTGTTATAAATAGGGAATACTGAGAGGGGGGGGTGAATCGGTATTCTACAAACTTTATCTTTTTCCCAGTAGGGATATAACAAATTATCTTTATAGATGCATAACATAAGAAGCTAAACAACATGCATAACAATAAAGAACTCATAACACATTATTTGTTCTCGAGGAAACCCTGGCCAAGGGAAAACCCTGGTGGGGATGGTACCCACAAAGATTGACTAATCAAAAGTATCTTGTTTAGGATGTTAATCCTGTTAGGAATCTATTACAAGCATATAGTGTATCAGTCCTAATTAAGGTACTATAGACCTTATTAGAAGCCTCAACCCTGTTAGGAGTTGTAGTACAAAATGTGATTACCAGATGAGCCCACTACCCAAACAAGTAATGTACAATATAAAATGATTAAAAAATAGGTTAAGGTACATAAACTTATACTACTTGCATCAATATCACTTCATTTCTCTTTCACTATTGCTATTACATATGCTTCATATACTTCGCATCATATCACTTGTCCTTCTTTCTCAAAAATACTACTTACTGCTGCAATTACAATTACAATTACAATTACATTTATAAAAATAGCTTTATCCAAGAGTTAACATCTAGGATTTCATCCCTTTATATTTTTAAGTCATTATTTTGATAAACAAAATAATCCCTTAACTCTTTACTAGTTCTGTCTTCATATTCTGTCCTGTCGGCTTCACATTGTCT
Source organism: Chamaecyparis obtusa (assembly GCA_027943335.1). Taxonomy (NCBI): domain Eukaryota; kingdom Viridiplantae; phylum Streptophyta; class Pinopsida; order Cupressales; family Cupressaceae; genus Chamaecyparis; species Chamaecyparis obtusa. Next base: position 974,457 of record BSBK01002478.1, read on the forward strand.
TCGGTAAAACTATCATAACTTCTTCCATACATGTCATACTAACTTGCACTCTTATATGGGTCATTAATAGAAAACATAAAGTCTATGTTCAAGTGATCAAGAACTAAACTTACTCTAGTCAACGTCACAAACAAAAACTATGTCTAGGTTCATTGGTAAAACATTGTCTCACACTTAGACAAATTTGCAATGTGCTCTGTCATAATTTTTCTCTAATGAGTGTGATCTTCATGTTGATCATATGTTTCCATAATGACAACATCTATGTAATCAACTCAGCCAAATTTCCAACAATCTCCCCCTTTGTCATTGGTGGTAACATATAAGAAAGTTGGCTAAGTGTACAACTCAGAAACTCAAAATTGTTCAAAACTGTGGCCATAGTATAAAATACATACTATCCTTATAACTCCTCAAAAAAATTATTATTGCCTCTAATATAGTACTCCCCCTAAGATTAACAACCCTTATCATATACTATCAATTTTCTTCTATATATCTCTCCCCCTTTGACAACAATGACAAAATAAGGTAGCGAGGGTCACAAAATTGTATCACAAAAAGTTATACCTCAATTCATTTATTGCAAAGCTGGTAGGCTTGCAACACAATCTAAAAAATCTTTCTTGATGGCTTCTATCTCCTTCTCCCATGATTTCTTAATGGAATATACCACATTAAGTAGTGTGCTCAGTCCATAAGAAGCAATTTCACATGCTTAGAGGTTTTCAAAGTTAAATTTCTAAAAAGATGTCTTTGCTGAAAGACATTCTTCCAACTGTTCTTCAATGATGCTCAAATTCATAGGCGCATGCTCTCTCAGAAGAGGGTATCTTCTCAATTTCCTATCTTTCTCATTTTTTACAACTCTGATTTCACCATAAAGTTTTCTAACTTTCTTCTCAACATCACAGACCTTCACATTGGGGCTAGATAGAAGGTTTATTTCATTTAGAATTTCTTATGCCTTTAACTTTATCTTCTGATCTTCCTCATTTGTCAAAGTCTCTAATTTTGTACATTGTATGTACAAAGATTTTCCTATTTCCAAATGCTTCCTCAAATCCTTGATACAAATATCAAGAGTATTGATATCATTTATGATATTCTGACTGATGTTCAAAAGGATTCTAGCCTCATAGTCTGCTTGTGCTTTCACTTTTGCAATATCAGCTAGGTTTGAGAATTCATTATCAAATGTGCTCATTACCTTCTTTCCCTTCTCCATAGGGTCTGCTTTTGAAATTTGTGTAGTCACAATACTTTGTAACTTCTTAGTTAGTTCCTTTAGACACCCTTCAAGACTCTTCACCTTCTTATTCTTACCAATTATTTTGCTCAAGGATGTAATCAGTTCCAATTGATCATCATCATCTACTTCTTTTCCCAAATGCTCAATCATAGATCCAATTTGAGTCTTCTTTCTAGTCTTAGGAGTAAGACTCATATCTTCTTTGGTGGGAATGGGAATTTTTTCTTCTATAACTGGTGGTTCCACAACTGCGGTCTCTGTCATCTCTTTTTCTTTTGTAGCTTCATGTTCTTTAAAGGCAGAATTGTCAACAATGTTCTCCAAATTCTTGAATACATTTTCATCCATATCCAAGGTGATTTTTGTACCTTCTACATTCATTGTTTCATCTTCAATATTAATAGTTGGAGAAGAGGGAATATCCTCTTGTACTTTATCACCTACTTGCTCTGCTACAACTAATGATTCTCCAACATATTCTACCATAACCTTGATATTGCATGTTCAATCTCAGAATTTACTTCTTCATACCTGCCTCCCATAATCTAAATTGTTCTCCTTTTGGTTCTTAGATGGGTGCTTAGGGATTTCATGATCTAATTGAAATGAGCTTCATCTCTTATTTCACAAAGCTTCCTTACAACCTTTTCTCGGATAGTTGTCTCTTCCTCTGATGCTCACTTTTTCCTATTTAGAAGTTTGTTATATAGATCATCAGGTATCTATCCTTGAATAGTATCAAACTTCTTGCCAGTCAAGATCATATGCTTTAGAACTATATTCTCCTAATTAAGTCTATCAGTATAATCATAAAGATCATAATATTTGTTCATTCTTGCAAAGTCACCATTCTCAATAATCTACTCATTAAGCTTTTCAACTTTTGGTTTCCAAGCTTTCTTCTTAGTAGTGACATCATCTTTAACTTCTGCAATCTTTCTTGGAATTGGTTGCACTAGAGTTTTATGTCTCTTTCCTAGTCCAATAGCACTTTCCTTAACTCTTTTTCTAGGTGTGGAGGAAGTGGATCTAGTAGACATCTTTGTTTCTATGTCCTTCTCAGGTACTTCCACTTTCACCTTCACTTGTGGCTCTTCCTGTGGCACCAAAATTGATGATAAAGGAGGGATACACAAAACTTCCTTTTGTCCACTCTCTCTAATTGATGCTGCTGTCTGCTTTGCTACCCAAAACTCTCTCTCTAACATTCATGTATCTTTTAAGATTTTCTTAATGGTTCTCTCAACTCTCTTCTTAGACTACTTCTCTTCAATTAGAATCTTCTTAGACTGCTTCTCTTTAGTCTCTACCTCAGATATCTCATAGCCAAGAGGGTCTATGAACTTTGTTCTAGGCTCTAATGCTTCAATATAGGTAAGGTTAGTATCCATCATAAAACATATATCATCTTTATATTTTTCAACAAGAGACTTAGGGATCCTTGATCTGCTAGACACAATATTTTGAAATCTCTTAATAGCAAGTACTACACTCTCATTAACACTATCAATAACATGCCTTCTATATACTACATTAATCCTTTCCATTGTAGTTTTTCCATCATTCCATTCATTTCCTATGGTGTAAGGAAATCTCCTCAAAAGATGAAAGAACATATATGTGATTAGGGATGAGAACCTAAACTGTGTATACTTAGTTTTCTTGATCTTCTCCAAGTTCTCGAACAATTGAATTCTAATAATTTCACACATATCAGCTAGTACCATATCAACACACATAAGATAAGCTACATGTACCATTCCAGCTGCCATGTCATCCTCTCTTGAGTTTGCACAAAACTTAGTAGTTAGGATCTTTCATAAGTACCTTACATCATCTTGTTTGATCTTACTAATCACAATTTCTCTACCATTATAGGATGAATTTGTGTTGTCAATGACTATTTTCTTCATTTTTTTCTCATTAAAAGGAATAGCTCCAGTCTTAGATAATCCAGTGACTTCATGAATCAAATCAGCTGTAATATCTATCACTCTATCTTCTAACCAAAACTTTCCATTATGAATTTTGCTCAAGTTAATCTTAGTGCATTCTTCATTATCAAATTCATATTGTAATCCATATTTGAAAATTTCATTATGTTCCACATATTCAAAACCTTGTTTCAGTGTCATATCCTGATTGTAAATCTTTTGATATTCATCTATGAAATTACTATTATTTACTATCTCTAATTTGCATCCAAGATAACTTCTGACATTCTCTAAATGTAATACTCCATTTGGTATGGATGATAATGCAAACCTAGGGTCTTCTTCCAAGGGTTCTACTGGTTCCCTTTTCAATTTAGGTCTATTCTTATCTTTGACATTGTGTATTAAGGAAACATCCATGATTTCTTCAAATTCCTTTACTGATTCAAAGATTTGTCAAGTAAAATACCTTAATTTCATGATTTTAGGGCTTGCATAGATTCGACACAAATTTATTCTCCAAATCCTTCCAAAATGATTTCAATCACTACTCTCTGATCTCCTTGACACTTGAATTCACTTTGATGATCAAATAATATTGATCATAACCTGTTATTAATTCAATCTCACTTAGATCTTACATTGCATTCTATTCTTTTGCTGCTTCTTTCCAAAATGTTATCTCTACTAACCTGCAAAACTTAAAACTTCTTGTGATCTCACAAAAAATAATATTTTTCTGTGTGCTCTTAACCATAGCATCAGAACATCATAAACTATCTTGCACTAATTTCACAAGACTCATTTCATCATATATCTACTTCTATACTAAATCTAAGTTCCTATTCTACTACAATTTACATGAATTAAGTACTTTGAGATAGGTCAGGTAAAGATTCATTCTTACCTTTCAATACTTCACTTTCTTGATTACTTTCAATGTTAAATATGTCTCCTTGATCTATGCTTTTGATAAACTTCACTTCATCTGAATTACTACAACATCCTTTTTGACTGTTACTAGCATCTTCATTTCTTCTTGCATGATTTTTGGGGTTAGGATTAGGATGAAAAACTCTATTGTTCATTCTGTAAAACCTTGCTATATATCCAATCTTGTTGCATATTTGACAAACAATTCCATTGTTTCCATATCTTGGTCTAGGTTGATTGATTTGTGATCTGCAATTTCTAGCAATGTGTCCAACCTTGTTGCATCTATAACATACTACTCCATTTCTTTGGTTCATATCTTCAGTAGATTTCTTATCTGCATTGTTAGTATTCCTAAACATTATACTACCATCATTATTCTCAATAAATTTAGGTTACCTACATTCAATAGCTCTATGTCCAAAACCATGACAATTATAACAATAACCATTGAGAGGTTTAAATTGTTTACCTGTGCAATCTCTCTTCATATGATCAATAGTATTACAAGAAAAACATCTACCTTTGAATTCTCTTTGCACACCTTTGGGTGATTCCTCTTGCTTCGGTGATTCTTCTTCTTTAGGTGTATCTTCAAATTTGTTGATCTCATTAGGCTTCTTCTCATCTATACTTTCAGATATCTTTAGATCTGGTTCCTTGCCTTCATCATTTTCTTTGAAAGTGTTGAATCCAAGACCAGTCTTATCATAGAATGGTTTTTGGTTAGATATTTGTTCATCAATATTCTCACTAGTTGAATATAGCCTTTCAAGTTGTAGTTTGGATTGAATTAGTTCACCTTTCACAATATTATTGTATTTCTCAAGTTCATCATACTGCAAATTGACTTTCTCAAGTTTAGATGTTACTTTACAAAGTTTAGATTTTAGTCCTTCATTTTCAGTCTTTAGACTTTCATTTTCAGATTTTAGATTTGCTTCATTCTTGGCATTTCCATCTTTCAAACTAAGCTTCAAATTTTCTATCTTCAGTTCATGATTAAGCATCTCATTTTCTTTTTCTACATTGTCATCATAGTCTTCAATAAAAACTTCGAATTCCTTTTCAGATCTCAGATCTTCCAATTTGTTTTCTAGTTTCTCAATGAGGTTCTTCGCATCATCATACTTTCTTTTCAAAGGATCATTTTCAATAGTAAGCAAGTCAATCTATTGAAGAGCTTCTTCAAGATTCTTTTGTAGTTGATCCATATCTATAGAGATCTTACATAAGCTACTAGGCTTTCCTTGAATGATTCTTTTTCGAGTAACTAAGCTCTGATACCAATTGTTAGAAATAGGGAATACTGAGAGGGGGGGTGAATCAGTATTCTACAAACTTTATCTTTTGCCCAATTATGGATATAACAAATTATCTTTATACATGCATAACATAAGAAGCTAAACAACATGCATAACAATAAAGAACTCATAACACATTATTTGTTCTCAAGGAATCCCTAGCCAAGTGAAAACCCTGGTGGGGATGGTACCCACAAAGATCCACTAATCAAAAGTATCCTGTTAAGGATGTTGACCCTATTAGGAGTCTATTACAAGCATATAGTGTTGGAAAGTGCAATTGAAATAATTGTTGTAATGTCATTGATGTCAAACCTTAATTGGTAAGACTGTTGCTACTTAGGAAAGTACTATATCTATTTGAGTGTTGCTAAGGGGCCAAGAAAGATTGGTAACAATAGCACCTAGGGAAAGGTTGAGTTAGCTTGATACTACAAAGTGTACTTGACTATGTTGCATAATGATGAGATAATGTATTGTTTATCTTAGTAAGACTAAACACAAAATTGGTAGGCTTAACTGAGCAAAGAATGGAAAAATCATGTTTAAGCCGAGTGATGTTAGTGTCAATCGAGTTAGTATATGCCAAGAAAAATTATAGTGTCGACCGAGCATCAATAAATTTCTGAGGAAGACAGTGTAAGCCGATGAAATAATTTTAGTAATGACCAAACTTTCTACATGAAGACCAAGTGAACAATCATAGTATTGACCAAGCATCAACAATTTTATATTTGAAAATAATTTAATTTTGGAGCCGACATTGTTGAATTCTTGGATTATGTAAAATGTGTTAAATTTATTTATTGATTGTTTGGAAGGATTAAATGCATTGTAAAATGTTTTATTGTAAATCTTTAAGAGATTTGAGATGATTCTAGAAAAGGAGTCAAAGAACATGAAGTGGGTAGATTCAATGAATCTGACCTAACCCTAAGATCTATGAATGAGATTGAGCGGCAAAAGATGAGTTAACCTAATTGAAAAAAGTATAAGGGAACCTAAGCATTTTGATATGTATGTACATGGAGAACAAAGAATGCTAGAAGAATAAAGTTTTATTGACTGAATAAGTAGAAAAGGCTAAAGGAGAATTGTGGTGATTGCTTGAAGAAAAGTTTTGAGTAGATCAGAGATGGAAATGGAAAAGTTTCGAAGTCAGTAAACCAACATTAGTGTACGGAATCAGATCTTATATTTACAAAGTGAGTTGTATATTTTTTAGATAATACTGCTACTACTTTCTAATCATTGTAAGAGTCAAAATCTTTTTAATAGAGCTTGACCTAAGAGTCATATGTTAAATCCTTTGAACAAGGTTGCATTCTAATAGAGTGTACGTAAGTCCTATGACTAGGCTCACTTTTAACAGGGTGATTGAAATCCTTTAACCAGGTCACACCTGACAGTGTGTATTGTAACCTTTGACAGGGTTGGATTTTTACTGAGCTCACTTTAGAAGAGTGAAAATAATAGTAGCATGTTACAAAGTGGTTTTTCCCAAATTGGGTTTCCACTATAAATCCTGGTGTTAATACTTGTGTGAATGTTTTGGTTTGAACATTACTATGTTTTGCAAGTTAAGTTATAGCTGTGTAGTGGACTACATTGTTAGATGTTTCTATTATTGAAGTAGTGATGACCAAGTTTGTTTTGGTTTTGGATTTGATTTAAGTATAAGTTTTTGAGATTGCTTTATACATCATGACCTGAGAACAATTGATTCACCCCCCACTCTCTATTGTTCCAAATCATATTAAAAATTGGTATCAGAGCTTTGTTGCTTATTATTAGTGTTGAAAGATATCAAGTTTAAAGGGGCTTGAAACAAATGATCAGGATGTATAAGAAGGAGGTACCGAAGCTAAAAAAGGAAAACTTCCCTACATGGAAAAGTTTGATGAAGCTACATCTAGTCAGTATTGGTGACTCTACAAAGTACTACATTGAGAAAAGTTATGTCTCACCTGTCGCACGTTTGACTACCAAAGAAATGAGAGATAAGCAAGAACATAATCAGGCAATGCTGGAAATTGCATCTGCCCTAAGCTATCTAGAATTTGAGGACATTAAGGAATGCACAATTGCTAAGGATATATGGGACACTCTTGCAAGGATCTATGGTGGTGACTTGAATGTGCTGAAAGCAAAGGTTGAGAGTCTTAGAGGTAAGTTTGATGAAATGAGAATGCAAGAAGGTGAAAACATTGCACAATATTGTGGTAGAATAAAAGAAGTTGTGAATGCTATTAGAGGAGAAAATGGGGAAAGTACTAAGAACCTTGCCTCCTATATATGCTATTAAAATCTCAGCTATTTAGGAATCTAGATGTAACTTTGCTAATGTGCTTACTTTGGAAAGTTTGGTTGGTAAGCTAACTACTTTTGAACTCTCTAATTATGATAATTTCACTATTGGAAGCATTGGAAATGTTGAATCTTCTTTTAAGTCATAGCTAGTTCTAAATAAACCAAAAAAAGAAAAAGAAAGATGCATGAGTGAAAGTGAAAGTGATAGTGATAGTGAAAGTTATAGTGACACTTCTAATGAAGACCTAGAAGATCTAGAAGCTCTTATGGCTAGAAGACTGAGAAGGGGAAAAGGAAAGTATAAAGGTAAACTCCCTATTATATGTTTTGCATGTAATAAAGTTGGTCATATAGCTGCTAGATGTCCTGATAGGAAGGATAAAGATGATGAAAGGAAAAGTAAACACAAAGATAGAAAAGATGATAGAAGCTACTGATGGAACAGAGACTACTTGCTACATTGCTAAAAAAGAGACTGACACTGATAGTGATGATTTTGAAATTGAGGTAGTCTATGTGGCAATGAAAGATGAATCTAATGAGGATGATAAAACTACATTGATATCCTATGTGAACAAGAATGATAAATGGATTATTGATAGTCATTGTTCACATCACATGACTACTGACAAAAATAAGTTTGAGACCTTACATCATTATAGAGGTAAAAGTGTAAAATTTGGTAATGATGCACCATGTCCTGTTAGAGGAAAAGGTTTGATTAAACTAACTGATAAGATATCTTGTGAAAATGCATATTGGGTTGAAGGTCTTAATTAAAATTTGTTAGGTGTTGCTCAACTTAATAAAACTAGTTACCAAGTGGAATTTCATCACAAGAAAGCTAAAATATTTAATTCTACCAAAGAACTGATTGGAAGTGGTGATCAGACTAGAGGTAATTTGTTCTATCTTGACCTATCTAAAGAAACATGTTTAATTGCACAACTTGATGATATTTGGTTATGGTATAAAAGGATGTGTCATGTTAAATTTGACAATCTGGTAGAGATAAGTAAGAAGAAAAAGGTAAGAGGTCTACCTAGATTGAAGAAACTTGAGAATGTGATGTGCAAGGAATGCCAGTTAGGAAAAATGACAAAGTCAAGTTTCAAGAGAAAATCCTTTACTTTTGAAAACATTTTAGATTTGGTTCATACTGACCTTTGTGGACCTATGGGTGTACAAAGTTACTATGGTGCTAGATACTTTATCTTATTTGTTGATGATCATACTAGGATGATGCATTTGATGTTTCTAAAAGAAAAATATGAAGCTTTTCAATTCTTTAAGTGGTATTTTGCTAAGGTTGAAAAGGAGATAGGCAGGAACATAAAATGTCTTAGATCTAACCGACGTGGAGAATTTACATCAAATGAATTTAATCTATTTTGCAATGATAGAGGAATTAAAAGACAAATGTCTACACCTAGAACACCTCCACATAATGGTATAGAAGAAAGGAGAAATAGATATATGTTGGATTGTGCAAGGACATTGATGATTGAAAAGAATGTGGCACATCAATATTGGAAAGAAGCTATAAGCAATGTTGTCTACACTCTTAACTGGTTACAGATCAAAAAAGGTACAAATCTGACACACTATGAACTATGGCACGGGCATGCACCGAGTGTTAAATACTTTAGAATCTTTGGAAGTAAGTGCTATATATTAAAAGACACTAGGAATGGAAAGTTTGATGCTAATAGTGATGAAGGCATATTCCTAGGGTATTCCACAAAAAGCAAAGCTTATAAGTGTTTAAACTCTAACACTAACAAAATTGTGGAAAGTGTGAATGTCAAAATTGATGAGTATGTAGAAAGAAATGAAGCTGATAGCAAAAGAGAACTAGAAGATTATAGATCTTTTGTGTACATTGAAGAAGAAGAAGAGGCAAGTAACAGACTTGCACCTGATGTTGAGTCTTGGGTATGCAATGCCCAGTGACAGATAGAAGTTGCTGAGTGTTAGGAAAATAGTGCCGAGAGAGAACAAATACATGCCGAGCTACAAGAAAATTCTATTGAGTATCAGGAAGAGGTTGCTAAGAGTTCTAAAGTTGAATCTAACAATCTTGTTGAGGAACATGATGAAATAGAGGAGAGAATAGCCAAACCTATTTTGGCAAAATATGTAAGAAGACATCATAAGCCTGAATAAATAATTGGAGACAAAGATACTAGAATCCAGACCAGAAGTAAGACTAAGGATCCAACATGTCTACTATGTGAATTTGAACCAAAGATAATTAGAGAAGCATTGGAGAATGAAGACTAGATACAAGCAATGAATGAAGAAATTGACCAGATTGAGAAGAATGATACTTGGACTCTGGTGCCAAGACCTAAAAACAAAAATGTTATAGGAACAAAGTCAGTGGTTCAAAATAAGATGAATGAAAATGATGAAATCACTAGGAACAAAGCTAGGCTGGTATGAAAAGGCTAAGCACAAGAAGAAGGAATAGATTATGGGGAGACATTTTCCCCTGTAGCTAGATTAGGAGTAAGAACTCTACTTACATATGCTAGTTATAAATATTTCAAGGTATATCAAATGGATGTCAAGTCTGCATTTTTGAATGGTATACTAGAAGAAGTTTACATAGAACAACCAGAAGGTTTTATTGATCCAAACATAAGACACATGGTGTGCAAACTAAATAAAGCATTATATGGATTAAAGCAAGCTCCCAGAGCATGGTATGAGAGGTTGCACAAATACTTGATACTAATTGGATTTTCAAGAACAAATGACACAAGCAATATGTACATGAAGGATGAAGAAGGTAAAGGTATCCTGCTGGCAAAAAAATTTGTTGATGACATTATTTTTGGTGGACAAGATACATTATGTAAAAATTTCTCAAATGAAACGCAAACTAAATTTGAAATGAGTATGTTTGGTGAGATCAAATTCTTTGTTGGTTTACAAGTATATCAGAGGAAGAATGGAATTTTCATTACACAGTCTAAGTATGTTAATGAAATACTAAAAACTTTTGGGATGGAAGATGCTAAACTAGTGGGAAATGCCATGGTGACTAGACAAAAGTTATCTAAGAATGATGATGCTGCAGAAGTAAATCAGACTATGTATAAATCCATGATTGGAAAACTACAGTATGTTGTACATAGCAGACTAGATATTGCATTAGCTATTGGTATTGTGGCAAGATTCTCTATCAATCCAAAGGAAACACATATGATGGCTATGAAAAGAATTGTGAGATACTTGAAAGGAACTGCTGACTATGGTCTATATTATAAGAAGGATAAAAAATTTGAACTCCAAGTTTATACAGATGCCGATTAGGTAGGAAATGTAGATGACACAAAGAGTACTAGTGGTGGACCTTTCTTTCTTGGAAAAAGATTAGTCTCCTGGACAAGCGAGAAACAAAATTGCATTTCCCAATCTACTACGAAGGCCGAGTATGTTCCTGCTACAGTAAACTGTTCAAACTTGGTATGGATAAAACAATTGTTAATAGGCATGAAAGAAGAAATCACTGAACCTATTGTTATTTTCTATGACAACACAAGTTCTATCAATATTTCTAAGAATCCAGTGATGTATACTGAAACCAAGCACATAGCAATCAAGTATCTCTACTTGAGAGAATTAGTACAAGATAAAGAAGTCCGAATGGAATATGTGAATACAAAAGAACAATTTGTAGACATATTCACTAAAGCTTTACCCAAAGAATCTCATGAGTATTTGAGAAGTCAATTAGGGGTTCTTCACCTAACTAAGGCTGCTTAGACAAGCTAGGAGCACTGCATCAAATGTGCTACAATAGAAGATTTGACAAATTGATGCAGAAGATTGTCACACTATAGGGATGGCCTAGAGTTGTGAAGAGAAGCAAAGACAAGGAATCAGTCATAAGCAAGATGATAGAGGGAGAAACACTGACCTGTACAAATATTATCTACATCTGATGGATGTATGTTTTAGTTGTTTCTTTGGCATTTTTTTCAAAGAGGGAGATGAACTGATATGATAACACATGAGATATGATAACACATGATATAGAAAAGTAAGGGAAATGAACTGATGAACTAATGGGAGATGAACAGATGGAATTGGAGATAAGGCTGATGAACTAAAATGAAGAATTGGGATAGAGGGAGATCTGAATACTTATAACGGTCACAAAAGTGAGGCTTATAGGATTCTAAATCAGAATGAAGCTAAGGATATTATAAATAATTTTCTGATGGACAAATAAGTTTTTGGATTGGTTGGTAATCCATGTGTTATTTAGGTGATATCATATGGTGTTCCCATCAATGCCAAAGAGGGAGATTGTTGGAAACTACAATTGAAATAATTGTTGTATTGTCATTGATGTCAAACCTTAATTGGTAAGACTTGCTACTTAGGAAAGTACTATATATATTTGAGTGTTGCTAAGGGGCTAAGCAAGGTTGGTTCAATAGCACCTAGGCAAAGGTTGAGTTATCTTGATACTACAAAGTGTACTTGACTATGTTGCACAATGATGAGATAATGTATTGTTTATCTTAGTAAGACTGAAGACTAAACTGGTAGGCTTAACTGAGCAAAGAATGGAGAAATCATGTTTAAGGTGAGCGATGTTAGTGTCAACCGAGTTAGTATATGCTGAGAAAAATTATAGTGTCAACTGACCATCAATAAATTGTTGAGGAAGACAGTGTAAGCTGAGGAAATAGTTTTAGTAATGACTAAGCTTTCTACATCAAGATCGAGTGAACAACCATAGTATTGACCGACCATCAACAATTTTATATTTAAAGAGAATTTAATTTTGGAGCCAACATTGTTGAATTCTTAGATTATGTAAACCATGTTGATTTTATTTATTCATTGTTTGGAAGTATTAAATGCATTGTAAAACATTTTATTGTAAATCTTTAAGAGATTTGAGATGATTCTAGAAGAGGAGCTGAAGAACATGAAGCGGGTAGATTCAATGAATCTGACCTAACCCTAAGATCTATGAATGAGATTGAGTGGAAAAAGATGAGTTAACCTAATTGAGGAAAGTATAAGGGAACCTAAGAATTTTGATATGTATGTACATGGAGAATGGAGAATGCTGGAAGAAGAAATTTTTATTGATTGAATAAGTAGAAAAGGCTGAAGGAAAATTGTGGTGATTGCTTGAAGAAAAGTTCTGAGCAGATCAAAGATGGAAATGGAAAAGTTTCAAAGTCAGTAAACTAGCATTAGTGTATGGAAGTAGATCTGATATTTGCAAAGTGAGTTGTATATTTTTCAGATAATATTGTTGCTACTTTCTAACCATTGTAATAGTCAAAATACTTTTAACAGAGGTTGACCTAAGAGTCATATGTTAAATCCTTTGAATAATATTTCATTCTAATGGAGTGTATGTAAGTCCTACGACTAGCCTCACTTTTAACAGGGTGATTGAAATCCTTTAACCAGGTCACACCTGACAGTGTGTATTGTAACCTTTGATAGGGTTGGCTTTTTACTGAGCTCACTTCAGAAGAGTGAAAATAATAGTAGCATGTTACAAAGTGGTTTTTCTCAAATTGGGTTTCCACTATAAATCTTGGTGTTAATACTTGTGTGAATGTTTTGGTTTGAACATTACTATGTTTTGCAAGTTAAGTTATAGCTAGGTAGTGGACTGCATTGTTAGATGTTTCTATTATTGAATTAGTGATGACTGAGTTTGTTTTGGTTTTGGATCTGATTTAAAGATAATTTTTTGAGATTGCTTTATACATCAGGACCTAAGAACAACTGATTCACCCCCCCTCCCTCTCTATTGTTCTAAATTGTATTAACATATAGTGTATCAGTCCTGATTAAGGGACTATAGGCCTTGTTAGAAGCCTCAACCCTATTAGTAGTTGTAGTACAAAATGTGATTACCAGATGAGCCCACTGCCCAAAAAAGTAATATACAATATACACTGATTACAAAATAGGTTAAGATACATAACTTTATACTTCTTGCATCAATATCACTTCACTGCTCTTTCACTATCACTATTATATATGCTTCATATACTTCACATCATATCACTTGTCCTACTTTCTCAAAAATACTACTTACTGTTGCAATTACAATTACAATTACATTTACATTTATACCAATAGCTTTATACAAGAGTTAACATCTAGGATGTCATCCCTTTATATTGTTAAGTCATTATTTTGATAAACAAAATAATCTCTTAACTCTTTACTAGTTCTGTCTTCATATTCTGTCATGTCGGCTTCACACTGTCTTCGGTAAAACTATCATAACTTCTTCCATACATGTCATAATAACTTGCACTCTTAGGTGGGTGATCAATAGACATCATAGAGTCTATGTTCAAGTGTGAAAGCAATGAACTTACTCCAGTCAATGTTGTAAACTAAAACTATGTCCAGGTTCAATGGTAAAACACTGTCTCACACTTAGACAAATTTGCAATGCGCTTTGTCATACTTGCTCTCTAACCTATGCAATATTTATGTGCATCATATGTTGTCATAATGAAAACATCTATGTAATCAACTCAGCCAAATTGCCAATAGGATTTACCCCTATTGCTAGGAAAGGATGAAAGATAAATTTACCAAGAGGAGTTTCTTAGTGATGACTAGTTCATCAAAAGAAAAGAATTCAGGGATTTCCTCATTTGGAGGAAACAAAATGAAGTAGCAAAGACCTTTCTTGAGGTAATGAAATCAATTGAGGAGACTATGAGGGCTCTACCATCATATGACCCTAGTCTTGAAAGGATAACTATGGAGGAGGGAAGGGAGATGGTTAGATCAAGTGGTATGCTTCTAACTCCAAGATGGGACTTGACCTCTACTTTCATCATTGATCAAATTAGGAAGTAGCTAGAGGGAAGTCTATCATATGAAGTGCAGATAGATGACATGATTAGAGGGAGTGGTTATGATCCCAAGTCTTAAGCTATTGCATTGTGCTCCTTGGCTCCTACAACTAACAAGCCATCTTTAGTGAGCATTGAAGATAAGATGGACAGAGACAAAATTGTCTGGACTATGTAGAACACCACTGATCTTGAGGTGTCTAAGGTAGTAACACACTTGGCCCACCTAAATGAGGCAAAAACTATCCAATTTTTAGAAAGGTATTACAAATTATTTTCAAATTCAATAAAGGTTGCTAAGGACATGGATCTAAGGCTCATGTTAATAAAGAAAATGGAGGGTGAATTAGAAGAGCTAAGGGATAATCTTGAAGAAAAATCTAAGGTAGTTCCTCCCCCTCCTTTGCAAATTGAGGCTCCTTCTCAACGAAAGGTAGAGGTTCTGAATAGGCTAGTTGAAGACTTAGAGAAGGTGAGGCTAGATGTAGGCTTGAAGACTATGGCAGAGGTAGTGCAACATAGAAAGAACAAAAGAAAAGAGAAGATGGAATCAGTCCATCAATCAGTTATCTTGTTGCATAGGGAAAATGAGAAAATAAATGAGTCACTGGCTACTTTGGAGCCACTTTACAGTGCATGGTCTGAGAGAAATTTGTTGTTTGAAAAGCTTGATTCCTTGTAGGAACACAAACCTGATATCCCTAAGGTGGTGACTGAGGTATATGAGAAAATTGGATTTGTAAGTGTTGTTTCAAAGTTCATCAAGGGGAAATCAAATCAAGTGAAGGCCAAGCTGGCCATGTTTGACAAAAATTACTTAAGTATTTGCCTTCTATTTATAATGATGATGGAGGTGTGCTAAGCATTGATGAGTGCAATTCATCAGTGGATCAAGTGTTGATTAAGCAGAATGTTTTCCTTGGTGAAGAAAATTCTTTGGACACACAAGGCTATAACAACATAATTGACAACATGTTCAAGGTTGAAAATGATTGCATAAGATTTGTTACAGAGGTTAAGGGCATCACTGATTCTAGATGGGAAGAACAGTTAAAGGTACTAAAGGAACTACAGAATTATAACTGGCCATCTGATAATGATGTGATAGCTGGGATAAAAGTGCAAAGAAAAAGAAGTTTTTAGAAAGTAAAGTCTACCAAGATAACTGAGAGGGGTGGGGTGAATCATTTATTCGATAATTATAAATTTTATCAACTTCAACATCATTAAACCATATAAGCAATATAATTACCAACCATAGAAATATATTTATACACAATAACATAATGACACAAGATATGTTGACTAGGGAACCTCTTGATCAAAGAGTAAACCCCAGTGGGAATGATGCCCACAAAAGATGCACTAATATGAATATTCCTTGTGAAAGGATGGAATCTGTTAGGAGTCTTATGAAATACATTCTGTACATATGAATCCCTGTTAGGAGATTTTGAATCCCTGTTAAAATATTCAAACCCTATTAAGAGTTATGGAAGACAGAAGGACCCACTGCCCAAACAGCTTAAGGGTAAGATCACTGAACACACTTTCCAGATAATATTTGTATTACTCAATAGAATAATATGTTACCTCTTCTCTGACTGTGCCAAACCACACCTACTAATACACCAGATCTTAATTTCAGATCTTTGTACTTCGCATGTCTTCCTTCACAATTCACTTTCACATTTAGCTCTTTTCTTCACTTCATATTCATACACTACTCTCCTCTTCTACATAAAAACAAGGAAACACATTCCTTCCTTTATACCACACTTAAATAATTCCAAATGAGTTGGCATACAATTACAGAATAAAAGTTTCCACATGCTACATCAAAATTACATAAAACTGTCAGCTTCCAAATACAATAAATCTTCATTCGTGCGATCTCAAAGTTTACACTATCATCTTCATCACTATCAATGTGTCTTCATCTTTCCTTTAACTGTGCAAAACCAGATTCCATCCCGATTAGGAGATATCATCCTATTTCCACAAACCACTACTAAGGAACACTGCCTGAATGCTACCTCCACCGAAATGATCATAACTTCCTTGAATAAATGAATTACTATCTGTGCTCTTAACCATAGACATGTAACATATCAAAGATTATATCCTCAACATCACATAGCTCAAACTACAATATCCCACATGCGCTAATTTAAACTCTATCTACTTCACTGCAAGTCTTCACAAGATCTATGTTGACATCAATGACAATCATAGTCATGAATACAACAACAACTGCTACAGAATGGCTACCAAACTATTAGCATTCATTCCTAACAATCTCCCCCATTGGCATTGATGGCAACATAGATGAAAAAACATCTAATGTTCCAAAAATCCAATATTGCAATACTATTTCTTCAAATCCTCTTCATCAATCAAATCTTGCTTCATTTTCCTGTTCAAATAGTACAAATAGTTTTTTTCATGTACACTTCTCCCCCATTGACATAAATGATAGAAATTTCATCACTATGTAAACAACAACTCCAATGTCAAAAGAAACTATTTAGAAAATACATTCACTAGAGTCCTCATGACTCAGCCAAATACACATACTCCCCCATAGAGGAAGTACCAACATCCAGTCCAGAAGAAAGATAAGGCTCATATACCATTGGACAGATGTAACCAACTGCATCACTTCTCAAAATTAGGCTAGGGCATAACCCCAAGCATACCCCTCAGATACTCAAATGTATCCTTAGGCAAAGTCTTTGTAAATATCTACTATCTGCTCCTTTGTACTTATGTACTCAAGTCTGACTTCTTTCTCAGCAACTTTATCTCTTACAACATGATACTTGATCTCTATATTCTGTCTTAGAATTTCATATAGGGTTCTTAGACATACTAACTATGCTAGTGTTGTCACAATGTATGACAATAGGTTTAATAAACTTCATTCCAATATCCTTTAGAATTTGCTTCATCTAAATTATCTGGTTATAATTATTTTCTACTGCTACATATTCTGCTTCTGTTGTACTCTATGAGATACAATTCTACTTCTTGCTTAGCCAAGAAACCAATCTTCCTCCAAGTAAAAATGCTCCATCACTGGTGCTTTGCTTATTATCAACACTACCTCCCCAATCAGCATCTATATATGCACATAGGGTAAAATCATCAGATTTTTCATACTACAATCCATAGTCTGTTGTGCCTCTTAAATATCTCAGTATCCTCTTTACTACTACATAATGTGATTCTCTAGGTTCAACTTGAAATCTTGCTATAATTCCAACTGAATGTGCTATATCAGGTCTTGTGTATGTCAAATACTACAATCCTCCAATCATAGATCTATATTTCTTTTGTTCTACTATAAGAGTCTCATCTATGCTAGATAACTTATGTCCAGTTACCATAGGTGTTCCAATTGGTTTACAATTCTCCATTCCAAATCTTTTCAACAAGTCATTCAGGTACATTGTTTGACTTACAAAGATACCATCATTGTTCTATGTTATCTGTAATCTCAAAAAGTATTTCATTTCACCAATCATACTCATTTCAAATTTAGTCTTCATTTCATCAGCAAATTTGTCACTAGCTTCATCTTCTCCTCCAAAAATAATGTCATCAACAAAAATAACTATAACCAACAAGCCATTTTCAATTTCTTTTGTGTATAGATTGCTATCAGTTGTTCCTTTTGTAAATCCCAATTTTAATAAATACTTGTCCAATCTTGCATACCAAGTTCTAGGTGCTTGTTTTAGTCCATATAATGATTTCTTCAGTTTACATACCATGTATCCTTCTTGAGTCAAAGGAAAACCTTCAGGCTGCTCAATGTAGACTTCTTCCAATTCTCCATTTAGAAATGTTAACTTCACATCCATCTGATATACTTTAAATTTCTTGTAAGCTACATAAGCCAAAAACATTCTTATTGCTTCAATTCTTGCAATAGGTGCAAAGGTTTCTTCATAGTCAATTCCTTCTTGCTCTGAGTATCCCTTACATACCAATCTTGCTTTGTTTCTTACTACTCCTTGTTCATTAATCTTTTTTTTGAATACCCATTTAGTTCCAATAACATTCTTGTCTTTAGGTCTAGGGACCAATTCCCATGTCTTGTTCTTTTCAATCTGATCTAGTTCTTCTTTCATAGCATTAGTCCAAATTTCATCTTCACAAGCTTCACTAGTAGTTTTAGGTTTAATTTGAGAAATCAAACATAACTATTCTAAAACCTTTTTCTAAGTTAGAACTCATCTTTTGATGCTTCCAATCATTTGTCCAATAGGATGGTTTTCTAATAAACTCTTTCTAGGTGTCACTGTCTCAGATCTCACTTCAGGTGTAGGTTCTTCAATGACTTCACTGTGGCTTTCATTCGAAAAATCACTGTCAGTTTCATAAATTAATTCAATAGATCCAGTGTTAGGTTTAGGATGAGCTTCTTCATCTGATTCATAATCAAGCATTCTTTCTTGAATTTTGAACTTTTCATCAACTTTAACATTTGTGCTTTCAATAATAGTCTTAGTTCTTTTATTGTAACATCTATAGGATTTTCTTTTCAAAGAATATCCAAGAAATATACCTTCATCACTTCTAGGATCAAAATTTCCAATATCATCATCTCTCTTTATATAACATTTACTTCCAAAAATTCTAAAATACTTAACTGAGGGTGCATGTCCAAACCATAATTCATAGGGTGTCTTGTCTGTGTCTGCTCTGATTTGTACTTTTTTCATTGTATACACTATTGTGTTCATTGCTTCTCTCCAGAATATCTTTGCCAAATCATTCTCAAATAACATAGCTCTTGTTGCTTCAATTACTGATCTATTCCTTATTTTTGCAATACCATTTTGTTCAAGGGTTCTAGGGGCTGAGAACTGTCTCTTAATGCCATTTTCTTCACAAAAGGTGTTAAAATCTCTAGAAGTAAATTCTCCACCTCTATCAGATCTCAAACATTTCATCTTCATTCTAGATTCATTCTCAACTTTATTCTTCACAATCTTAAACTTATCAAATGCTTCAGATTTTTCTTTAAGAAATGCAATCCACATCATTCTTGTAAAATCATCAACAAGAATCATAAAATACCTTTCTCCATAGAATCCTCTAGTTCTGGTAGGGCCACACAAATCTATATGAACAATTTCTAGCTTTTTTGCAAATGTAAACTTCTTACTGGGAAAAGAACTTCTTTTCTATTTAGCCATCACATATTCTTTGCAAATCATGTTAGTAGGCTTCATAATTTTAGGCAAATCTCTTACTGCAAGTGTAGTACTTACTTTCACAATGTTGTCAAAGTTTATATGACAAAACCTTCTATGCCATAATCAATTGTCATCATTTCTAGTAATCAAACATGTCATCTCAGTAGGATTCAACTGAAATACATCACCTCTGGTTCTAGATCTAGTTCCAATCAAATTTCCATCTTTATCCTTTATCACACAAGTTTTCTCAATAAACCAAACTTGATATCCCATATCAACTAACTATCCAACAATCAAAAGATTATGTTTCAATCCATCCACAAAATAAACATCATCAGTATTAGTCTTTCCCTCAAGAGTAATAGATCCTATACCTTTAATCAAACAAGGTGCATTGTTTCCAACTCTAACAACTCCTCCATCATATTCATTTAACTTTATGAACATTTTCATGTCTCCAGTCATATGATGTGAACAACCACTATCTATAATCCAATCAACTTTCTTTTCAACTTGAGAAACTAAGGATTTTTCTTCCTTGACATCTCTTTCATAATTTTTTTCTTTAATAGCTACAAATCCTATGTCATCATTATTCTCATTAACACTTTCACTAAAGGTTTTCTCTATACTAGCTTCAAGATCTTCATCATTATCATAATAACATTCCTTAGATCTTCTAGGTTTGAAATTGTTTCTATAATTTTTAACTCTCTCAGGACATTTAGATGCAAAATGACCATATTCTTGACAAGCCCAACATTTAAATATTTTCTTACCGTCTAGTTATCTCTTCACAAGAAAGGCAATACCTGCTTCAATCTTCTTATCTTATTCATTTCTAGATCTGTTGCTACCAGCATAATATCTACTCACACTGATGCTTCTTGACAAAGTAGGGTGAACACTAAGAGCACGAAATTTTGTCTCCATTCTAGGTAAGTCTCTTGATAACCACAGGTTCATCTCTGCTGCTTCCAATCTTCCAAGAAGAGTCTCTCTTGTATAGATTGTAGTTTAAGGTATAACTTGTTCAATCATCTATGTTGTCTACTTAAATATAGGAGTCAACATCCTCAGAATTTTCCATATCACTTCATTCTCTATCTTTTTTCCTCCACAAGCTTTTATACCTATAATAATTTCTGACATTCTACGAATATGGCTTCTAATAGATTCATGAGATTTTTTCAAACATTTTACTTGACTGTACTCATTCTTCGAAAGGGCTGTCAAAAGTGCTTCTCTTGCAAGTATGTTACACATGAATAGATTTCTCTCATTAGCAGTACATGTTTCAAGATTGTCCTCTTCAATGATAGTCTTATCATTCTTTGTAATCAACTAATAACCTGGTCCTAAATATAGTAGGTGTGTCTATATCTTTTCTTTCTAGCTATCAAAATTTACTCCATGAAACTTAGGGCTTTCTTTCCTAAAATTCATCATGGATCTCCTTAAGCTATTAAACTTCTTTTTCAAGGACCTGCTGCTCTAATACCAATTGTTAGAAAGTAAAGTCCACCAAGATAATTGAGAGGGGGGGGGGGTGTGAATCATTTATCAGACAATTATAACTTTTATCAAATTCAATAGCATTAAACCATATAAGCAATATAATTACCAACCATAGAAAGATATTCATACACAATAACACAATGACACAAGATATGTTGACTAGGGAACCTCTTGATCAAAGAGAAAACCCCAGTGGGAATGATGCCCACAAAAGATGCACTAATATGAATATTCCTTATGAAAGGATGGATTCTATTAGGAGTCTTATGAAATACATTTAGTACATATGAATCCCTTTTAGTAGATTTTGAATCCCTGTTAAAAGATTCTAACCCTGTTAAGAGTTATGGAAGACAGAAGGACCCACTACTGAAATAGCTTCAAGGTAAGATCATTGAACACACTATCCAAATAATCTTTTTATTATTCAATAGAATAATATGTTACCCCTTTTCTGATTGTGCTAAACCACACTCACTATTACAGCAAATCTCAATTTTAGATCTTTGTACTTCACATGTCTTCCTTCGCAATTCACTTTCACATTTATCTCTTTTCTTCACTTCATATTCATACACTACTATCCTCTTCTACATAAAAATAAGGAAACACATTCCTTCCTTTATACCACACTCAAATAATTATAAATGAGTCAGCATATAATTAAAAAATAAAATTTTCCACACACTACATCAAAATTACACAAAATTGTCAACTTCCAAATACAATAAATCTTCATTCATGTGTCCTCAAAGTTTGTGCTATCATCCATGTCACTATCAATTTTTCGTTATCTTTCCTTTAACTACACAAAACTAGATTCCATCTCAATGAGGAGATATTATTCGATTTCCACAAACCGCTACAGGGGAACACTGCCTGAATGTTGTTTCCACCAAAATGATCATAACTTCCTTGAATAAATGAATTATTGTCTGCACTCTTAACCATAGACATATAACATATCAAAGAGTATATCCTCAACATCACATAGCTCCAACTACAATATCCCATGTACGCTAATTCAAACTCTATCTGCTTCTCTGCAAGTCTTCATAAGATCACTATATTGACATCAATGACAATCATACTCATGAATGCAACAACAACTACTAAAAAATGGCTGCTAAACATTTAGCATTCATTCCTAACAGAGGCTATCTATCCTGGAATTGGATGAAGAAGAAGAGTGAAGTACATGTGGCACCTGATCTAGAATTCTAGGGAGAGCATGTACCAAACAAAGGGTGATGTAAGTTAGCCTATATTGGAGGTCATCATTCATACAACAAATTAAAGTAACTACTTTGAAATATCTCCAGACAAAGGTGCCACCTATGAAGATGCTAGTAGTTGTGAACTACTTTATATTTTTCTAGTCTTTGTCATTATGGTTTGTACTTTTTATCTATAGGGCAAGTCATTTTCCTAGCCATCCAAAGCTTGTTGCATCCTTTCAAGGATTCCAAGATGGCTAGTGGTATAAGTAGCAAGTTTTTCTCATTTTGTAGAGGTGGCTGAATTTTTTGTAAAGAAAGTACTAAATATAGGATCTGGCTTTTTTCAAGTTTTTGTTAAAATTATATGGATATAGTTGAAAATTAATACAAATACATTGGAGTTTCATTTCTATCTCTTTTTATCTTTGTGTATGGATGCTTTGATTTTCTTATGCATTAATTTGTAAGGCTCTTTATTGCATTGTTCAGAAGGTGAATATAGGGGTTGCACTCAAGTTTCTCTCAAGGAGAGAGTAAAACTTTAGGGAGGTCTTTGGGAATTGAATATCTATACATGAATTTGATCGCAGGGTTGGGAATTGGGAGAGTGAATTGTTAGTCATTTCATTTAAATTCCAGTATCTTTGTGTTGATAAGATTCTATAGATGTTAGGTTTTGACTCTGGACCAATGAATAAGGCACTAGTTTTAGCTTAATTTTCATCTATTCACCACTAAAATATCAAAATCCTATTCAATTTACTTTCATTTGTATTTTTATGAATTGTATTGACTATGCCAAGTACATAGATCAATTTTATAATGCTTTGTAGAAGCAATTGTGAAAGGTAAACCTGCTTGAGTTTTACACTCAAAGTGAAGAAGGCTCAAAGCCTTAATACCTTATAATTTAAATTATGTTGGATGCAACTATTGGGAATACATGAGTCTTAAGTTTAGTAAGTTTTTTTAATATGTCAACCATATGTAGGTTTAAGTGCTAACAAAATTGGTGACTATGCTGGGGAACTTAACAAGAATATACATTAGATTTGTTTCATACTGTCTATTGTATTTATTGCAGACTAGTGTTATAATTTTATCCCCACTTTTTGGTGGGTGGCGACTCTAAAAATATGTGTTTACCAGTTCCTGGTATTTTTAAAATTTTGTTATATCTTGCTGTGACACGCCATAAGTCGGTCAAGATTTACTAGGTCTTATTTTAGGGATCAACCAAAAAACAATATGGGTGATGAGCTCTATACACCTAGTAGAAAATAGTGGTCTAGGAGAGGTCACATTACTGTTAACTCCCTAGGACCTTCAAGAGAAAGAGCCCCTACACCACTTCCCCATGAAGCTTCTTCCTCTTCTGATGACCCAAAATATGTTAAGAAAGTCATACCTACTGTTCATTTTCCCTCTCAGGAAGAGGAGATCACAGAAGTAGGTTTCTTCCCAGTAAAAGAAACTTTAGATCCACTGGGAGAAACTTTTGCTGTAGAAATTGCCTCGTATGATTCTAAGAAATTAAGAGAGGAAGTAATTTCTTTAAGGAAAAAGGAGCATGAACAACTATTAGAAATTTATAATAGAAGGAAGGCTAGGGAGAAAAAAATTTATGAATTTCTTATAGAAAGGCAAGATTTAATTAGAAAAACTAAGAAAAATGATGTCCAGGCTAGGGATCTAAGCCAAGATGTTCAGGGTTTAGATAAAAAAAATTTGGTGACATGGGGGTTTTCAGAAATCATGCAGAAGGTGGTAAACCAAACCAAGATGAATTTGAGGGAACAAGCCATGTTCTCAGGCAATTACACCCATCTGAAGTCTAGAGGAATGAAGATGTTAGAAATGTCACAAAGGAAATCCTTGATAAGGGAAAACAAAAGATGGCTGGCATAAATATTAATTTGCCTAAGAAAACTATTGTTACATCTAGTGTACCCTCCTAAGCAAGCCTAGAATTGGAAAAGGCTAGAAAGGCTAAAGAAGATTTGGCTATCCAACTTGAGAAATTAGAATTGGAGGCTACTGCAAATGAAATTAAGAGGAATATTTCTTTCTTACATGCTAATATAAATACATCTACTAGTAGCTCAGTCCCTATTACTTTAGTAATGAATCCATTAAATCAGCCTTGCAGTTCATTTCCAAATCCCCAAACATCACATACTAGACAAAATGCACCTGGACCAAGTCTAAATACCAATCAAGTTCCCACTATAATTGGTAGTACAATGGGAAATGTATCTTGTAAAAATGTTGGAACAATTCCTCTAGTCTACCCTAATTTGCAAAGGAGACCAGTTCATTGGGATAGGTATAGGCCCTTATTTTTTGATGGTATCCCTAGTGAGCCTAATGTTGTCCTTAATGAGATCAAGGAGAAAATCCCATTATTCACTGGTAACAATGTAATCACATGTGAAGAGCATATGAAATTATTCATGGAAAAACTCAATGATTATGAAATTGAGCTTGAAGATGTGGTAATGAAGCTCTTTGTTCAATCATTGGTTGAAGATGCTAGGGATTGGTATAGAGGTCAGCTTGAGAATAGTATTGCATGATGGGATGAGTTTTTCAGATGTTTTAAGGAACAATATGCAAAAAATGTAAATTCAAGTTACATGCTCAACAAATTTAACAATATCAAAAAGCACTAAAATGAGAGCATGTCAAAATTCAATGGAAGATTCCAAAAGGCCATGTACAAATTGTTCCAGGTATTGAGATTAGATGATGTCATTTTCCTAACCACATATTTCAATTCTATGGATGGTAAAATGTCTTATCTTCTGAGAGATAAGAATCCTCATACCCTAAGGGATGCCTATAAATTGGCCATAAATATTGAAAGTAACTAGAAGGCATCTAGTCAAATGTATAAAAGGGAGATTGTGGAAGGAGACTAGGCCACAACCTGCAAGGCCATCCAAAGATGATGATAAAATGGATAAGTTGGCCAATGTTACCAAAGACTTCCCAACAAAGTTTGAAAAGGGTGGCATAAATTTTCAAGATGCAAGACCACCTTATCAAAGGCAGGATAGACTCCCTAATTTATGAGAGATGCCCTATAAGACAAATTGGAAAGATGGGAGGCCTATCCCTAATAACAATGAGACTCAAAAGGGGAGAGATACACTAGAACCTTTGAAGAAAATCACAACACATAATGTGGAGAATACTCCTTGGTGTGTGGCTTGTAACATGCCTCATTCACTTTTCCAATGTGCTATGGCTCAGGCCTTGGGGGAAGAAGCTAATAACTCATATGCAGGAGATTATGAAGAATATAAAAAGCCTGTTGTTAATATGTTTACCACTGAAGTGATGGGGGATCTCTTATCTTTAGATGATGAAGATATCTATTCTAATGTAGATCATAAGAGGAATATTCTCTCTAATTATGAGCAGCAAGTATTCACTCACTCTGATCATGATGAGTCTAATAATGACACATGTAAAGCTAATATGGTAGGATCAGGAAGAGATGAGAAACAATGGAGAAATGACATTTAAGAGGAGATTATAACTCTAATTATGGCTTCTATAACACAAGCCAAGTCCTCATACAATTTGAGGAATAGAAGGGTGGATACTGGTCAAGGAGTCCTGAGGTCAGTGTTTGTTAAGGTTAACCCTTAGAATAAGGATTCCCTAAAGCCCAATGTTGTAAATAATAAGAGGGGAGGGCTTGTAACTGAAAGGAAAAGGAATGAGGAAATTATTACTAACAAGGTTAAGAGGAGAGCTGGTAGACCAAAAGATTCTCCTAATCTTTCTACTGATCATCCTACCTTTGATATGAGACATGCCCTGTCTCAAATGAAGGTTTCTATCCCATTACTTGAAATGTTGAAGATCAAGGAGCATAAGACTCCAGCCCTAGCTCTCATAAGTGAGCAAGGAGTTGTTCATGTTGTGCAAGAGAAGGGGAGTGTAGTAGAAGGTCCTATTTCAATTAATGACATTTTTGATGTATGTGTTGGAAGTATTGTGACACAAGAGCCTTCTTCTATTGACCCTTTCTATGTCACACTGATAGTGAATAATTTTCTGCTAAAAAATTATATGATTGATTATGGTGCTGCTACAACTATAATGCCCTATCATGTGATGAAAGAGCTTGGATTACAAGTAGACACATCTAATGGTAGATGTTATGCCATGGATAATAGGGCAGTGCCTATTGTAGGAACTCTAGTTGGAATTGAAGTGAAAAGTGCTGCATTTCTAGAGGCCACATACAAAATGGATGTGGTTGTTGTTGATTCAAAGCCTCATTATGGCATGCTATTGTCAAGACAATGGGCTACAATAGTGGGTGGAAAGTTGCAACTAGATCTATCATATGCTACTATTCCAGTCAATGGGACTGAGGTAAAATTGTATAGGGAGCCTCGTTCTTCAATCATGGTTGAAAAGGTTACACTAGAAGACTTGAATTGTTTTGTGGACATTGACATGAATAATTTCATGGTTGAAGAGATAGTTCCTCAGATGAAGAACAAAGATCAAATAGTGGATGAGTTAATATTGTAGCAAAATGAGCTTTGGAAAATGTCTTTTGATAGTGGATGCTCCAAGGAAGCATCATGAGTTGGTGTTGTATTCATTTCCCCATCAGGTATTACATTTAAATACTCTTTCCTGTTAACCTTTGAATCCACTAATAATACTGTTGAATATGAGGCTCTAATATTAGGATTAGATGTTGCTATAAAACATGGTATCAAATGTTTAAAGGTCCATGGTGATTCCCAACTAATTATAGCCCAGGTGAGACCTAAATATGCTGCTAAGGATGAGAGATTGAAATTATACAAACATGTTGTATGGGATAGACTAGAGTTCTTTGATGACTTCAATCTCCTTTTATTAGAAAGGTCCAATTATATCATGGTAGATTTTCTTGCTAATGTTTCCCTCAAAAATAATGACATTACCCTCACTGGTGTGTCCATGTTAGAAATCAAGAGTAGGCATGTAGTGCCTGATAATATAACAATTGGCAAGTTTTTGAGGATGATTTTAATATCCTTAGGTTTCTTCAGGGCCTAGATTAGTATGATGGGCAACAAATAGATTTCAATGAAGCACAATAGCATGTATAGGGAAAAGAGTGCATTATGGGAAATGAGATAGTACAATTACCTTCAAATCACATACCAAAAGGGTTAGTAGAATTAGAAGGAATGTTCAAGATAAATGATGGTTACTTGTCTCAAAATTCTAACACAAAGATGGAAGACTTGGAGGAAATAAACCTAGGATCTGAAACCTCCCCTCAAATGGTATACATTGGGAAGAAGTTGAGCAGAGAAGTTAGAGGAAATTTGATAAGACTATTGAAGAGATACAAGCATATGTTTGCTTGGTCTTATGATGACCTCAAAGCTTATAGAGCTGATTTGTTTCAACATGAGATCCCTATAAAAGAAGAAACCAAGCCATTTAGACAAAAATAGAGACCTATCAACCCTTTAATAGCTATAAAGATGCAGGCTGAACTGACAAAGTTGAAAGATTTTGGTATCATTGAGCCTATTAAGAATTCTTCTTGGGTTTTTAACCTTGTACCAATAAGAAAAAATAATGGTGATATTAGACTCTGTGTTGACTTTAGGAATTTAAATGTTGCCTCACTTAAGGACAATTATGGATTGCCTAACATGGAAGCTATGCTGCATAGAGTAACTGGCTATGAATTGTTGTCTATGATGGATGGGTTTTTAGGGTACAACTAGGTTCTAGTTGAAGAATTTGAACAATTCAAGACAACATTCACCAACCCTTGGGGAACCTATGTATATTTCCGCATGCCTTTTGGTTTGAAAAATGTTGGAGCGACCTTTCAAAGAGCAATGGATGTTTCTTTTAAAGAATTGATCAATGTCCTTATGGTTGTATATCAGGATGATCTGACTACTTACTCTAAGAAAGCTGAAGATCACTACAATCATTTGGAGAAGGTTATTGTCAAAGCTTTGGAGTTTGGCATCTCACTAAACCCTGAGATATGTCAATTTTCTTTAACTAAGGGAAAGTTTCTTGGTCACATAGTGTCAAAAGAGGGGGTTAGAATTGATCTAGAAAGAGTGGAAGCAATCAAAAAGGTCCTTCCTCCCAAAATTGTCAAAGGTGCACAATCTTTTCTAGGACAGATTAATTTTGTCAGGAGATTTATTGCCAATTTTGTAGAACTAGTCAAACCTATTGTGAAGCTTTTGAAGAAAGATGTTAAGTTTGATTGGAACTGTGAGACTTAGAAAGCTTTTGAAAAAATTAAACAAGCAATCCAAGAGGCTCCTATTTTAATATCCCCTGACTATTCAAAGCCTTTCTCTCTATTTTCTTTTGCATCCTTTCATACAATTGCAACTATTTTGTTACAAAAGGATGAAGAGGGATTTGAACATCCTATTGCCTTTTTTAGTAAATCATTGCAATCTACTGAGCTTAATTAGGAATTGATGGAGAAGTATGCATATGCACTAGAAAAGGTGGTTAAGGCTTTTAGACCTTAGCTAGTATGTGCTAAGGTAGATGCATATGTACCTCATGCAGCAGTAAAAGATATTTTGAGTCAAAGTGAAGTTACTGGAAAAAGGTGTAAATGGATCAATAGAATTCAAGAATTTGACATTGAGCTCCATATAACCAAGCTTGTGAGAGGTTTGGGACTTGAAAAGCTTATGATAGAGGAGAACAGGGATCTTGTACAAGTAAACAATGTAGCCATTGGTGGAGATGTGATGAGTATTGAAATGCAACCATGGTACACTAACATTGTTCATTTTCTCAAATATGTTGCTTGTCCACATGATTTGAATGACAATAAAAGAAGGATCTTGAGGTTGTAGGATCAGAGGTATGTTTTAATACAAGGTGATCTATTTTGGAAAGATAATGATGGAATATTATTTTTTTGTTTAGACAAGTATCAATTTTAAAAGGTTTTAAAAGAGATATACTCTGGGATGTGTGGAGGGCATCATCCAACTAGGTCGACAGCTCACAAAATTTTGAGAGATGGATTTTATTGGCTAGTTTTGTTTAAGGATACCCACTCATATGTTAGAAAATGTTAATCATGCTAGAGATTTTCAAAGAAATTAAAATTTTTAGGTGCTTTGCTATTAAACCCTATGGTTGCAGAGGCCCCTTTTGTTATGTGGGGCATGGAGTTTATTGGGGAATTCTCAGAGAAATCCAATGGAGGGCATAGCCACATTTTGGTGGCCACTCATTATTTTACTAAATGGATAGAAGCCATTCCAACTAAAAAGGCAACCAGTATAGTAGTCATTGAATTCTTGATGAATAACATGGTTACTAGGTTTGGTGTACCCATGAAACTAGTAATGGATAATTCTATGAGCTTTAGGTCTCAAGAATTCACCGAATTTTGCTCTGAAATGGGAATGGTTTTGTCATATTCATCCCCATACCATCCATAGTCCAATGTGCAAGAAGAATCTAGTAACAAGAATATTTTGCAAATTATAAAGAAGACCTTGGAAAAGAACAAAAGGATGTGGCATGTGAAATTGAAATTGGCACTATGGGCTGATAGAATTGTTGAAAAGAAACAAACAAACAAATCCTCTTTTCAAATGGTGTATGGTGTGAAGTCTAGACTTCTGGTGAATAATTTGTTGCCTATCTACTAGTTCATAAGGGAAGAAGAGATGGAAATCAGTGATCCATTATAGGATAGGATGATTCAACTAGTAGAATTGGATGAAATTAGGAGAGAGAGTCAAAAAGAAAATGTGAAATTGCAGCAAAAAATGAAATATCTTTTTTGACAAAAGAGCTACTACTAGAAAGTTCCAGCCCAATGATATGGTTCTCTAGTGGAATTCTAGGGCTGAGGACAAAGGAAAGAATAAAAAGTTTGAATCCTTGTGGTTAGGACCTTACATTATTCATCAAATTCATGGAAAGGATTCATACTTCTTAAGAAATTTGAATGGTGAGGAACAGGAATTGCCAGTGCATGGACAATTCCTAAAGTATTTCTAAAATTAATTATAAATCTCTCCATGCACAGTAGTTTTGTATATATGTATAGGTGTGTTTTCTTTTTTTGTGTGTTTGATTCTTATTTTAGGCTAGGGTTTTTGGGTCTACCACCCAGAGGTTCATGGTTTCTTGCTATGAACTTACATTTGAGCATCCTCAGATAGAGCCACTATTGGGTATATTTTAGGTTTTTTGAGGCCTTCGCTCCAAGTTTTGTTTCAATGTCCTT
Source organism: Chamaecyparis obtusa (assembly GCA_027943335.1). Lineage (NCBI taxonomy): Eukaryota > Viridiplantae > Streptophyta > Pinopsida > Cupressales > Cupressaceae > Chamaecyparis > Chamaecyparis obtusa. The sequence continues at coordinate 1,005,273 of BSBK01002478.1, forward strand.
GCTTATATCTTTGTCTAGTTTAGGGTTTAAGAAATCCTTAAAATTGGTCATATTTGTGTTATTAAACACTTTCCTTGGACATTTTTTCCCTAGATGGTTAATTCTTTGGTTGGTTTTGAGTGTGCCCTAGTTCGTTCTATTCACGCATTACTTTTTGGGTCACTTAAGTCTTCCAAATTTGTATGTGGTTCTTTTTCCTTATCTTCACTGAATCACACAATGTTTTTCCTTATCTTTAAGTCTTTCAACAAATTGCCGACTCTGGTGAGTCCATTGTTAAGTTTTCTTTAGGCGCTGAATCTCCCAGTCTTTGTCATGATTAGTCTTAACATCCAGTGATTCAGTGACTGAATTGTCTTCTATTCACTTGATTCTTGGCAGTTCCATTGAAACATTTGGTGACTTGACATGGTAGTTATCTCTTGTTCTCTAAGTTAGGTGGTTATGTTCACAATCATCCAGTGATCTAGCAAATGTCATTGATCATCTTTACAATCAGCAGTCAGGTTTTAAGCTCAAAAAGAATGGGTCCTATTGGTTCTTCAAAATATTTTACACTCCATGAGATACTAGTATGCTTATGACTGATGTTAAGGAGAGGTTAATTCCAACTATGGGAAATCTATAAGCAACTGGACCAACTATAGGGACAATACTACCCTCTTCACTTTTGGCTCTGTAAAACCAAGGTGGATACACTTGATCCAATAGATTTAACTCTATTTCTTATTCAATATTGGATCTTAAAATAGATAACAATGAGAAAGTACTAAACAACAACCTATTATTCATTGACTCTCCATCACTAGCTAGAACAACATAAATGTAAATAAAAGTAAAATAACTGGTAATGATTTAATGTTTTCAGGATTACAAGATTTCAATCATTCCATACAAAGAAAAGATGGGAAAATATAGGCCAGTGCCCTATCCATTGGGCAAAATATTAGAAGATAGAATGAATACAATAGTGTTTGAAAGAAGGATAACTAGTCTTAAAACATAAATACAAAGTATTCCAACTCTTTCCTACTTATAGAGAATCCCTAAATAGATTCAGTAAACATGCATCCCACTCAGACCAATATTTAATCTAATCCTAGATCAGAACTCAGAGCTAAACACATACATATAAACCTTCAGAAGACTTAAAGATTTACTGAATAAACTCACAGGAGAGACAAAGACTTGATATTTTTAATAAGTGTAGCCTTGGATATTGCATACATCATACTCTAAATCAATAAGCTTGCAAAATAGCAGTAGCAACCTATACTTCTTTTCTATTTCTTTGATAAAATGATACAGGATTTTACAATCCTCGACTGAGGGTTAGGGTTTTAAAGTTTCCATCTTTTTAACTCCTAGACTCTCAATGCTTAGAATGATCATGGAAAATCCTTTATATACAAGGAGATGCAACAAGCTACCAATCATTCTAGGGCTTGCAAAATTTCTAACATAAAAAACCTTTACAACAACCTTAAAAATTTTACAATAAATACACAAGCCAAGCAGGTGAGATATTTGTAGCTGAGCGACCTTACTTTATGTCTTTGATACTATCCTTGGCTCCCTTCAACAAATCTAATTTTCAACATCTTGCTATCCATCCTCCAATGAATATCCTTTTGTCTCTCAACAACCTTTATGACTCAAAAAGTAACTGCCTTTACTTTCTCTAGGAGGTTGGTAGAGTATTAAATTTTTCAACATGAGGTATGTACTGATACCTCAATTTATTGTACACCTCTTCGATTGGGAACTCAAAATTGGCAAACTCGGTCTTCTTACTTGATAACTATTCCCATTCATTTTCAATCTAAGTAACCTTATGCTGAATATTTTCAAACATTGATTTAGCATTTATTAAAAACTTGATAATACTACTAATAGAAAAAGTGTCATTTAGGACACCAGTCACCCTCTTTGAAAAAATTGCCTCCATCTCTTCTCTCCATTGATATGCTTCTTTAAATTTTCCCTTATCTGTGAAAATGGTAGGCACCAGCTCATAGTTTGAAAGCATTAATTCAGCTTTCAACATACACGATCTTGTAATAAAATTATCCAAAATGATGCCATACTGTACCATTTTCTTGACAATCTGATGTACTAGCTTAATCAATGGATCATGATCCTCTTGGCCCTTTGATAACATACAAAATAACTTTATACTAGGAGATCTCTAAATCCATTTCTTTAAAATTGGTGACATTTTAGTCTTCTCCTTATTCAAAGTTTCAAATAAAGAATATAATTTACTAGCATGACTATGGAAAATGGAGGGCTTCAAATCATATGCAAACTACATGATTGCAGTTATCATTTTCTCTTCATAATTCTGGTTTGCCAAATCTGTGGCCTTCACATTTTCATCTTTTTCCTTCTCTAGTTGCACTCTTATTTCCCTCAATTTATTTGCCTCTTCAGTTAATCTTTTTTTTTTTCCCAAGTAACCCTTGCATCCATACTTGTCTCTGGGTAGGGGGGTGGTGGTAACTCAAAAATTGGGCTTGAAGATGAAGCCACTATAGGTTTGTCAAAGATTACCAATTGAGGAGACTTATGATCCAAGGGTCCAGATAGTTGAGCAATTAGTTTATCTTTCTGAATTAGCTCTACTTTGAGCTCATTATAAGACTTAAGAACCATTTCAAACTTGAGCCTAAGCTCCTCCTTCTCCTGGGCATCCTTTTCTACCACCTTAACATTAAATTTGGCAATTTCCAAGATTAAATTTGATGCCTCTACACCAAAAGTTTCTCCCACCCTTTGTACTAGTAAACTGCTTGCATATCCTGTAGAGAGATCCTCTTTCTTTCCTTTTTTTTCCACCCTCTTTAGGGACCACATCACCAAGGCTACATGGTCATCAGAAAAGGCAATTCCCCTAGCAGCTTGTTTGGTCTACTATGTAGTAGGAAGAGTTTTCACTTTGCTCTTCCTAACCTAATAAAAAGCAATGACATCAGCAATGTCCCACTCTGGTAGAATCAACACCCCTGTAGTATAAACCATGGCCCTTCCCTCCTTAGGAGTAATTTTTTCAAAATTCTTCTCCATCTCTGCCTTGATCTCATTTTATATCTCAGTTATATCCCTATCAGGGAACTCTTCCTTTCTCTTCTCACAAATCTCTTTGTATTGATTTATTTTCATCCTCCATAAAAATTGGGAGAATGCCCTAGTCTTAAAAAATTTATCATTAACAAGAAAGGAATCACTTTCTTATTTCAAAACAAGATCCAATTGTTTACCCTCAAATTCATTGATAGTTAGGTCCATGGCTACCTCTTTAGGTGCCTCAGGCATCCCCTCTTGCAACTCATCATTGCAAAAAAAATGTTTCCCTCATTTCTCAATTGTACAAGTTGTTCTGCCACGCCATGTTCATCTAATTGGATAGGGAATTGGGAAGGAGAAAAAGCCTTCTCTCCTAGTCTTTCTTCTTGTTGCCTCTACCTCTTTGGAGAGGGTCCCTGCATTATTAGATCACTAATGGGCCTTTTGCATTTATAAGTAGAGGGAATATCCTCACTCTTTTGTTGTGGTGGCAAGAGAACAGTATATCCACTTCTCTTCTACATTGTATAGACTCCCCTTGGGGTCAATTTCATGTACTTGGGCTAGCTCAAAATTTGCCTAGCCCTCTTAGGGTCTGTCTTACTTACAGTAGCCATTTTTCATTAACCACATGCATGATACCCTCAAAATGTTCCATTAGGGCATCAACTTTCCTTGCCCATGGCTCAAAGCCTTGTAATGGATCATAGGCTCCATCAAAATTTTGGATGAAATCTACAGTCTTTTTGTAGACAATCCATTTCTCTTTCTTAACTTCTTGAGTTTGAAGATCAAACTCATTCCTTATTATGTCCTCAGGGAAATTGAATTGATGCTCTATATGAGCACACCTTATTTTATCTTTGAACATTCCTAAATGAAAACCTTCTATGTCTGCACACCTAATCACTACTCTAGACATTCTGTAGGGCTGCAAGACCTTATTTAAATGCACCCATCCTCCTTTAGTAATCACATATTGGTGTGTAATAGTTATATCCAGGAAAAAAGTTCCCCCTCCCTTAACAGTGAGAGTGGACTCTTGCAAGTCACCAATCTGCCTTAACATTTCAGCATATCCTATTTTTAATGGAACTTGGTAGGGAAAGATATAAGGTGCCACTCTACAACCATACACTCTAAAAACTATAGAAATGAGGTATAAAATTATATCCCCAAAATTGTGGACAATAGTGTTGTCCTAACAGTATTCCTTTGGCCTGATTAGTCTCAATAACTCCATTGGGATTCTAGGATTGTCAAAGAATAGCAAAGTCCTAAGTCTAGAAGAAAAATCTCTATCAAAAGCAATATAACTAGCATCCATCTTGTCCCATGATAGAGTTGTGATCCACAACTAGAGTAGGAGGGTTTCTCTATTTCTTTCTTTCACAATATCCACTGTTGAACTAAAAAATCCCTCCCCCTTGTATAATAACATGTGCATAAGCATTGAATACCATCCAAATGGCCTAGTAACCTTCATGTTCTTAATTCCCTAAAATCCCTCATGGATCAAGTCAGCCAAATCAGATCCAAAATCAAAAATCAATGCCAACTGGGGGTGAAGTGTTTGTACCATCATGAACATGTATGGGACTAGCATGTGATTTGCTTCATCATACCCTAGAATTAAGGTGAGAGACTTACAAAAATCTTGTGCTCTCTTACTAAACAAATCTAGCCTGGAAGGCTCTAGGGTGCTTGCACTTACAACACACATTGATCCAATTTGATCAATGAATTCCTTTAGAGGCCCTGCTCTCAAAATATCCTTATGTACCTCATATATCTCTATAAATTCTTTGAAATCTATGGGTCAAAGCAATGGGTCAAAGGGGGTGAAAATTAGCACATGCATATTTTATAGAATTAGTGAGCCAAAAATTAATGCCAAAATATAACAAGTTTCAAAAACAATTAGGGCTTTATCAAACGTAGGGTTTTCAATATAAAACCTAACCCTCAGACCCTTAAACTGGATTATTTTTTTAAAATACTAGCATGGGGTTGGAAAAATTTATAACAGTGATAAAAGTGGCTCATGCTTGGGGACATGTATCTCCTATAGATACAATGAGAAAGCTAGAATCTCCTGGAAGAGTAGATGAGAACAAAACTTTGACCAAAAACAAGGAAATGTACACAAAACCCCTGAGCTAAACCTGTACAGAGACCCAAAAGATTTAAGAGAAATAGAACTTTAGGAATTGACCATGAACTAGCAATTCCATAAGCTCTCCTATTAAATTTTCAACAAATAAGAATTTTCTCCCTATTTTTCTTTAATGATATATGGGCCTAACCAAATGGGATCAAACTTCCCATGATTTCCTTTATCTTCTAGTCTTGCGTTCCACATTAGGACCATGTCACCATTTATAAAACTCCTCTAAGTAGTCCTTTTGTCATACAAGACTTTACACTAGGCCTACATCCTCTCATTCCTATCATGTGCTTCATTTCTTACCTCATTTAATTGAATCAGATCATTCATCCTGACTATCATATCTTCTTCCACGTCATCATCATATGCTTGTATGAATCGATACATCTATAATAAATTGTTTTGGGGTAATCTTGCATTAATCCCATATACCAAGTCAAAAGGGGCACACCCTATTGCTTTTTTTATTATAACCCTATCAGCCCATAGGGCTTGCAACAACTTGGAATCCCAGGCCTTCTTATTTTTATCTAGGACTCTTTTTAGAATTTTAATCAAACTCTTGTTGCTAGATTCTGCCTGGCCATTACCTTGTGGATGATATGGAGAAGAATATGAGATTTTTATACCATTGTTTTGATAGAAATCAACAAATTCCTCTAACCTAAAACACATTGCATTATCAACAACCATGGACTTCGGGTAACCAAATCTTGTCAGGATATTTTGCATCATAAAATCTATCACTATTTCGTTAGTTGCTCTTCTTGTAGGGATTGCCTCAACCCACTTGGTGAAATAGTCTATTCCCACTAGGATATAAGAGTGTCCACCACTAGAATTATTAGGAATTTCACCAATAAATTCCATACCCCATCTTTGGAAAGGGGCCTGAACAGAATTGGGTTTGAGAGGTAAATTTCCACCAAATTTAAATTTTTCTACAAATCTTTGACAAGGATCACACCTTTTCACAAACTGATGAGTATCTTTGAAAAGTGAAGGCCACCAAAAACCTAATCTGATGATCTTATGGGCTGTTGTCTTTGCCATATAGTGTCCCCCACAAATCCCATTGTGCATCTCATCCATCAAAAGATTGTCCTTATCTTGATCTACACATCTAAGAAAGACACCCTCATTACTCCTCCACCATAACTCACCACTTATAATTGCATACCTTATAGATTGAAGTTTAATATTTCTTTTCTTATTGTCATCCAATTCTGGAGGTAAAACCATCTTTTGTAAATACTTGACAATGTCCTTGTACCATTCACAATAGTCCATGTTACATACAAAAGGTCTCTGATCCTCCTCCAACATGTTTATCTGGTTTGCATTTAGATTAATTTGGGCCATCAACTTTGCTAGGCCTAATCCTCTTACCATCTTTGTAATGTGGATATCAATATTAAACTCTTGAATCCTATTAATCCACCCACATCTCCTTCCTGAAACCTCTTGTTAGACCAAAATGTCCTTGACTGCAGCACTTGGAACATAGGCAACCACTGTGACTCCCACTAAATAGCATTTGAATGTTTTAATGGCCTTTACCAAGGCATAAGCTTTCTTTTCAATAATATCATAATTTAATTCTATTGCTTACAAAGTCTTTCTGAAAAAGGAAATAGGTTGTTCAAAACCATCAGCATATTTTTGTAATAGCACTGTAGCAATGGTATGGGCAGATGCAAAAGAAAAGATCTACATTGGTTTGTTGTAGTCTGGTGTCTTCAGGACTGGGGCATGCTTGATAGCCCTTTTGATATCACTAAAGGCTTGTATTTCCTCCATGTTCCATTCAACCTTTGCCCCTTTCTTCAACATTATTGATATGGGAATACTGATTTCTACAAAATTTGTGATAAACCTTCTTAAAAAATTGACTTGTCCTAGAAAATAATAACTCCCTTTGATATTCTTTGGCAAAGACAATTTATCAATAGCTTGCACCCTTTTAGGATCTATTCTCACTCCATCCTTTGAAACAATATGTCCTAGAAGCTTTCCTTCTACTACACCAAAGGCACACTTCTTTGGGTTCAAAGAAACCCCATACTCCAAAGCTCTAATGAAAATTTTCTCCAGGTGTTGGCAATGTTGTTCCTCCTTGGCTGAGAAAGCTGTGAAGTCATCCTAATACACCACCATAAATCTATCAATGAAATCTACAAAGGCCACATCCATAGCCCTTTGAAAAGTCGCACTGGCATTAGTCGACCCAAAAGGCATCCTGACATAAACATATGTCCCCCATGGGGTTGTGAATGTAGTTTCAAATTGCTCTATGTCCTTAACCATAACTTGGTTGTAACCAGAAAATCCATCCATCATAGACATTACTTCTGATCCAGTGACCTTTTGTAACATATTCTCCATATTTGGCAATCCATAGTTATCCTTCAGAGAGTTTATGTTAAGATTTCTAAAATCTACACATAACTTGATATCACCATTTTTATTCCTAATAGGCACCAAATTTGAAACCCAAGTGGAATGTCTAATAGGCTTGATTATTCCAACATCCATCATCTTTTTGAGTTCACCTTGCATCTTAGGGGCCAAGGTAGGGTTAACAGGTCTCAACTTCTATCTAAAAGGCTTTGTGCCTTCTTTGAGTGGAATTTCATGTTGGAAGAGGTCCTCTCTATAGGCTTTAAGATCTTCATAAGACCAGGTAAAAACATGCCTGAATTTTCTGAGAAGGTCAATCAAATTTTTCCTAGTTCTTGGGGATAGACACTTGCCAATATAAACCTTCTTGGGAACTAAATTTGTTCCTAAGTTTATTTCTTCAAGCTCATTGATCTTATCAGTACCAGAAGAGAATGCCTTATCCTTATTGTCAAATGCCCTTTCAAGAGAAACTAATCCTTTGGGAACTCTATTTGATTTTAATTGTAAAACTTCCTTCCCAAAGACAACATCTTTACCACCCACTGTATCAACATAAGTACTAAAATCCATTTCTTTATCACCAAAATGAGATTCACACTAGAGGAACCTCAATATGTCCTGGTCATTAGAGAAAACCTACCAATTATCTAGATTGTCAGCGATAGAAGGCCTAGCTTGTACCTCTATATGGGAAACATCTACAAATGTAACATCTTTTGGTCTAAGGGATATATTAGCCAATAAGTTTTCCATTCTATTCTGACCTCTTTCCATCCAATAAATATTAAAAGCACTAAAGCTTTCAATTTCATCCCACACTGCATTCCTATACTTCTTTAATCTCTGATTTTTTGAAGTATATTTTGATCTAACTTGGGAGAAAACTAACTCAAAATCCCCTATTACTTTCAAACATTTTATGCCATTCCTTGATGCCAATCTTAAACCTATTGATAGAGCCTCATATTCTACAACATTATTTGTGCATGAGAATAGAAAAGAAAAGGAGAATTTGAAAGTTTTACCATTAGGAGAAATGAGTAATATTCTAGCTCCAAACCCCTCCTTGCTATTTGCTCCATCAAAATACATGGTCCATAAGCTATCAAGGTCAATCCATCCCTCCTATTTTTCTGACTTGTGGACTGATTCAAGATCCCCCTCTACTTCCTTACCTTGAACTTTGAAAGCATTAATGTCAGTATCAAGGAAACAATTCATGGTATTATCTTCTTCTTCTTCAATCATATGTGGAGTTCTAGATTCCCTGGTGACCTTGATATTCTATCCTTCCAAATTAAAAGTGGCAAATGACAAGTCACACTATATGCTACCTCCCATGGAAGCACTCCACTTTCTTGATAGTAACATCCCATACTGGGGAGGAATATCCACTACCAAGACACTCATGGTCAATTGTGTATTGGGGTATGCAGCTAATTTGTAAGGGAGGGCCTTGATAGTACCAACAACTAGTACTTCTCTTGAATCCATTACTTGACACCTACCGTGGGGTGTGTCCACCTTCAATCCCAAAGATTTCATAACCTTAGTAGGCATAATAATATTTGATGCTCCAGAATCAATCATGCAATTTTTTAGAAACTTTCCATTTATCTACAAAGTCAAGAAAAAAGGATCAACTATCCCTTCTATAGTGCTAACAACATTTGTATCCAAATAAATTTGGGGAATTTTAGAAACAATCTCCTCACTACCATTTCCATCTTCATTATTCACAATTTCTATTTGTTTCTCGGTTCCCTCAATTTTTTGGGAATCCATGGGCACCACACCATTTACCCAATTTAGAGACTTCTCCTTATGTTCTTCTATTCTCATCATCTCTAATAATGGAACTTTAACAGTAATCTGAGACAACAGTTTGCTCATATCAATTGGGACATATTTTAAATCAAAGACATCAGGTTTTGAACTTGTAACTTCTTTATCAATATCCTAGATGGATATGCCTATAGTTTTTTTTATTATGGACTTCATTCTCTTTCTACTAAACTGGAACAACTTCAGCTATGGGTTTGGGCTTTACCTTATAGATAGTGTTATGTTTGGAATTTTTCTTTATTTTGACCTTATCAATAGCATTAGCATCCTTAGACTTATCCTGTGATGTTTTTACATCTTTGTCTATTTTCTTGATAAAAATTCCAGCAGGCTTCTAACCTAGGCTAGTAACCACCCTATTCCTCAAGTTATAATTTGTTTTAGCTTGAGTAACCATATCCACTATGATCAAGGCAATTTCTTCATCAGATGGTCTTCTCAAAACAATTGTTTCCTTATTCCTCACAACATTGCACTGGATATTGTCAGGTTCACTACCTTCATCTAAGAAGATTTGTTGATGGTATGATTCAGTCCTAGCCTAAGAATTAAGAAAATCTTGATTTTCATCCTCTTCAATAGAATCAATTTCATCCCAAACATGGGAATAAATCATCCCACACCCTTGATCATCATAAGTTTGGTCCTCATTACATTCTTGCTTTTCTTGTGAAGAGACATTCGGAGATATGACACAATAATTAGGATCATGTGGAGATTGACAAGCTATACACCATGGAACCTCCTCCAATACATTCATTGATTTCCTTTGCAATGGATCAGGGGTTCTATCATTTGGTTTATCCATTCTATTAGGAAGGATAGGCTTCCCATCTTTCCACTGAGTATTATATGGGTAATTTTGCATTCTTGGCAATTTGTTAAAATTATTAAAGGGGGGCTTGTCTCCTCCTATAATTTTATTATTTCTATTTTCACCAGGCTTCAAATCTTTTATTTCTTTCAAGATCTATTTTAAACTGTCATCATCTTTAGGTTTCACATTTATAGGTTTTCTTGGATCCTTTTTATTTAACAATGGTGATTTGTTGTCTTCCCTTCTTGCCAACTTTCCTGAGATTCTTTAGTTGCTCTCTATGTTCACCGCTAGCTTTTAAGCTTCAACAAGACTCCTTTGATTTTTGTCCCTCAAAAGGTAACCCATCTTTGAGTCAAAAGCATTTAGATATGTGACAAGGCACACCCTATCATCTAGTCTGATAACTTGCAGGAGCTTATGCATGGCCTTTTGGAATCTGACATTAAACTCAACAACATCCTCATTTAGATTATTTTTTATGTTATTGAATTCATTTAGCATAAAACCTTCATGATTTTTGTCACCATACTATTCTTTGAAACAATTCCTAAGCTAATCCCATGAACCTATGCTACCATGTGGCAGAGCCCTAAACCAATCTCTTGAATCTTCTATTAGGGATTGGACAAATAATTTTATGATAACATCATCTAGCACAATGTTATAATCATCAATCACATCAATAAAAAAATTTAAGTGCTCTTCACAGGTAACAATATTACTTCCAGTAAATTTAGGGAGCTTCTTCCTAATCTGTTCAGGGATAGGGTTAGGATACCCAAGGATGCCAATGAAAACCAATTGTTTACATCATTCATGTACAACCCCTGTATTAAAAATACCAGCACCCTGAGATGTGGATGCATTAGTATTTGTAATGGTAGGGATTTTTAGTCCACCTGGTGGGGGAACATTGGTTGTTTGATTTGCTAAATTTGTGACTTTTTCTCCTTGCATCATAGTAGAACGAGAAAAAATTGTGGGTCCTGTAGAGCATTTTAGAAAATCAATCTTCCTTTTCATTTCCAATGTCACAACTTCTAATTCTACCTTTTTAAGTTCCTTAGCTAGCAATTCCTATTCCCTTTTGGCCTTTTCAAGGTCTGCCTCCAATTTTAGAGTGGAGTCTATGGGAAGTTTTGGGACTAGAGGCTCTTTAATTGAAATGCCCACTGCCTTTTGCATTCCCTTATCCTTTGGATCCCTTGTTTCAAATGTCTGATGGACAACAAGCAACTCATTTGTCTATTCAAGAATGGGAACATAATTTATAGCTTCTAAATTTAATAGCTTCCTTCTTAATTGGTCAGCCCTTATCATGGCATGTCTGACCTTTTCTTCCTTTTCATTTTCTCTCTTCTACCTAATGGCTGTTTGTTCATGAATTTTCCTTTCCAATTCATATACCTCCTCAAATATTTCCTCAAAATTAGGCAAAGTTGTTTTAGATTCAACTTGTTGTGTTTGAGGTTCTTCCTGTTGATCCTGAGACTCATGCAGGCCTTGGGGCAATGATGAACCAAGGGTGAAAGGGGGGACAAAGTCTTTCCCACCCCTAATTTTACTTCTAGACCTTCTCTCCCCCCCATGTCATCTATTTGGGACTATTTTCCTATTGTCGGGTAATCTTTCACCCTCTCTTTCGATAGGGGAATAATAATCCTCATATTGGTTTAAACCCAAATCAACTGCCTCCTCATAATCTGAGGCAATTCCTTCCTGACTGGGAGGAGCAAGACCCTCCTATCCTAAGTTTCCCTTCTATTTCTAGGTAAGACACATGTCACTAATACTTTTTTCAATCCTAACCTAGCCTCATCTAGATGTGATAGGAAGCTCAACCTACAAACTTTCCTCTGGGTGTTCCTTCCTCCAAGACCTTGTATTTTTGTAACTCATAGTAATATAGTGATATTAATTAAAACACTAGTACATAGATGTTTTAGAGTTGCCACCCAAGCTATATGGGATTATTCTTATGATTTTATAAATTAAGAAGGGTAGGCAAAAGAAAGGAATCAACTCTGTAATCAAAGGTAACCAACTGGCTTTGACAATAAGCAGGCTAGGAGTCAAGCTGAACTTGTACCTATGTTATTATATACAAATGTTTATAGATTAGAGATATCCACTATTTTAAAAATAGCCAAGTTAGGAGTCCAGCTCAACTTGAAACCTATAAGCAACTGGACCAAATATGGGAAACCTATAAGTAACTGGACCAACTATAGGGACAAGACTACCCTCTTCACTTCTACCTCTGCAAAACCAAGGTGGGTACACCTGATCCAATAGATTTAACTTTGTTTCTTATTGAATACTATATCTTACAATAGATAACAATGAGAAATTACTAAACAACAACCTATTATTCATTGATTCTCCATCACTGGGTAGAACAACATAAATGTAAATAAAAGTAAAATAACTAGTAATGATTTAATGTTTTTAGGATTACAAGATTTCAATCATTCCATACAAAGAAAAGATGGGAAAATATAGGCCAGTGCCCTCTCCATTGAGCAAAATATCAGAAGATAGAATGAATACAATAGTGTTTAAATAAAGGATAATTGGTCTTAAAACATAAATACAAAGTATCCCAAATCTTTCCTACTTATAGAGAATCCCTAAATAGATTCAGTAAACATGCATTCCAGTCAAAGCAATATTTAATCTAATCCTAGATCAGAACTCATAGCTAAACACATACATATAAACCTTCAGAAGACTTAAAGATTTACTGAATAAACTCACAGGAGAGACAAAGACTTGAGATTTGTATTAAGTGCAGCCTTGGACATTGCATACATCATACTCTAAATCAATGAGCTTGAAAAATAGCAGCAGCAACCTGTACTTCTTTTCTATTTCTTTGATAAAATGATACAAGATTTTATAATCCTCGACTAAGGGTTAAGTTTTCAAAGTTTCTATCTTTTTAACTCCTAGACTCTCAATGCCTAGAGTGATCATGGAAAATCCTTTATATACAAGGAGATGCAACAAGCTACCGATCATTCTAGGGCTTGCAAAATTTCTAACCTAAAAAACATTACAACAACCTTAAAAAGTTTACAATAAATACACAAGTCAAGCAGGTGAGATATTTGTAGCTGAGCAACCTTACTTTATGTCTTCAATACTATCCTTGGCTCCCTTTAGCAAATCTAATTTGCAACATCTTGTTGTCCATCCTGCAATGAATATCCTTTTGTATCTCAACAACCTTTATGACTCAAAAAGTAACTGCCTTTACTTACTCTAGGAGGCTGGTGGAGTATTAACTTTTTCAACATGAGGTATGTACTAATACCTCCATTTATTGTACACCTCTTCACTTGGGAACTCAAAATTGGCAAACTCAGTCTTCTTACTTGATAATTGTTCCCATTCATTTTCAATCTGAGTAACCTTATGTTGAATATTGTCAAACATTGATTTAGCATTTATTAACAACTTGATAACACTACTAATATAAAAAGTGTCATTTAGGACACTAGTCACCCTTTTTGACAAAAGTGCATCCATCTCTTCTCTCCATTGATATGCTTCTTTAAATTTTCCCTTATCTGTGAAAATGGTAGGCACCAGCTCATAGTTTGAAAGTATTAATTCAGCTTTCAACATACTCAATCTTGTAATAAAATTATCCAAAATGATTCCATACTGTACCATTTTCTTGACAATCTGATGTACTGGCTTAATCAATGGATCATGATCCTCTTGACCCTTTGATAACATATGAAATAACTTTATACTAGGAGATCTCTCAATGCATTTCTTCAAAATTGGTGACATTTTAGTCTTCTCCTTATTCAAAGTTTCAAAAAAAGAATATAATTTACTAGAATGACTATGGAAAATGGAGGGCTTCAAACCATATGCAAACTGCTTGATTGCATCTATGATTTTCTCTTCATACTTATGGTTTTCCAAAGTTGTGGCCTTCACATTTTCCTATTTTTCCTTCTCTAGTTGCACTCTTATTTCCCTCAATTTATTTCCCCCTTTAGTTAATCTTTGTTTTTCCCAAGTAACCCTCGCATCCATACTTGTCTTTGGGTAGGGGGATGGTGGTAACTCAACAATTGGGATTGAAGATGAAGCCACTGTAGGTTTTTCAGAGATTACCAATTGAGGATACATGTGATCCAAGGGTCCAGATAGTCGAGCAATTAATTTATCTTTCTGAATTAGCTCCACTTTGAGCTCATTATAAGACTTAAGAACCATTTCAAACTTGAGCCTAAGCTCCTCCTTCTCCTGGGCATCCTTTTCTACCACCTTAACATTAAATTTGGTAGTTTCCAACATTAAATTTGATGCCTCTACACTAGAAGTTTCTCCCACCCTTTGTACTAGTAAACTACCTGCATATCCTATAGAGAGATCCTCTCTCTTTCCTTTGTTTTTCTCCCTCTTTAGGGACCACATCACCAAGGCTTTATGGTCATCAAAAAAGGAAATTCCCCTAGTAGCTTGTTTGGCCTTCTTTGTAGTAGCAAGAGTTTTCACTTTTCCCTTCCTAACTTGATAAAAAACAATTGCATCAACAATGTCCCACTCTGGCAGAATCAGCACCCCTACAGTATGAACCATGGCCCTTCCCTCCTTAGGAGTAATTTTTTCAAACTGCTTAGCCATCTCTACCTTGATCTCATTTTCTATCTCAGTTATATCCCTATCAGGGAACTCTTCCTTTCTCTTCTCACAAATCTCTTTGTATTGATGTATTTTCATTCTCCATAAAAATTGGGAGAATTCCCTAATTTTAACAAATTTATCATCGACAAGGAAGGAATCACTTGCTTGTTTCAAAATAGGGTCCAATTGTTTACCCTCAAATTCATAAATAGTTAGGTCCATGGCTACCTCTTTAGGTGCCTCAGGCATCCCCTCTTGCAACTCATCATTGGAAACAAAAATGTTTCCCTCATTTCTCAATTGTACAAGGTGTTCTGCCACCCCATGTTCATCTACTTGGATAGGGGATTGGGAAGGATTAAAACCCTTCTCTCCTAGTCTTTCTTCTTTTTACCTCTGCCTCCTCTGAGAGGGTCCTTGCATTAATAGATCACTAATGGACCTTTTCCCTTTAGAAGTAGAGGGAATATCCTCACTCTTTTGTCGTGGTGGCAAGAGAATAGTATATCCACTTCTCTTCTCCATTGTATAGACTCCCCTTGGGGTAAATTTCATATACTTGGGCTGGCTCAAAATTTGCCCAGCCCTCTCGAGGTCTGTCTTACTTACAGTAGCCCTTTTTTCAGTAACCACATGCATGATACCCTCAAAATATTCCATTAGGGCATCAACTTTCCTTTCCCATGGCTCAAAGCCTTGTAATGGATCATAGGCTCCATCAAAATTCTGGATGAAATCTACAGTCTTTTTGTAGACAATCCATTTCTCTTCCTTAACTTCATGATTTTGAAGATCAAACTCATTCCTTATTATGTCCTCGGGAAAATTGAATTGATGCTCTATATATGAGCACACCTTATTTTATCTTTGAACATTCTTGAAAGAAAACCTTGTATGTCTGCACACCTAACCACTACTATGGACATTCTATAGGGCTGCAAGACCTTATTTAAATGCACCCATCCTCCTTTAGTAATCACATATTGGTGTGTAATAGTTATATCTAGGAAAAAAGTTCCCCTTCCCTTACCAGTGAGAGTAGACTCTTGCAAGTCACCAATCTATCTTAAGATTTTAGCATATCCTATTTTTAATGGAACTTGGTAGGGAAAGATATAGGGTGCCACTCTGCAACCATACACTATGAAAAATATAGAAATAGGGTATAAAATTATATCCCCAAAATTGTGGACAATAGTGATGTCCTAATAGTATTCCTTTGGCCTGATCAATCTCAGTAACTCCATTGGGATTCTAGGATTGTCAAAGAATAGCAAAGTCCTAATTCTAGAAGCAAAATCTCTATGAAAAGCAATATAACTGGAATCCAACCTATCCCATGATAGAGTTGTGGTCCACAGCTAGAGTGGGAGGGTTTCTCTATTTCTTTCTTTCATAATATTCACTGTTTAACTAAAAAATCCCTCCCCCTTGTAGAAGAACATGTGCATAAGCATTGAATACCATCCAAATGGCCTAGTAACCTTCATGTTCTTAATTCCCTGCAATCCCTCATGGATCAAGTTAGCCTAATGAGATCCAAAATCAAAAGTCAATGCTAACTAGGGGTGAAGTGTTTGTACCATCATGAACATCTATGGGACTGGCATGCGATTTGCTTCATCATACCCTAGAATTAAGGTGACAGACTTATACAAATCTTGTGCTCTCTTACTGAACAAATCTAGGTTGAAAGGTTCTGGGGTGCTTGCACTTACAACACACATTGATCCAATTTGATCAATGAATTCCTTTAGAGGCCCTGATCTCAAAATATCCTTCTTTACATCATATATCTCTCTAAATTCTTTGAAATCTATCTTCTCTAACCCCACCAAAGGGTCATTGAATGAAAGCACTTCTCTAATCTCATCCTTTGTAATGCTAATTAGGTTCTTTCCATTGACATCCTTTACACACCTTGTCACAGGATCATAGCACTTGGCAATTTGTATCAACAACTCAGCATCCATGAAAACACCAGGGCATATTAAACTCCCAACATCAAATTATCATATGTTACTAAGGGGAGCACATGAATTTCTCTATGAGTAAGCTACCCTAAACAAGCTAAGGCCATTATGATTCTCTCCCACCTTAGCATCTTGCATCCAATTTACTCTATCATGGAGTGCCTCGCCCATTGATTCCCTAGGGTTTCTTGGGACAAGCTCTTTCATCCTTGCTGCCCCATTATGAAAATGTGGGAGTAATTGCATCAAATCTTCAAAAACCCCCCTCTTGCTATACTCTGTCTGACCAGAAAAATTTCTCTTTAGAGGCATTTTGAAATTAGGGCTTTTAAAAAATAATATATGAATGCTTCAAGAGAACCCTAAATGCTATCAACTTGTAAATAGAAACTTTCTTGCAATACCTTCACAGACTTTAAGCAATTCTAAACTTAGAAAATAAACCTACCAGATGCTTGCAAATTCTTCACTTAAAATCACTCCTTGAGGAAATCCAGATCACCAAAAGGTTTATGAGAGTAGTAAAGAGAAACAATGTTTGAATTTCGATAGATAATGTTGCCAACTGCTTACAGTCCATCCACACGTATCTCATTAAACCCACCATTACTAAAAGTTGGTGGCCTCAACATTCGCAGGACATGAAAAACATCATAGAGAAAAATTTGAAATATAGCTATTGATTCAGTTTATTTTCGGCGCATCGGATGATCAACAAACAAAGCCACGTAAATCCTTTTCACCTTTTCCCAAATGAGTTTTCAGCCAATGAAAACATTTCAATTTAATCATGTGGGAAAAACATAACTTAACTTCATCTCAATCAGAGTGGACAGGTATCACCCTATCGTTAAAGCGCAAACATAAAACTTGAGCATCTCCACCCAGTGGTGTAAGAACAACCGCAAGATTCTTTAAAACATGTAGCTCTTTACTTGTTCTCAAAGAAGTGACCCCACCTTTCAGTTTCTATCATTAAGCAAGATCAATGTCCATTGCTATATCACTAACCCTAAAAAATGTGCACCTTATCCTAGTGGTATAACGACAACCACTAGATCTTGTTGTACTTTAATCATCTGGGAAGATAGGCCCTACCATGACACCTCACCTAACTTCTATCGAATCAAAAGATGCCATGTTTACAAATGGGTGGGCCCCTTTCATGAAGTCCCTTTTACCATTTTAAAGTCCAGTCAACCACCACATCACTGTACCTTAACCAATCACAAACATACATGTTATATTGACCTGGAAGTCCAAGGTCCCACCTACCATCTCATCCACCTTAAAGCATCAGATGGCTATCACTATACCATGATGCTTAAAAGGTTATTATATGGGTCCAATGGTATAGCAATAGCCATTGATGCAATCTATTCTTTAAATGACAGCACATCTTGTTACCAGTCAGGCCCACCTGGACAGATGGCACCTCATCGCTAAAGCACATGTCAGATATTCTGACAATGGGAAGGCTTGTAGTTTAGTGACAACCACATATTTTAGAGAGCACAAACTATTGAGAAATAATAATGAGACTTAGGCTTCTGAATGAAATAAATTAAAAAGTACCCCACCTAACAACCTAACAATATAGCTTATGAAGCGATGGGTCAAAGGGGGTGAAAATTAGCACATGCGTATTTTGGAGAATTAGTGAGCCAAAAAGTAATGCCAAAATATAACAAGTTTCAAAAACAATTAGGGCTTTATCAAACATAGGGTTTTCAATATAAAACCTAACCCTTAGACCCTTAAACTAGATTATTTTTCAAAAATACTAGCATGGGGTTGGACAAATTTATAACAGTGATAACAGGTCCTACACAAAACCATTTGGAAATCTAATGACTAAGTCTTATTCTCATTTCCTCTAAGTTTGGTGGCTCTAATATTTTAATTTGGTGATGGATAAAGTTTTCCTTTGTCACTTGATCTCAAGAAAAGATGGCAATGCTCTATGTTATTTAGCGATTAAGTGAGTAAAGTGTTTGCTGGATCTCAGAACTAGTTAGTTAAGCTCCAAATATTTTAGTGACCTAGCGAAAAAAGAAAAGTTGAGATGTGTCTTTTTCAGTCACGCATTCTTAGAATAAAAGGGTTAAGTTCAATAACCTTGGGAGATCAAGTGAATGTAATGGTCACTGATTCTTGTAATTAAAAGGTAAAGATTTGATGGATTGGCGATTTAGCAATAGCCACCGATTGTTCCTAAGATCTATGGTTAGTGGGTAATCTCAAGATATAACCTAAGGTATGAAAAACATTTAGTGAATTATAGATATGGGTTATTCACTCAGTCTTGAAGCCTAACCATGGTTAAGCATTTCTTATTGAGAATGAGAGATAGCCTTGTTCACTGATTCTCTAGGTGTGACCATGGTCAAGGTGTTTTGTTTCATGGGTTGTAAAATCTTTTGTTCACTGATTCTCTAGATGATTGTTGAGTTAAGGAAAAGGTTGTGAGAATTGACGAAGTCTTTGGTCGCTTGTTCTCTGAGTTTAAACATGATTGAACCAAGTGTTTCGAGAATGTGAGATTACTTTTAGTTGCTAAATCTTTGATTATGACAGGGTCATGATAAATTTCAAAAGATAGCCTAAGGACCATTGATCATCTTTGAGATGAATGGTAGTCATTCAATCTGTAGATAAATTCATGAGTTAAGAAATCACTCCAAGATTCCACGAATGGCCTTGTTGTTGGATCTCCAAACTTAACCTCAGGATAACAATTCTTTCAGAGATCATGAGTTCCTTTGTTTGCTGGATCTTTGAAATGTGTTTGGTTAAGTTTTCATGCCAATCAATGTTACAAACCATTGAAACATGGAAAAAGTACTCTGCCAAGCTAGAAAAAGGTAAAATGCCATCCAATTAGGTTTTAACAAGGGTTTGCATTAGTAATTAAGGGTTTTAATGCCAAAAAGCCATGATCATTGATCTCACGCTTTATTTTTTATTTTTTAAATCATCCTCTCAGCATCCACGCCATGGTTGTAGTGATTTGAAGGTTGGTAATATGTAGAATTGAATGCAGCATTGACTAAGGCTAGATTTGTTATGATTTAGTAATTGTACGCATTCAATTCTCAAAGTATATAGATAGAAATTCATTGCTTTCTATGCTCAAAGTTATTCTGAAGATAATTGAGATTGTTGGTGTTGAAGTAGAGAGTGAGAAGTGCAAAGGTTGCAGTATTGTGAATTTTCTTTTTGTCAATATGAGTCATCTAGAGTTGAGTGTAGCATCATCTAGTGGAGCTGCAAAAGAGCAGAGTGGAGAAAATAAGGGAAAGCTGAATTATTCAGATGAGTTTGTCAGGCTACTTCCTTGTTCGAATCAACACAAGAAGGCCATTGACATAGCATTTGAGGATCTCATGGACAAATGCAGAGACCCTATCTCTCCTTTGGGTTTATTTTATACCATCTTCTCATACTTATATAATAATATGCATAAGGATATACCTATCTATAATGCTTGGGCATTGGGAATGGAAAAGTTAATTGTACCTGATGTGTTCTTAGATGTTGATTTAATTATTGAGTTGGCTAGACTATATGACCCCATCTTCAAGACCATTAGGTGTGAAGACCGGTCTATTTTTATTTCCTTGGATAGGAAGTCTTTCATGAGGGCATTTGATTTCTATGCCTCTTCTTCCACTGCAATAGATTTTAAAAAAGAAAGATAGAGATATGCCAGTAATATTGGGTCGGTAAAAAGCTAGATAGTCAAGCATATGCCCAAGAAGGCTAAGTATATAGCCCCTCTCCCAGCAAGTATGAACACCCCTTATCAATTTTCATCCCTCTGTCATTACATGAAGTTCTTGTGTCATGGGTTGTGTAGGGTTCTAGGGATAGATGGGGATGAAGAAAAAATGCCTGCTGAACTTTTAATGATAATCCTAGATATTCAGAATTCCCACACCAATACCGACTATGATTACATCTAGTATGTAATTGATAGGATGCATGATGGGTTAATGTTTGTCAAGGAGAGTAAGAGACCTATTAGATTCATTCATTACTCCCTCCTTATGCATTTAATTTTGTACTACCATTTTAATAATCTTGATGCAAGAATGTTGAAATTAAGGACTTCTTTTGAGGGAAATCCAAACCGAGTGCAATATTGGTTTAGAGCCTAGAATTACACATCCAATTAGTGTAACTTCTCTATTTTCTAGAACTATTTTGTTCATCCAATTATTGAGATGTTGGGAACAAATCTTGTGAGGCTGTCAACAAAGGTCTTGAGGGTGTTAAGGTCAGTGCAGTATGAAGATAAATGGCCAAGGAACGACAATTGGGGAGATCTTTAACTAGGTGGAAAATTCACAGTTATTAGAGTTTATCACTGCCCCCAACCCCCACACATGATTCATAGATTTGTACCTCCTAGGGTTTCCATGATGGAATTCATCTAGAAATTAATGTGGACTAACAAAAAACACCTAGCACCTCATAGGAAGGGTACCTTCACACTGAGGCAATTCAGGATTGGTAGCTTCTTGATTGGAAAAAGAGCAGTGGACTAGGTTAGTAGCTGGCTCAATCATTTCAAGATGACTACAAGTACCTGTTGGTATGTTGATTTTGATGGTTTCATCAAGATTTCTAGGATGACATTGATCCCTAACATTGGAACAATCAGAGAGCATGAAGGTCTGGATGAGGAGGATGTGATAAGAAACATGTTGGACCTAGATGAGGTAGGAAGAAGATGGACCAAATATTTTGATCTACTAGACATAGAGGCCAAATTGAGGAAGGTTGAAATTCCTTTTGGTGGCTTTTTCCTTGAGCTCCCATATCTGCAAAGAATGGAGAAATTGATAGAAATGCATGGCACCCTATCTAACCAGTTGGAAGGGTTTCTTGAGGAGAAGTTGGAAGTGCCAAGAAATTATTCTACTTCTGAGCCTAAGGAATTCACCGATGATTCACAAGAGGGTGAAATTCCACGTCAAGGTGGGGACTGACCAATTATTGACTTGATAAAAGACCCATAGAAATAATGGGATACTTCAAAGCTTGCATTGAAAAAATAGAGACTTGAAGTAGGCAAGCCTTCTAAGAAGAAAAAATAGAAGAAGGTACTTGATAGTGCTTCTTCTCTTGTGCATGGTAATAGAGCCTACCATCATCAATTGAGAAAGGATATCAGAGAGGGTAAGAAATTTGTATCAAAATAAGAGGGGGAATTTACCCTTATTGCTAGGAAAGGATGAAAGAGAACTTTACCAAGAGGAGTTTCTCAGTGATGACCAGTTCATCAAAAGAAAAGAGTTTAGGGATTTCCTCATTTAGAGGAAACAAAATGAAGTAGTGAAGACCTTTCCTAAGGGAATGCAACCAAGTGAGGAGACAATGAGGGCTCTAACATCATATGACCCTAGTCTTGAAAAGATAACTATGGAGGAGGTAAGGGAGATGGTTAGATCAAGTGGTATGCTTCTAACTCCAGGATGGGATTTGACCTTTGCTTTCATCATTGATCAAATTAGGAAGCAACAAGAGGGTAGTCTATTATATGGAGTGCAAATAGATGACATGATCAGAGGGAGTGGTTATGATGCCAAGTCTCAAGTTGTTGCATTGTGGTCCTTGGATCCTAGAACTAATAAGCCATCTGTAGTGAGCATTGAAGATAAGATGGAGGGAGACAAAATTGTCTCTACTATGCAGAACATCACTGATCTTGAGGTGTCTAAGGTAGTAACACACTTGGCCCACCTAAATGAGGTAAAAACCATCCAATTTTCAGAAAGGTATGACAAATTATTTTAAAATTCAATAAAGGTTTCTAAGGACAGGGATCTAAGGCTCATGTTAATAAAGAAAATAGAGGGTGAATTAGAAGAGCTAAGGGCTAAGCTTGAAGAAACATCTAAGGTAGTTCCTCCCCCTCTTTTGCAAATTGAGGCCCCTTCTCAGCCAAAGGTAGAGGTTCCTGAGAGGCCAGTTGAAGACTTGGAGAAGGTGAGGCTAGATGCAGGCTTGAAGACTATGGCAGAGGTAGTGCAACATAGATAGAACAAAAGAAAAGAGAAGATGGAATCAGTCCATCAATTAGTTATCTTATTGCAGAGGGAAAATGAGAAAATAAATGAGTCACTAGCTACTTTGGAGACACTATATAGTGCATGGTCTGGGAGAAATTTGTTATTTGAAAAGCTTGATGCATTGTAGGAACACAAACCTGATATCCCTGAGGTGGTGACTGAGTTATATGAGAAAATTGGATTGGTAAGTGTTGTTTCAAAGTTCATCAAGGGGAAATCAAATCAAGTGAAGGCCAAGCTAGCCATGGTTGACAAAAATTACAATAAGTATTTGCCTTCAATTTATAATGATGATGGAGGTGTGCTAAGCATTGATGAGTGGAAGTCATCGATGGATCAAGAGCTAATTAAGCAGGATGCTTTCCTTGGTGAAGACAATTCTTTGGACAGACAAGGTTGTAACAACATAATTGACAACCTATTCAAGGTTAAAAATGATTGCATAAGATTTATTACAGAGGTTAAGGGCATCACTGATTCTAGGTGGGAAGAGTAGTTAAAGGTAATATAGGAACTACAAAATTATAACTGACCATCTAATGATGATGTGATAGCCTGGGATAAAAGTGCAAAGAAAAAGAAGAAGAAGCCAACTGTGCTAGAGTTGGATGAAGAAGAAGAGTGAAGTAGATGTGGCACCTGATCCATAATTCTAGGGAGAGCATGTACCAAAAAAAGGATGATGTAAGTTATCCTATATTGGTAGTCATCATTCATGTAACAAATTAAAGTAACCACTCTAAAATATCTCTAGAAAAAGGTGCCACCTATGAAGATGCTAGTAGTTGTGAACTACTTTCTATTTTTCTAGTCCTTGTCATTATGGTTTGTGCTTTTTCTCTATAGTGCAAGTCATTTTCCTAGCCATCTGAAGCTTTTTGCATCCTTTTGAGGATTCCAAGATGGCTAGTGGTATAAGTAGCAAGTTTTTCTCATTTTGTAGAGATGGCTAAAGTTTTTGTAAAGAAAGTACTGAATATAGGATCTGAGTTCTTTGAAGTTTTTGTTAAAATTGTATCGATATAGTTGAAAATTAATATAAACACACTGGAGTTTCATTTCTATCTCTTGTTGTCTTTGTGTATGGATGCTTTGATTTTCTTATGCATTAATTTGTAAGGCTCTTTAATGCATTGTTCACAAGGTGAATATAGGGGTTGAACTCAAGTTTCTCTCAAGGAGAGAGTAAACCTTAAGGGAGGTCTCTGGGAATTGAATATCTATACATGAATTTGATGGAAGGGTTGGGAATTGGGAGAGTGAATTGTTAGGCAATTCATTTAAATTATAGTATCTTTGTGTTGATAGGATTCTATAGATGTTAGGTTTTGACTCTGGCCCAATGAATGAGGCACTGGTTTTAGCTTAATTTGCATCTATTCACCACCCAAATATCAAAAACCTATTCAATTTACTTTCATTTTAATATTTATGAATTGTATTCACTATGCCAATTACATAAATCAATTTTATAACAGTTTCTAGAAGCAATTATGAAAGGTAAACCCACCAGAGTTTTACACTGAAAGTGAAGAAGGCTCAAATGCTAACAGATACCAAGCCTCATTATGGTATGCTACTATGTCAACCATCTGTAGGTTTAAGTGCTAACAGATACCAAGCCTCATTATGGTATGCTACTATCTAAACAGTGGGCAGCACTAGTAGGGGGAAAACTGTAATTAGATCTATCTTATGCTACAATTCCTATAAATAGAACTAAGGTAAAGTTGTACAGAGAACCTCTTTCATTAGTTATGATTGAGATGGTAGCCCCTAAGGAGCTAAATTGTTGTGTCAATATTGACATGAATAACTTCATGATTGAGGAAGTAGTGCCATAATGAAAAATTACTGACCTAATTGTTGATGAGTTTCTCTTGCAACAAGATGGATTATGGTAGCTATACTTTGATGGTGGATGCTCTAAAGAAGGCTCGGGAGCTGGTGTTTGACTAATATCCCCATTAGGTATTACTTTTAAGTACTCCTTTCTATTGACCTTCCAATGCACAAATATGTTGGAAACTGCAATTGAAGCAATTGTTGTGTTGTCATTGATGTCAAATCTTAACTGATAAGACTGTTGGTACTTAGGAAAGTACTATATCTATTTGAGTGTTGTTGAGGGGATAGGAAAGGTTGGTAACAATAGCACCTAAGGAAAGGTTGAATTATCTTGATACTACAAAGTGTACTTGACTATGTTGTACAATGATGAGACAATGCATTATTTATCTTAGTAAGATTAAAGACTAAACTGGTAGGCTTGACCGAGCAAAAATAGAGAAATCATGTCCAAGCCAAGTGATGTTAGTGTCAACCAAATCAGTATATGCCGACAAATATTCTAGTGTCATCTGAACATCATTTAATTGCTGAGAAAGATAGTTTAAGCCAAGGAAACATTTTTAGTAATGATCAAGCTTTCTACATGAAGACCGAGTAGTTCATCATAGTATTGATAGAGCATCAGTATTTTTATATTTGAAGAGAATTTAGATTTGGAGCCGACATTGTTGAATTCTTAGATTATGTAAAATGTTTTGACTTTATTTATTGATTGTTTAAAAGCATTTAATTCACTAAAAAATGTTTTATTGTAAATCTTTAAGAGATTTGAGATGTTTTCAGAAAAGGAGCCAAAGAACATAAAGCGGGTAGATTCAATGAATCTGACTTAACCCTAAGATCTACGAAGGAGATTGAGTATAAAAAGATCAGTTAACCTAATTAAGGAAGTATTAAGGGAACCTAAGTATTAGGTAT
The DNA here is from genome assembly GCA_027943335.1 of Chamaecyparis obtusa. Taxonomy (NCBI): domain Eukaryota; kingdom Viridiplantae; phylum Streptophyta; class Pinopsida; order Cupressales; family Cupressaceae; genus Chamaecyparis; species Chamaecyparis obtusa. Next base: position 1,031,040 of record BSBK01002478.1, read on the forward strand.
GTGTGTTCATGGGTGAACAGAGGATGTTGGAAGATCAGTAGATGTTATTGTCTATATAAGCAGAAAAGGCTGAAGGAGAAGTGTGATGATTGCTTGAAGAAAAGTTTCGAGTAGATCAGAGATGGAGATGGAAAAGTTTCAAAGTCAATAAACCAGCATTTGTGTACGGAATTGGATCTGATATTTGAAAAGTGAGTTGTATGTTTTTTAGATCAATACTGTTGCTCCTTTCTAACATTGTAACTATCAAAATCCTTTTAACAGAGGTTGACCTAACAGTCATATATTTAAATCTTTTGAACAAGGTTGCATTCTAATGGAGTGTATGTAAGTCCTATAACAAGGCTCACTTTTAATAGGGTGATTGAAATCCTTTAACAGGGTCACACCTAACACTGTGTATTGTAACCTTTGATAGGGTTGGATTTTAACCGAGCTCACTTCAGAAGAGTGAAAATAATAGTAGCATGTTACAAAGTGGGTTTGATTGGGTTTCCACTATAAATCCTAGTGTCAATGCTTGTGTGAATGTTTTGGTTTAGACATTTCTGTGTTTTACAAGTTAGATATAGCTGGGTAGTGGACTGCAATGTTATATGTTTCTATTATTGAATCAATGATGACCGAGTTGGTTTTGGTTGTTAGATCTGATTTAAGGAAAAGTTTTTGAAGTTTGTTTTATACATCTAGACTTGAGAACAACTGATTCACCCCCCTTCTTTGTTGTTCTAAATCATATTAAAAATTGGTATCAGAGTTGTGTTTCTTATTATTGGTGCTTATAGAAATCAAGTTTAAAGGGGCTTGAAGCAAATGATCAGGAAGTATAAGAAGGAGGTACCGAAGTTGAATAAGGAAAATTTCCCTGCATGGAAAAGTTTGATGAAGCTGCATCTGGCTAGTGTTGGTGATTCTACAAAATACTACATTGAGAATGACTATGTCTCACCTATCAAACCTTTGACTGCCGAAGAAATGATAGCTAAGCAAGAACATAATTAGGCAATGTTAGAAATTGCATCTACCCTAAGCTATCCATAATTTGAGGACATTAAGGATTGCACAAGTTCTAAGGAGATGTGGGACACTCTTTCAAAGATCTATGGTGGTGACATAAATGTACTGAAAGCTAAGGCTGAGAGTCTCAAAGGTAAGTTTGATGAAATGAGAATGCAAGAAGGTGACAACATTGCACAATATTATGGTAGAATAAAAGAAGTTGTGAATGCTATTAGAGGAGCAAGTGGGACTATTGAGGATGAAACTATAATTGTAAAGTACTAAGAACTCTGCATCCTATATATGCTATTAAGATCTATGCTATTCAGGAATCTAGATGTAACTCTACAAATGTGCCTACTTTGGAAAGTTTGGTTGGCAAGCTGACTGCTTTTAAACTCTCTAACTATGATAACTTCACTATTGGTACAATTAGTTCTGAAAAAGCCAAAGAAATAGAAAGAAAGATGCATCAGTGAAAGTGAAAGTGACAGTGACACTTCTGATGAAGAACTTGAAGATCTAGAAGCTCTTATGGCTAGAAGACTAAGAAAGGGAAAAGAAAATTACAAAGGTAAACTCCCTATTATATGTTTTGCATGTAACAAAGTTGGTCATATAGCTACTAGATGTCCTAACAGGAATGATAAAGATGAAGAAAGAAAAGGAAAACATAAAGACATAAGAGATGATAGAAGCTACCAAAGGTACAAAGACTACAAAGGAAAAGGTAATAAATCTTGTTACATTGCTGAAGAAGAAACTGACACTGATAGTGATGATTTTGAAATTGAGGTAGTCTATGTTGCAATGAAAGATGAATTTGATGAGGATGAGAACACTGCATTGATCTCCTATGTGAACAAAAATGAAAAATGGATTATTGATAGTGGTTGTTCACATCACATGACTGGTGACAAGAGTAAGTTTGAGACCTTACATCATTATAGAGGTAAAAGTGTAAAATTTGGTAATGATGCACCATGTCCTATTAGAGGAAAAGGTTTGATTAAACTAACTGATAAGATCTCTTGTGAAAATGAATATTGGGTTGAAGGTCTAAATTATAATATGCTCAGTGTTGCATAGCTCAATAGCACTAGTTACCAAGTGGAATTTCATCACAAGAAAGCTAAAATATTTGATGCTACTGGTGAACTGATTGGAAGTGGAGAATAGACTAGAGGTAATTTGTTCTATCTTGACCTATCTAAAGAAGCATGTATGGTTGCACAACTTGATGACATTTGGTTATGGCATAAGAGGTTATGTCATGTTAACTTTGATAATCTGGTAGAAATAAGTAAGAAGAAGAAAGTAAGAAGTCTACCTAGATTGAAGAAACTTGAGAATGTGATGTGCAAGGAATGCCAGTTAGGAAAAATGACAAAGTCAAGTTTTAAGAGCAAATCCTTTACTTCTGATAACATTTTAGATTTGGTTCATACTGACCTTTGTGGACCTATGGGTGTACAAAGTTACTATGGTGCTAGATATTTTATCTTGTTTGTTGATGATCATACCATCATGATGCATGTAATGTTTGTAAAAGAAAAATCTGATGCTTTTCAATTCTTTAAGTGGTATTTGGCTAAGGTTGAGAAGGAGATGGGTAGGAACCTGAAATGTCTTAGATCTAAAAGAGGTGGAAAATTTACATCAAATGAATTCAATCTATTTTGCAATGAAAGAGGAATCAAAAGATAGATGTCTGCACCTAGAACACCTCCAAAGAATGGTATAGTAGAAAGAAGAAATAGATCTATCTTAGATTGTGCAAGGACATTGTTGATTGAAAAGAATGTGGCATAAAAATAATGGAAAGAAACTATAAGTATTGATGTCTACACTCTTAACCAAGTACAGATCAAGAAAGGTACAAATTTGACACCCTATGAATTATGGTATGGGCATGCACTGAGTGTGAAATACTTTATAATCTTTGGAAGCAAGTGCTACATATTAAAAGACAATAGGAATGGAAATTTTGATGCTAAAAGTGATGAAGGCATATTCCTAGGGTATTCCACAAAAAGTAAAGCTTATAAGTGTTTGAACTCTAACACTAACAAAATTGTGGAAAGTGTGAATGTAAAAGTTGATGCGTATCCAGAAAGAAATGAAGTTGATAGCAAAAAAGAACCAGAAGATTATAGATCTTTTGTGTATATTGAAGAAGAAGAAGAGGCAAGTAATAGACTTGCACCTAATGCTAAGTCTTGGGTAAGCAATGCTGGGTGACAGGAAGAGGTTGTTGAGTATCATGAAAATAGTATCGAAAGAGAACAAGAACATGTCAAGCAACAAGATAATGCTGCCAAGTATCAGGAAGAGATTGTCGAGCATTCAGAAGTTGAATTTGAAAATCTTGTTTAGGAACCTGATGAAATAAAGGAGAGAAGAGCTTAACCTATTTTGGAAAAATATGTAAGAAGACATCACAAGCCTTGGTAGATAATTGGAGACAAACATACTGGAATTCTAACTACAAGTAAGATAATGGATCCAACATGTTTACTGTGTGAATTTGAACCTAAGTTAGAGAGGCATTAGACAATGAAGACTAGAAACAAGCAATGAATGAAGAAATAGACTAGATAGAGAAGAATGATACTTGGACTCCCATGCTAAGACCTGAAAACAAAAATGTTATAGGAACAAAGTGGGTGTTCCAGAATAAGTTGAATGAAAAAGGTGAAATAACTAGGAACAAAGCTAGGTTGGTATTCAAAGTCTATGCACAAGAAGAAGGAATAGATTATGGGGAGACATTTTACCCTATAGCTAGATTGGAAGGAGTAATAACTCTGCTTGCATATGCTACTTATAAATATTTCAAGGTTTATCAAATGGATGTCAAGTCTGCATTCGTAAATGGTATACTAGAAGAAGAAGTTTACATAGAACAACCATAAGGTTTTATTGATCCAAATAGAAGACACATGGTATGCAAACTAAACAAAGCACTATATGGATTAAAACAAGATCCCAGAGCATGGTATGAGAGATTTCATAACTACTTGATATAGATTGGATTTTTAAGAAAAAATGACACAAGCAATCTATACATGAAAGATGAAGAAGGTAAAGGTATCTTGTTGGCAAAAAATTTTATGGATGATATTATTTTTAGTGGACAAGATGCTTTGTGTAAAAGATTTTCAAATGAAATGAAAACTAAATTTGAAATGAGCATGTTTGGTGAGATTAAATTCTTTGTTGGTTTACAAGTATATGAGATGAAGAAAGGAATTTTCATTACACAGTCTAAGTATGTTAATGAAATACGAAAAACTTTTGGGATGGAAGATTCTAGACTAGTAAGTACTCCTATGGCTATTGGACAAAATTTATCTAAGAATGATGATGCTCCAGAAGTGAACCAGACTTTGTACAGATCCATGATTGGAAAATTGTAGTATGTTGTACATAGTAGACAAGATATTGTACTAGTTGTTGGGATTGTGGAAAGATTCTCTGCCAATCCTAAGGAAACACACGTGATGGAAGTAAAAAGAATTATGAGATACTTGAAAGGGACTGTTGACTATGGGCTATATTACAAGGATTAAAGAATTGAACTAAGAGTATATACAGATGCTGATTGGGAAGGAAACATAGATGAAAAAAAGAGTACTAGTGGTGGAGCTTTCTTTCATGGATAGAGATTATTCTCCTGGATGAGAAAGAAACAAAATTGCATTTCTTAATCTACTACTGAAGTTGAGTATGTTGCTACTACAATAAAATATTCAAATTTGGTATGGATAAAACAATTGTTGGTAGGCATGAAAGAAGAAATCACTGAACCTGTTCTTATTTTTTGTGACAACACAAGTGCTATCAAAATTTCTAAGAATCTAGTGATGCATACTAAGACCAAGCACATAGTAATTAAGTATCAATACTTGAGAGAATTGGTACAAGACAAAGAAGTCTGAATGGAATATGTGAATACAAAGGAACAATTAGCAGACATATTCACTAAAGCTTTAACTAAAGAAGCACATGAGTATTTGAGAAGTCAATTAGGGGTCCTTCCCCTAACTGAGGCTGCCTAGTTAAGCTAGGAGCACTGCATCAAATATGCTACAACAAAATATCTAATAGATTGATGTAAAATATTGTCACACTTTAGGACTGGCATAGAGTTGTGAAGAAGAGAAAAGACAAGGAATCAGTCATAAGTAAGATGACAAAGGGAGAAACACTGAGCTACATAGATAATATCTACATCTTATGGATGTATGTTTTAGTTGTTGCTTCAACATTTTTGTCAAAGAGGGAGATGAACTGAGATGATATAATAACACATGACACTGAAAGGAAAATTAAGGAGATGGTGAACTGAAATGAAGAATCGGGATAGAGGGAGATATGGATATTTTTGATAGTCACATAAGTGAGGCTTATAGATTCTGAATCAGAATGAAGCTAAGCATATTAAATTTTTTTTTTCTAATGGACAGATAAGTTTTGGATTTGTTGGTAATCCATGTGTTATTCAAGTGATATCATATGGTGTTTTCATCAATGCCAAAGAGGGAGATTGTTGGAAACTGCAATTGAAGCAATTGTTGTGTTGTCATTGATGTCAAATCTTAACTAATAAGACTATTGCTACTTAGGAAAGTAATATATCTATTTGAATGTTGCTCAGGGGATAGGCAAGGTTGGTAACAATAGCACCTAAGGAAAGGTTGAGTTATCTAGATACTACAAAGTGTACTTGACTATATTGTACAATGATGAGACAATGTATTTTTTATCTTAGTAAGATTGAAGACTAAACTAGTAGGCTTGACTGAGCAAAAATAGAGAAATCATGTTCAGGCCCAGTGATGTTAGTGTCGACTGATTCAGTGTATGCCAAGCAAAATTCTAGTGTCAACCGAACATCAGTTAATTGCCAAGAAAGATAGTTTAAGCTAAGGAAACATTTTTAGTAATGATGAAGCTTTCTACATGAAGATCGAGTGGTTGATCATAGTATTTTTCAAGGATCAGTATTTTTATATTTGAAGAGAATTTAGATTTGGAGCCGACATTGTTGAATTCTTGGATTATGCAAAACATGTTGACTTTATTTATTGATTGTTTGAAAGAATTTAATGCACTAAAAAATGTTTTATTGTAAATCTTTAAGAGATTTGAGATGTTTCTAGAAAAGGAGCTAAAGAACATAAAGCAGGTAGATTTAATGAATCTGACCTAACCCTAAGATCTACGAAAGAGATTGAGTAGAAAAAAATGAGTTAACCTAATTGAGGAAGTATTAAGGAAACCTAAGCATTAGGTATGTGTGTGCATGGGTGAACAGAGGATGTTGGAAGATCAGTAGATGTTATTGATTGTATAAGCAAAAAAGGCTGAAGGAGAAGTGTGATGATTGCTTGAAGAAAAGTTCTAAGTAGATCAGAGATGGAGATGGCAAAGTTTCAAAGTCAGTAAACTAGCATTTGTGTATGGAATTGGATCTAATATTTGCAAAGTGAGTTGTATTTTTTTTAGATCAATACTGTTGCTACTTTCAAACCATTGTAACTATCAAAATCCTTTTAACAGAGGTTGACCTAACAATCATATGTTTAAATCCTTTGAGCAAGGTTGCATTCTAATGGAGTGTATGTAAGTCTTATAACAAGGTTCACTTTTAATAGGGTGATTGAAATCCTTTAACCAGGTCACACCTAACAATGTGTATTGTAACCTTTGATAGGGTTGGCTTTTAACCAAGCTCACTTCAGAAGAGTGAAAATAATAATAGCATGTTACAAAGTGGTTTTTCCCAGATTGGGTTTCCACTATAAATCCTAGTGTCAATGCTTGTGTGAATGTTTTGGTTTAGACATTTCTATGTTTTACAAGTTAGATACAGCTGGGTAGTGGACTGCAATGTTATATGTTTCTATTATTGAATCAGTGATGACTGAGTTGGTTTTGGTTGTTAGATTTGATTTAAGGAAAAAATTTTGAAGTTTGTTTTATACATCTGGACCTGAGAACAACTGATTCACCCCCCCCCCCCCTCTATTTTTCTAAATCATATTAACACAAATAATACTACTGAGTATGAAGCTTTGATATTGGGATTAGATATTATAGTTAAATATGGTATAAAATGTTTAAAAGTTTATGGAGATTCCCAATTAATCATTGCTCAGATTAGAGAACAATATGCTACTAAGGATGACAGAGTCAAGTTGTACAAATATGTTGTTTGGGATATAATTGAATTTTTTTATGCTTTCAATATTTTATGGGTACAAAGATCAAAAAATATTATGGCAGACTTCCTTGCAAATGTTGCATTAAAAAGCAATGATGAAACCCTTACTAGAGTATCAAAATTGGAAATGAAAATTAGACCTATTTTTCTTGATAATATCTACAATTGGAAATTCTTTGAAGATGATAGTGACATCTTAAGGTTTATCCAGGGTTTGGATCACTATGATGGCCAACATATTGATTTTGATGATTACCAAGAAGTGGTTAATGGGAAGGACTATGTCATGGGAAATGAGATTGTTCAGTTGCCTTCAAACCATATCCCCAAGGGTTTGGTTGAGTTGGAAGGGATGTTCAAAGTAAATGATAGTCACATGTCTCATAAGTCCAATGCCAAAGTTGATGACCTAGAGGAAATAAACCTAGGATTAGAAACTTTGCCTCAAATCATCTACATTGGAAAATGTCTCAGTAGGGATGTGAGGAATAGTTTAATTAGGATTCTCAAAAAATATAAGCATATCTTTGCATGGTCATATGATGACCTCAAGGCATATAGGGAAGACTTGTTTCAACATGAAATTCCTTTGAAAGAAGACACTAAACCTTTTAGGGAGAATCAAAGGCCTACTAATCCCTTGTTGGCCACCAAAATGAAAACTAAGTTAACAAAGTTAAGAGATGCAGGCATAATTGAACCCATAAGACATTCATCTTGGGTCTCAAACCTAGTACCAGTCAGGAAAAATAGTGGTGACATTAGGCCATGTGTTGACTTTAGGAATTTGAATGTTGCTTCACTAAATGATAATTATGGACTACCTAATATGGAAGCTATGCTTCATAAAGTAACTGGCTGTAATTTATTGTCCATGATGGATGGATTATCAGGATACAACTAGGTCTTGGTCAAAGAATCTGAGTAGTTCAAGACAATATTTACTACCCCTTGGGGGACATATGTGTATGTCAAGATGCCATTTCATCTAAAAAATGCTCGGGCAACTTTTCATAGGGGTTATGGATGTAGCTTTTAAAGACCTTATTGATATCCTCATGGTTGTGTACCAGGATGATTTGACTGTGTATTCCAAGAGAGTTGAGGATCATTGTAGTCACTTAGAAAAGGTCCTCATTAAAGCTCTAAAATACGGTATTTCTTTGAATCCTAAAAAATGTCACTTAGATGTTACTGAGGGAAATCTATTATGCCATATAGTGTATAAGGAAGGAGTGATGATTGATCCTGAAAGGGTAGAAGCTATTAAGAAGGTCCCTGCTCCAAAAAATCTCAAGGGTGTCTAGTCTTTCCTTGGACAAATAAACTTTGTCAGAAGGTTTATTGAAAATTTTTCTGAATTAGTTAAACACATTGTCAAGTTACTAAAGAAGGATGTAAAGTTCACTTGTCATCAAGAGGCACAAGAATCTTTTGAGAAGATAAAGAAAACAATTCAAGAAGCTCCTATTCTGATATCTCCTAATTACTCCAAGCCCTTTTCTCTATTCTCTTTTGCATCCTTTCACACTATTGCTATAGTCCTATTACAAAAGGATGATGAGAGATTTGAGTATCCCATTGCCTTTTTTAGCAAGTCTTTACAATTAGTAGAATTGAACTATGAGTTGATGGAAAAAGAAGCTTATGCTCTAGTAAAAGTTGTCAAAGCATTCAAACCATATTTGGTATGTGCTAAAGTAAATGCATATGTCCCTCATGCTGTAGTCAAAGATATTCTAACACATAATGAGGTCACAATAAAGAGATACAAATGGATTAATAAAATCCATGAGTTTGATTTAGAACTTCACATCACTAAACTTGTTAGAGGACTAGGGCTAGAAAAGTTGATGATAGAAGAGAATATGGACCTGATTCAGGTCAACAATGTTGAAATACAGCCTTGGTACACAAATATAGTATTTTTTCTCAAAGATGTTGTTTGCCCAAAGGGCCTCAATGATAACTAGAGAAGGAGTTTAAAATTGCAAGCCCAGAGATATGTATTACTGAAAGGTGATTTGTATTGGAAGGACAATGATGTGATCTTTCTATTATGTTTAGACAAAGGACAATTTGAGAAGATTTTAAAAGAAATGCATTATGGAATGTGTCAAGGACACCATTCAGCTAGGGAAACTACACATAAGATATTAAGGGTGGGGTATTACTAGCCCATGTTGTTCAAAGATACCCATATGTTTGTTAGAAAATGTGAACCATGCCAGAGGTTCTTAAAAAATTTGAAATTCTCAGGAGCATTAATGTTGAATCCTATAGTGGCAAAAGCTAATTTTTCCATCTGGGGTATTGACTTCATTAGAGAATTTACTGAGAAATCTAGTGGAGGTCACATCTAGATAATTATAGCTACTGATTACTTTACTAAGTGATTGAATAAATCCCATCAAAGAAATCTACAAGAATAGTGGTTATTGATTTTTTGATGGATAATATTGTTACAAAGTTTGGTGTTCCTATCAAGATAGTGATGGATAATGCAATGAGTTTTAGGTCACAAGAATTCAAGGATTTCTATCTATAAATGGGCATAGTGATGTCATATTATTATCCATATCACCCACAAGCTAATGGGTTGGAAAAATAAAGCAATAAGAGTATTATGCAGATCCTGAAGAAGACCTTAGAAAAGAACAAGAGAACTTGGCACTCAAAGCTTAAATTAGTTGCATGGGTAGATAGGATCACAAAAAAAGGAGCCACATACAAGTCTCCTTTCGAGATGGTGTATGGTATTAAATCAAGGCTTCCTGTGAATAATTTATTGCCCATTTACAAATTTATACAAGAAGAAGATTTAGAAATATCTGATCCTTTGGAAGATAGGGTACTCCAGCTTGTTGAATTGGATAAAAAAGAAGAGAAGGTCAAAAGGAGAACATCAGATTGTAGCAAAAGATGAAATACCTATTTGATAAAAGGGAAACTATTAGGAAGTTTTAGCCTGAAGATTTGGTATTACAATGGAGTGCAAGAAGTGAGGATAAGGGAAAGCACAAGAAATTTGAATCACTATCGTTAGGTCCCTATATTATCCACCAAACTCATGCGAAAGACTCTTATTTCCTAAAAAATATGGATGGTGAAGAACAAGAATTGCTAGTGCATGGAAAATTCCTAAAATTTGTCTTCAATTAAAATAACTTATGTTCCATACACAATAGTTTCTTAGTGTATAGGTGTGCTTATTTTGAGTCATGTGTTACTTTCCTACAATAGGTTAAGTTTTGTTTGGTCTGCTACTGAGCGATTCTAGTTTCTTGCTATAAATTAGCATTTAAGAATCCTTAGAAAGAGCCACTGTTGGTAGTATTTTCAAAGTTTTGAAATTTGTATTTTATTTCTTGTTTCTTTGTTGGTTTTCCTAGTTTTTGTACTAATTTTCCTACAATCTTCCTATTCTAGATGCCAAATTTGTTCGTAATGTTGAAAAACCCTAGGTAATAGGTCAAAATGCTTCTAAAAGTCCAAAAACCCTACAAAAACCTAACCGAGTTCTATTTCACCATTACTTTTTTAAATCACTTAAGTAAGTCTGAAGGCATGTGTGATTTATGTTTACCACTTAGTCACTTAGTCTCTGATAGCTTTCAGCATATTCCATTAAGTTTGGCAATTTAGAAAAGCCTTTGTCACGCAATCTCTTTAGGTCTAGAGAATATTCATTTTGTTCATGAGACTCAGCAGATGATTTTAGTCGCCAAGACTCCAAGTGATCTTTATGAGATCTAGCGACTACTATAGGAAAATATGTTGAAGTTGAACTATAGTCACTAAATCTCCATATACAAGAGGCATGCAGTCAGGTGGTCTCTTTATGGAATGATGAAGTAACCAAAGATTCAGTGATTATGAGATTTCTCCTTAGTCACCAGGTCTCCAAGTGAAGGATGATAGTTATGTTCTTTTCAATCGCAAGGTCTCCCATTTCTCAAATGGTTAATTTTTTTATCCAATAACCCAACAATTATGGTAGTCAGGCATCCTCAGAATCCTAGCGGTTATGTTATAAACCTTCTCCGATATAGTGACATGATCATCTCCTAGTCTCATAATGTAGCAGTTAAATCATAATATTTTCAGCAACTTGACGACAACCGTAAGATGGAGAAAGAATCAATGGTTGATGTTATATCTCATAGTCTGACCGAGGTTAAGAAGATTATCTAGCTAATTGGTTAATAAAGGGTTTTGTATGGTCTCTAGATGTAATTAGGGTAAAGAGAAATATTAAGAGACTGTGAGATGTCTTTAGCTGGGTGATCGCTAGAACAAGATGGGTTAAGATGAGGGTTTTCAAAAAAATAAATCTGAGTCATTGATATGATTGAAATTGGGTGGTGGTTGCGTTATCTCCCAATTGAACCATGAGTTAAGAAAAGTTGTAGTGACTGCAAGAAGTGATTTTTCCCGTAGTCTTTGAAGTAAACTCGGGTTAAGAAAATCATCCAATGATTGGAAATTTCACCTTGGTCATGAGATCGCTAGATGACTAAAGGTCAAGTATCAGCCAAGGTAAAAATTTGAAAAAAGGGTATGAATCCATTTACCGGATTTGATGATGTGTTCACTCTTAATTGGTTGCAGAGTAAAATAAAGGATTAATAGTTTCTCAGTAACTATGAGATAGACTATAGTTGTTGAATCTCCAAATAAAATAAATCAAAGATCTTTGTCTATAGTCACCAAGTTTCCAAATATGTTTAGTCTCTAGGTCTCTAGAGAAAGTCAAAGATAGAATGAAAATGCAAAGATTACACTACTACTATTGGTTTTGTTCTTTATAAGTATAGATCTAATGGTTGTCTCTTATTCGCTAGATAAAAGTGATGTCATACAAAAGGTGTTGAGACTCAATGACTACCATCAGATTAAGATCCTTTGGGTGTCATGTAATTGCATGAAGAAATAAGAAATTGAACAAATATTTAGTGATAAATAGACTTCTCTTATAGTCATTGGGTCTCCAGATGGGTAAAGTCAAGAAATCTCCATAAGAAGTTTGAAAATTCAACAAGTTTGGCAATCAGGAGACTTACTGTGTAGTCGCTAAGTATCTCAATAAGAAAATAAGGAAATGATACTTAGGAAGGACTTTGGTCACTAGGTCTTGGGATAATTTTGATGAGTGATAAATGTTACAATGACTATGAGATGAACTATAGTCGCTGAGTCTCCAAAAGTGGGAAAGTAGAAGTAAAAAGACTTAAGCTGTGGTAGTAGCTGAATTTCAAGAAGAAATCATAAAAGGTAAAGTCATCTAGCGACTTAGAGATTTCCTTTGGGTTTCTTAATCTCTGAAGAATATCAAAAAAAAAGCCAAATCTTTCAGTGATTGGGATTGTCTTGGTAGTTCCTAGGTCACCAGAAATTGAATTTGATTACCTGTCGTTGTCTCATCTCACGACTAGTGAATTTAAGTTTAGGGCATGTCAAGTAATGGTGGATTTCACATAAATTACAGAGTTCAAAGTCTCAAAAGGGAAACTTCATTTAATTCTCTAGAATAAATACAATTAATTGTTACTCTTTCAAAATTACCAAATATTCTAGTGATCCAGAGCTAGAGAATTATGAGAATTTGTGAGTCTTTTGGTGATAAAGCAGTTCAAAGAGTTCATAGTTTCAAAAATTTTAGAAGAATTCCAATTTACAGTTAAAATAAGTCAGCCTTCAACTAGCAGAGCTTCCACAAGCAAGGGAGCCAAGGAAAAATAGAAAGAAAGCTTCTCAGATGAGTTTCTCACACTGGTACCTAGATCATCACAAAATAAAAAGGTTAGTGATGAAATGTTCACTGATGATTTGTCTTATTATAGAGATACAAAGACTAGGGATATGTCAGGAATGTGCCTTTTTAGGTGTTTATATAAGAATGCTAATAATCTAGTACCTATGTCAAACCCTTGGGCCTCTAGACTAGCCTAATTAATAGTCCCTAATATTTTCATAGATGTAGACCTACTCATTGCTCTAGCCAACAAATATGACCCTTTATCAAAGACAATTAGGAAGGAGGATGGCTCAGCTCTAGTCACTTTTCACAAAAGTTCATTTATGAGGTCTTTTAGTATCAATATCCCCATGGCCACAGAGATTAATTTATAGGCCCAGGCCAATAGACATACTTGGGAAATTGTCCTTGTTTTAAAGGAAATTCAGAACCATGTTCCACGAGGAAACAGAAACTATATTGTAGCAATGGCAGGGTCAACCCCTTATTTTTACAAGGATTTATATTTCTACGTGAAATATATTGCTTATGGGTTTGAAGAGTGCGAGGAATAGATGGGGGATCAAAAATAATCACGTCTAACATCTTGATGATGGTGTTAGACTCACAACAAACACATACAAGAAAAGTATATGACTACATTGGGTATGTCATTAACAAAATTATTGAGGGAATGGAGGCAATAAGAAAAAGAGAGGATTCACTTAGATTTTTGCATTATTCATTATTAATGCACCTCATTCTATTTTATAACTACAAAATAATGAATTTGGATAACCTATAGCCTCATATGATGTGGAAGGGTCATCCAAATCCTATACAATTTTGGATAGGAGCTTGTAACCCTACTTGCCCTAATTATGATTTTTGTGCTTTTCAAAATTGGATGGTGCAGCCTATCTTGCTCAACCTAGGGTTAAATATTTCTAGGTTACCAATTAAGGCTCTACAACTTTTGAGGCCTCAACAATTTTATGATAAATGGCCTGAGGATAACAACTGGGGAGACTTCTATTATGAGAAGACTTACACCATAATAAGAGTTTATGGATGCACCTAGCCACCCCATGTTCTACCATTTTTTATTCCTCCAAGAATTGCCTTCTTGGAAATTATTTGGCAACACGTGCTAACCGACAAAGAGCACTTGGCCCCCCATAGGAAGGGAACATTTAACCCAAGGCATTTCAGAGGATGAAAATTCTTCATTGGGAAGAATACATTCAACAAATTGAATGATTGGTTGGGTCAGTATAAGATGAATGCTGGTGTACCTAGGTATGTTGATAAAGAAGGTTTCATTATAATGGCTAGGAAATATGACACTCCTTCCATTCCAATAACTAATAGACATGAGGAGTATCCTGAGGAAGACATTATTAGAAACATCATTGATGAGGATGAGATAGGAAAGATAGGAGGACAATTCAATGAATTGTTGAGGCTTGAAAATTTGATGAAAGCCAAGGGACTGTCCTTTGGGGGTGTCTACCCTATAGTGCCTTATTTACAAAGGCTGGATATGATGATGAAAAATTTCCACACATTGGTTAACTCAATTGAGGACCAAATAGATGACAAAGATAGGGAGAAGGAGAAACACTCAGAATCTAACTATGAAGCTTAGTGATGGAGGATACCCAACCCACAACCCTGCTGCTATAGAACAGCTACCTCCTACTGACCAATAAGGAGAAGAAAATGTAATAATGGATTTGACAGAGCTTCCTAGCTCTTAAGATACTAATGAGCCTCCTCCTAAGAAGCAAAAATTACAAATAGGAGAATCTTCACAAGAAAGGGCCCAAGAGAGGAAAGGAGACAAAATAAAGGCTCTCTTTCTAGGTGATAGAGCCCATGATCAAAGACTTAGGTAGAGGATTAGAGAAGACAAGAAAAAATGGAGAATGGTAATAGAAGAAGTTGAGCTACCCCTGGCCTTAGGTCAAGATGAAAGAATGATTGAGCAGGATGCCTTCTTGAAGGATGACAAGTTTATCAAGTCAAATGAATTCATGGACTTCCTTTTATGGTGCAAGAAATAGTAGGTAGCCTCTGATGTTCAGATTAGGGAGGATGACCAAATACTTGATGAAGCCATGTAGATTCTAAAGGACTATGATCCTAAATTAGAAACTATTACCCCAAAAGAAGCTAGGTAATTAGTAAATTCTAGCAATATATTTCTTGTACCTGGGTGGGATTTGGCCTCAGCTTTTATCTTTAACCAAATAAGAAAATAGGAGAACATAAATTTGACTTTAGAAACCCAAGTGGGGGATTTTATAAAAGGGTTTGGATACAACCCCAAAAATAAGGCACTACCTATGTGGAGCATTTATCCAAAAGATCAAAAGCCTTCCCTTTTCAACATCCAAGACAAAATGGATGGTGATAAAATGGTATGGTCAATCTACAATACTAGAGATCTTGAGATCTTATAGGTGTTGACTCACTTTGCTAGGTTAAATGAAGACAAACTAAGAAACTATCAAAGAGGCACCAAAGTCTTTTCAATGATTACAATGCATTGGTAAGGGATAGAGAGATACAAATAATAAAGGAAAAAGAATTAGAAATGTGTGTAGAGGACTTGCAGCTACAAATCATTAACATGACCATAGTTGCCCCTACACCATTAGAGCAGCTTGCACTACCAAAAACTCAAAGTGTAAATGAAGAAGAATTTGTTGCTATAGAGGAGAGAATGAACAAGGAAAAAACTAAGGTTGTAGTACAATCCTTGTAGAAAATTTTGCAACATTGGATAGGATTTTTTAAGGATAAGGCAGAGGCAGTTTATACTGCATATAGTAAGTTGCCCATTTTTCAAAGTGAAGTAAACAATTTTGTTTCTATTTTAAGTACCTATCACTCAACTTGGTCAATAAGGGAATCATTGTTTGAAAGACTAGCAGCAGTGCAGTCCCTAAGGAATGACATCCTAGAAGTAGTTTTACAAGTAGGAGCTAAGATTGCAAAGATTGGTGTTGTCTCATCTTTCTTCAAGGGTAAGGCCAATCAACTTGAAATAAAAATGGCAATGTTTGGACCTAGTTTCAATAGGTTCATTCCTCAAATTAGAATAGAGGAAGGAGAAATAAAGAATTTAGATACATGGAGGTCAGCTTTTGATCTCTTACTACCTAAGAAAGAGGCTTTCCTTAAGGATAAAAATTATATTGACTAGATCACTTCAACATAGTTTTGGATGAAGCTATCGAGGTAGAGATGGACATCAACAAGTTCACCATAGATGTAAGGCAAATTGCTGATGTAAGGTGGGAGAGATAGAAAAAGTAATTGCAAAGCATTCAATAGTTCCCATGGCCAATAGAGGATTAGGTTACTACATGGGACAACATGACAAAGCCCAAGGTGAGTAGGCCTACAATAGATGACCTTGATGACTTAGATGATGAATGAGCTCTAGCGGTGCACCTAACCTATGAGCATAGGGAGAGCAACTGATCATATAGGGGATGATGTAAGTTAGCTAGTTAGGTGGTCATCATTCACACAACAAACTTTAGCAGTTGCATCTGAATACCTACAGACAAAGGTGCAGCTCAAGTGGAGGTTCAACTTAAAGAAGAAACAAAATTGGTGCTAGTTTCCCTCTTTTCTATTACATTCTTTAACTCTTTTGTATTTTAGTGCAAGTCACTATCAGAGCCACCCATAGCTTGTTGCATCCTTTTCTCAAGGATCCCAAGGTGGTCTCTCTATATATAGTTGTTTCTAACTCACACCAAGAGGTGGTGAAAAACTTATTATCATAGGAGTTTATAGATTTAGTCTTTGATTCTCAGGAATCTAGTTTTTTCTAAATGTATTGACATGGGAATTTTATCAATAAAAAGATACCAAATTTCTATGTATATTTCTTATTCTCTTCATTTATGTTTTTGATTTCTTTGTGTATTTAAATTTGCAAGGCATTTTAGATACATCTTTCTAAAAGGAAGATAGTGGGGTTGAAGCTTGAGTTCTTTTCAAGGGAGGGATAAATCTTGAGTGAGGTCTCTTAGATTTTAGTATTCACATATGAATTAGATGATATGATTTATGTATAAGAAGATAATTTTTAAGGCATTTTTTTTAGGAATGGGAACACTGAGAGGGGGGGTGAATTAGTGTTCACTTTATCTAAACTTTTCCTTTTTACTCTTTTAAATTGAACTTAAATGCTTAAGTAATGAAATAAAAATTCACATAAACATGAAATAAGAAATCAACACATGACACCAATATGATTAAGGGGAAACCCAAATAGGTAAAAACCTTGGTGGGAATTGACACCCACAAATATTCTATACTAGTGTTTTGTGATCCTTGTTAGAAGATCCTTAACCTTGTTAGGAGTTTCTTTACAATGCATTAAGTAAAGTAGACCTAGTCAAGGGTCAGACCCTGTTAGGAGTCTTTTACAATAATCCATGCTAGGTGAGTGGACTCACTATCCTAGAGCTCACTGCTCTAGTGGTGAAGGCTACAACCTTTTGATCTTAGATACACACTATATCTGCTGGATGAACTGTCACTGTGAAACTACTTGTCAGATTAGTTCCTTTAATGTGTTGATGCTTTGACCTCTTGAAAAGCTCTAATACATATTATAGTGTCTTTTCACACTTCTTCTCTTCTTATCACAACTCTCTAACAACTTCCATACCATTTACAATGGGTGCATCTCATACTTATATGCACATACAAAAGAAACAACTAGGTCAGCCCTTAAACCTATTACATACAACACTTCCAATTGAATTGTCTCAAGAATGTTTACAAAAAAACATATATACATTTTGAAAACCTAATTACAATAGGTTCATAGCCTTTACATCATTTTAATATAACCGCAACTCAAAATGCTAACAGTTAGATGCATGCTCTGTTCTTCTTTGGCACACACTGGTTGTGTAACTTCAACTATCTGTATCTTTCTCATACTTGCATATCTGATCATGCACTAATAGAATAAACATTAATATAGTCTAACCAACTTATCTTCTAGGGCACACATCATAACTCGATCATATGCACATGCACTGATGCTCTGAGCTGCAGGAACTCTGTACACTATCCAGTCTTCAACACTTAACAGATTTATGATCTTCTCATCAAGTGCGTTGACTCAAAACTACTATATGACTTTGTTTCCATAATGACAACACTATATTAAGTCATATACATCAATATAGCCAACATTCCAACAATCTCCCCCTTTATCATTGATGGCAACAAAGGAATATGGCCAAGTTGCTAAGTGTCCTTAATACAAAGAAATTTTTTGTCTTCTATACATATAATTATATCTCCCTATACATATTATGATCCATATTATATACACAACTCCCCCTTTGACATTAATGAAAAAGGTGTTTCAAAAACTATATCTACATATACTCACTGAGGGAAAACATCCAAATATACTATCTTTAGGTTTTGGATCTCCTTCTTCCAAAATGTGATCAAGGAGTTTACTATCTGGAGATGGGCGCAAAGTGCATATTGTAGCTTCTCCATCTTCTCCAAGTTAGTGCTAGGACCATGATCATATGTTACTATTGTGGCATCTATTTCCTTGAAGTTCTAATTGAGTATATCTAATGAGGGCACAAGAGCATTACCAAGTTGTGTTTGCCTTGCCTTGATCTTTGACATTTATTTTTCTTCCTTCTCAATATTTTCTATTTGTCCTTGCTATACATTATTACACATGTTTACATTTGTGGATGTGTATTTAACTAAACCCTTGATTTTCTCAATTATAGCTTCTACCTCTTTTATTTTCTTGAAATTGGCATTAGTAAACTTATCCTGATCCATACATTCAGTAATGACTCTTCTTCCTTGATCTACAAGCTCTTTTAAGGATGCTTGACCAATCTTGAGTGAGCTTAGGTCAAGTGCAAAGTTGCTCATTAATTCACTCAACCTCTTCTTCTTGAATTTTTCTTCTACAACTAGGGATGTAGATTCTTCAAGGCTTGAGAAATTAATTTTGAAATGTGAGATGATTGCACTTACATCATCAACAGAGTGTCTCTTTGACACTTCCTTTTCCTCTGGCAACAAATTATTCAGAATGTTAAATAATTCTACTAGGAGGGGATTCTGTTAGAAATAGGAAATACTGAGAGGGGGGGGTGAATCAATATTTCACAAACTTTTTATTTTGCCCACTTATAGATATAATAGATTACTTTAGTGCATACAAATATTATCAAGCTGATTAACAAACATAGCAATAAATAGAAAGAACTCATAACACATGATATGTTCTTAAGGAAACCCTGGCCAAGGGAAAACCCTAGTGGGGATGTACCCACAAAGATCACTAATCAAAAGTATCTTGTTAGGGATATTGGAGCCTATTAGGAGTCAATTTACAATATATAGTAGATCTATCCTGGTTAAAGGACTTTACACCTTGTTAGAAGCCTTAACCCTGTTAGGAGTTAGATTACAAAACCTGATCACCAGCTGAGCTCACTGCCCAAACAAGTAATACAAAATGTTTCTGACTATAGTATGGTACTTCTTAAAACTTTTCATCAATAGCCTTTTCTGCTATCACAATATACAACTATCACAAGTTATCCTTTCCTTTCTTTTTACACATCACACACTTTTTCATTACATTTCAAGTATGCCTAATATATGAGTTATTAGAGCTAATAAATTTATATAGTCGGCTTCAAAAATATTTATCCAAGATTAAACATCTAGGATGTCATCCCTTCATAATGTTAAGTCATTATTTTGACAAGCACAAATAATCCCTTAACTCTTTCGCTAATGCTGTCTCCAAAACTGTTCTGTCTGCAAAAACTATCTTCGGTAAACTTCAAATAACTTCATCTGTACTACTCCAAACTTTATGTACATTGAGATGGGGTATTCTCATACTCTATAGAAGATTTATTTAACTATGAAAACAAAAATATTGCTCTAGTGGATGTCGCCAACTAAATCTTCATCGAGTGCTCTATCAGGATCACTGTACCCATACTTAGATAATTTCTTCCTTCAACTTGTCATACTTGCATTCCAGATTCTGCACTCTCAATAGAGATCATATGTTTCCATAATGACAACATCTATGCATCCACATTAGCCAAATTGCCAAAAATCTCCCCCTTTGTCCTTGGTGGCAACATATGGGAAAATTGGCTAAGTGTGCAAACAAAACTTCAAAGTATTTACACAAAATTATGGCCAAATGTTATACAACACATATACAATATTGTACTCCATAGAATAGATCCCCCTATGAGTATCCTTCCTCAACATATTTTCAATGTTCTGCTATCTCTCCCTCTTTGACAACAATGACAAAGATAGGGTGTACAAAAATTTCAAAAAAAAAAACTTGATACCTTGTTATCAGCTATTGCAAAACTGATAGGCTTGCAACACAGTCACCAAACTCTAACTTCCATGATTCAAAATCTTTCTCCCATATCTTCCTGATGGATTCAACAACATTGAGTAGAGTACTCAATCTGTATGCTGATGTCTGACAAGGTTGCAGGGAATTAAAGCTAAACTTCTGAAAAGATGTCTTTGCTGAAAGACACTGCTCAATTTGGTCTTCAACAATTGAGGTCTTGATTGAGATATGCTCTCTCAAGATGTTAATCCTGATCATCTTTCTATTCTTCTCCTCTGCTAACATTCTGATTTCATCATTTAACTTCCTTATGTTCTTCTCTACAGAACTTATCTTTACATTTGGGCTTGTCAAGGTGTTTGTTTCAGCTGTAATTGCACCTATCTTCTCTCTAATCTTCTTATCTTCTTCAGCTGTTAGGATTTCTAATTTTGTGCATTGTATATACAAAATCTTTCCAGTCTCAAAATGTTTCCTCAAATTCTTTATGCATACATCCAAATTACCAATATCATTTTGAATATTTACACTTAAATTTTGTTGCATTTCTACTTCAAAGGCTTCCTGAACTTTTATTCTAGCAATATCCTTTAAGTTAGAAAATTTAGAGTCAAAAGATTTTATTACTATTTTAGCTTTCTCAAGTGGATCTAATTCAAATACCTTAGTGTTGATCACACTCTCAAGTTTCTCTGTCAAAACTCTAACTTTTCCTTCAAGGTCCTTCACCTTCTTATTCTTTCCAATAATTTTATTAAGAGATGTGATGAACTCAAGCTGATCATCATCTTCAACCTCTTTTCCAAGGTCTTCAAAAATTGAACCAATTTGTCTCTTCTTGCTGTCAGGTGCACTAAGGGTAGTGACCTCTATCAAAATTTGTTTACCTTTAACTGTTTGCTCTGCTAGAACTGATTATGATATAGCTGGTGCTTCCACTGCGTCTATATCCTTTTCTGATTCTGTAATCTTCTCTTTCTCTTCTAAAGTCAAATTGTCAACAATGTTTCCTAGATCATGAAATACTACATCATCTGACTCTAGTGTCACTTAGGTTCCTTCAATGTCCATTGATTCTTTGCCAATATTGATATGTGAAGAAGATGGGACTTCTTCAATACCAACTTCCTCTACATGTGGTTCCTCTGATTGCTTCTGCTGAGGATTTGATTCAACATGCTTTCCTGCAACTATATCCGCAAGAACTTGCATTATTGCTTGCTCAGTCTCTTTCTGTACTTCCTCCTTTTTGCCTCCCATTATAAGGATTGTTCTTCTCTTAGTTCTCAATAAAGTTCCAAGATGCTTCAAGAATCTCTTCAGATGATCTGCATCCTCAACTTTACAAAACTGTCTGATTACATGTTCTCTCATCTTTATGTCCTCTTCTTGTGCTCTCTATTTTCTATTCACAAGTCTATTATACAAATCTTCTGGGATCTTACCATGAATAGTGCTAAGTTTCTTATCTGTCAAAATCATATCTGTAATCATTTCATTTTCAAAATTTAATTTGTCAAATGATCCATATAGATCATAGAATATTTATCTTAGTGAAGTCTCCATGCTTCAATATATCTTCATTAAATCTTTCAATTCTTGGTTTCCAAGTTTTCTTCTTGATTGAAACTTCATCATCATCTTTAATTTCTACTACTTTTCTAGGTACAGGTGGTACAATCACTTTCTATCTCTTGCTGGGTCTGGTTGCACTCACTTTTACTCTTTTGCTAAAAATAGGAGAAAAAGATTTATCTCCTTCATCTTTTTTAGGTACTTCAACTTTTACCTTTACTGCAATAGGATCAACAAGATCTGCACTAGATGCCACAAGTGGAATTACAAGATTTTCACTTTGCTTCAAGGCTTTTGCAGTTTTCTTAGCTATGTCAAACTCATGACTTGACATACCTGATTCTTTCAGTATTTTCTTCATAGTAGATTCAACTCTCCTACTAGATTACTTCTTTTCTTTCAAACTTATTGCAGAGTTGAAATTCTCTTCATAGGTTCCAAACCTATTTGCATGACCATCCAACTCACACTTTAACAGTCTATTCACATATCCTACTATTTCCGCTTTAGATACTTCATAGCCAAGAGGGTCTATGAATTCCATTCTAGGCTCAACTACTTCAATGTAGGTGAATTCAGTGTCTACCATAAAAAAATGTCATCTTTATGCTTTTCAACTAAGGATTGAGGAATCCTTGATTTGTTCTTAACAATATTCTAAAAAATCTTCAATACAAGCTTCACATTGTCATTGACTTTATCAATTAGGTGCTTCATGTAGACTGAGTTTATTCTTTCCATTGTGTTCATAGTGTCACTCCAATCAACTGTGTAAGGAAATCTTCTCAAAATATGGAAAAACATATAGGTTATCAGAGATGAAAACCTAAACTGTGTACTTAGCCTTCTTAATCTTTTCTAAGTTCTCAAATAACTGAATTTTCAAAATTTCACATAGGTCTACTTGTTTCTTCTCAATACACATGAGATAAGCTACGTGAACCATTCCTATGGTCATGTCATCTTCCCTTGAACTACCATAGAATTTAGTTGTTAGGATCTTGCAAAGGTACCTAACATCATCTTGCTTAATCTTACTTATCGCAATTCCTCTACCATTATAACTAGATCTAGTGTTGTCTAAAACAATCTTTCTCATGTTCTTTTCATTGAGTGGAATCTCTCCAACTTTTCATAATCTAGTAACATCATGAATTAGGTTGGTAGTTATATCAATAACTCTATCCTCCATCCAGAATTTCCCATTGTGGATTCTCTTAAAATGATCTTGGTACATTCCTCATCATTCAATTCATACTTCATGGAATAATTGATAATTTCATTGTTCTCTAGGTGCCCATAAGCTGGTTTAACTGACATGTCTTGATTATACAATTTCCTGTAATCATCACTACAATCTGCATCTCCCAAAGTTTCAAACTTGCAACCTAAATATCCTTTAACATTCTCAATGTGTAATACTCTGTCTGGTACGGATGATAGTGCTAGTCTGTCATCAATTTCAATTGGTTCTACTGGTTCTTTCTTAATCTTAGGTCTATTATTATCCTTAACATTATGAACCATAGAAATATCCATCTTATCAACTGATTAAACATCAAAAAATACCTCAACTTTGCAAATCTAGGGTTTCAGTATGATCGTCGCAGCAAACTGCTTCCAAACTTCTTCAAATCATCCTCAACTCACTTTTTCCTCTTTCAAATCTCTTTTCAATCACTTTGTAATCATGATAACTTTGATTTTGACCTTATAACACTTCACATTAACTTGATCTGACATTGCATTCATTCATTTTGCCGATAAAACCTCAAAAAGTTGATTCTACAAACTTGCAACCATAAAACTTTTTGCGACCTCGCAAAACATGATACTTTCTTTTACGCACTTAACCATAGCATTAGTACAACATAAAAAACCTATATCTAACTATGCAAAACTTAACTCATTCAAATTCCTAATCTACACTCATCCTAAATCCTAAACTATAGAAACTTACATAATTTAAGTACTTAAAGAAGGGTCAGGTAAAGATTCATCCTTACCATTAGTTACATTACCTTCCTAACTACTTTCAGTGCTGAATATACCTCCTCAATCTGTGCCTTTATCAAATTTTACTTCATCTTTATTGCTACAGCAACCTTTCTCTTTGTTTCCTGCATTTTCATTCCTTCTTGCATTATTCCTAGGGTTAGGGTTATGATGATAACCTCCATTGTTCATTCTACAAACTCTTGCTGAGTGTCCAAACTTGTTGCATATCTGACAAATGATTCCATTATTTCCAAATCTTTCTCCTTGCTAGTTAATCTATGACCTACAATTTCTAGCAATATGTCCTACTTTGTTGCATCTAAAACATACTACCACTTTTCTTTGATTCATTTTTTCAATAGATTTCTTATTTGCATTGTTAGTATTCCCAATAATTCTATCATAATTATTCAAAATTACTTTAGGTCTTCTACATTCATTAGCTCTGTGTCCAAAACTATGATAATTATAACAATGTCCATTAAGAGGTTTAAATTGCTTACCTATGCAATCTCTCTTCATGTGCCCAATAGTATTACAAGCAAAACATCTACCTTTGAATTCTCTTTGCATACCTTTAGATGATTCTTCCTATTTTGATTCTTCTTGCTTTGATTCTTCTTTCTCTCTAGGTAGTTCTTCTTTAGGTGGATCTTCCAATGCATTCTCATCTAGCTTCATTTCCTCTACACTTTCAGATGTCTTTAGATCTGGCTTCTTAGTTTCATGGTTTGTTCTAAACATACTAAATCCAAATCCAGTCCTATCAAAGAATGGTTCTTCAAAAGAAATTTGTTTTTTAGTCTTATCACTATTTGAATATAGCCTTTCAAGTTGTTGTTTAGATTGAGTTAATTCACCTTTCACAATTTTATTATACTTCTCAAGTTCCACATACTGCACTTTTACTTTTTCAGATTTGGATGTTTCCTTTTCAAGTCTTGATCTCAGATCTTCATTCTCAATTTTCAATTTTTCATTATCAGATCTCAAATTTCCATCTTTCATACTAAGCTTCAGATTTACTATCTTCAGCTCATGCTTAAGGATCTCATTTTCTTTTTCTAATTCATCACAATCTTCAACAAGCATATCAGATTTCTTTTTAGATTTTAGATCTTCAATCTTACCTTTTAATTTGTCAATAGCATTCTTTGTATCTTCATATTTTCTTCTTAAGGAGTTTCTTTCATCAGTAAGTATATCAATCTGTTCAAGAGCTTCTTCAAGATTTTTCTGAAGTTGATCCATATCCATAGAGATCTTACTCAAGCTGCTAAGCTTTCCTTGAATGTTCCTTCTCCGAGTAACTGTGCTCTAATACCAATTGTTAGAAATAGGAAATACTGAGAGGGGGGGGGTGAATCAGTATTTCACAAACTTTTTATTTTGCCCACTTATGGATATAACAGATTACTTTAGTGAATACAAAGATTATCAAGCTGATTAACAAACATAGCAGTAAATAGAATGAACTCATAACACATGATATGTTCTCGAGGAAACCCTGGCCAAGGGAAAACCCTAGTGGGGATGGTACCCACAAAGATCACTAATGAAAAGTATCTTGTTAGGGATGTTGGACCCTATTAGGAGTCAATTTAAAATATATAGTAGATTTGTCCTGGTTAAAGGACTTTAGGCCTTGTTAAAAGCCTTAACCCTGTTAGGAGTTAGATTACAAAACCTAATCACCAGTTGAGCTCACTACCCAAATAGGTAATACAAAATGTTTCTAACTATAGTATGGTACTACCTACAACATCACATCAATAGCCTTTGCTTCTATCACAATATACAACTATCACAAGTTATCCTTTTCTTTCTTTTTACACATCACACACTTTTTCATTACATTTCAAGTATGCCTAATATATGAGTTATTAGAGCTAATAAATTTATATGGTCAGTTTCCAAAATATTTATACAAAATTAAACATCTAGGATGTTGTCCCTTCATAATGTTAAGTCATTATTTTGACAAGAAAAAATAATCTCTTAACTCTTTCACTAATACTGTCTCCAAAACTGTCCTGTCTGCAAAAACTATCTTCGGTAAACTTCGAATAACTTTGTTTGTACTACTCCAAACTTTATGCCCACTAAGATGGGGTATCCTCATCCTCTATAGAAGCTTTAGTTAACTATGCAAAAAAAAATATTGCTCCAGTGGACATCGCCAACTAAATCTTCATCGGGTGCTCTGTCAGGATCACTGTATCCATACTTAGACAATTTCTTCCTTCAACTTGCCATACTTGTAAGGAAACTTAGGTGTGGAAATAGTTTCCTACGCTAATCTCTATAGGAGAGTATTGTGAAAATTCTTATAAATCCTTACAATTTCAGTTTTTTTAACTACTTTAACAAAGATATTGCAACCACATACCATGCATATAGAAGAATAGAGAATGACACAATGATATACCCTGGGGAAACCTTTCGGTAAAAACCCCAACACTCCAAAACCTGCACAATGTATTGATCCAAACTATTATAGCTTACAATACACTTGCAATGCAAGTTCTTTCAGAAGATTTCAAAACCCTTGAAGACAAATCACGGCAGCATAAAACATTCCAACAATACACTCGCATCACCTCTCTTCGCAACCCTAAAAAAGCTTATATCATGCGCTTCACTTTTTAGGGCTACTCCCAAAGATAACTATATTAGGGTTTTACCATTCTCTGGGAAGAGTGTACAATACTCAAATTTATTAGTTGCCACATCTCTTCACCTGTCATATAATCTTACTGACATAGATCTTATGTGTCATAGGAATCCGTCATAACTGTTTTAGCCATGATCTCCTTACACACAATTCAAGATGCCGACACATCAACATTATTTGCAAGAAATACATTTTACAAAACAAATAATAAGAATAGGAATTATCCAAGGTTGAGACACCTTATTCCTAACATTCTCCCACTTGTCAAACACCTTGTATGAGAAACAGGAACATAACAGGAACTAACTACTATAGGCCAAAAGGCCCATAGATTCTAAACACCATCTGAACTTCTCAGTGCCCACTGGTTTTGTTAATGCATCTGCAACATTCTTCATAGTATCTACCTTCTCCAAATTTACCTTTCCATCTTCCACCATATCTCTCACAAAGTGAAACTACACATTAATGTGCTTCGTTCTGGCATGGAAAGTTGGAATCTTTGCAAGGTAAATAGCACTCTAACTGTCACACCAAATAGTAATCTGTTCTGCATCAACACCAACATCAGAAAACAATCTTCTAAGCCAAATGGCTTCTTTACAAGCATGAGTAGTAGCCATGTACTTAGCTTCTGTAGTGGACAAAGCAACCAGAGGTTGTCACTTACTCATCCAACTAATGGCACCACCAAACATAGTGAACACATAAGCACTGGTGGATCTCCTGCTGTCAATATCACCTGCCCAATTTGAATCCACAAACCCATGAATACAAATTGAATGCGGAGATCCAGAAGAGTTACCATGATAACATATGGAGTAATTTGATGTACCCCTCAAATATCTGAATACTTGCTTAACTGCATCCCAATGTACCCATCCAGGGTTAGCCATAAACCAGCTCAGGACTCCCACTGCTTGGGCAATGTCTAGTCTAGTACAAACCATAGCATACATAAGACTACCAACTGCACTAGCATAAGGTACTCTACTCATGTCCTCCACCTCACTAGGACATTTTGGGCAATCATCTATAGATAACTTTCTTCCCATAGAAATAGGAACACATAGTGGTCTACAATCTGCCATGTTGAACCTGTCCAACACAGACTTCACATACTTACTCTGACTCAACCAAAGTTTTCTATTAGACCTGTCTCTCTTGATTTCCATACCCAAGATGTACCTAGCTACCCCAAGATCTTTCATCTCAAACTGTGCTAACAACTGAGATTTAAAATCAGTAATCATACCCTTACCCTTCCCAAACAGCAACATATCA
This sequence comes from Chamaecyparis obtusa, assembly GCA_027943335.1. NCBI lineage: Eukaryota > Viridiplantae > Streptophyta > Pinopsida > Cupressales > Cupressaceae > Chamaecyparis > Chamaecyparis obtusa. Next base: position 1,058,956 of record BSBK01002478.1, read on the forward strand.
TCAACATATAATGCAACAATAAGAAGGTGATCATTTTCAACTCTAAAATAAACACAATGATCTAATTTTGATCTTACAAATCCAATTGACAACACAAAGGCATCAAACTTAAGGTACCACATCCTAGGAGATTGCTTCAAACCATATAGAGATTTCTTTAATCTGCAAACTAAGGATTCTTTACCTTTAACAATGTAGTGCTCAGGCTGTGACATATAAATCTCTTCCTCCAAATCACCATGAAGGAAATTTGTCTTCACATCCATTTGTTCTATCTCTAAATCATATGATGCAGCAAGAGATAATAGAAATCTAATGGATGTCAACTTTGCAACAGGAGAGAATATTTCACCATAATCTATTCCCTCTACCTGTGAATACCCCATTGCAACCAATCTAGCTTTGTACCTTTCAACACTGTCATCTGCATAGAATTTCTTCTAGAACACCCATTTATAGCCAACAAATTTTCTCCCTTTAGGAAAAGGTACAAGGTCCCAAGTTTTTTTTTCTCCAATGAAGCCATCTCATCATCCATAGCCTCAATCCAGGAACCTGCATTTTCCATGCCTAAAGCCTCTTTCACAGATCTAGGCTCATCAGTGTTAGTAATCAAAGCAAAGGCACAACTAGAATCTAACATAGAATAACCAAACCTTTCTGGTTGCTTTCTTTCTCTCGTGGATCTCCTCAAGGGTTGTGGTTGAGGTTTTTCTTCCTCTTCTTCCAAACTATCAGAACTACTAGAGATCTCCTCATCATTAGGCCCAACATGGTCTCTCTATTCAGTCTTCTCAGGGGTAGGAGGCAACTGAACAACATCTTTTTCCTTTCCTTTTTCATCTGGTTGTAGCACAATAGGAGAAGATGTTAGCTCCCTAAAAATAACATTTCTACTATACAACACCTTACTAGTCACAGGATCCCAAAGCTTGTATCCTTTCACACCAGCACTGTATCCGATGAAAATACATTTAACAGCTTTGTTTTCCAACTTAGATCTTTTCTCCTTTGGAACATGTGCATAAGCTTCACAACCCAAAACATGAAGATTTCTAATTGAAGGCTTCTTACCAGAACACACCTCCATGGGTGTCTTACCAACAAGGGCTGATGTAGGAGATCTGTTAACCAGATAGCAAGTAGTGGGCACAACTTCAGCCCAAAACCTTTGTTCTAAACCAGCTCTACTAAGCATACTCCTAGCCTTCTCCATCAGTGTCTTGTTCATTCTCTCTGCAACTCCATTTTTCTATGGGGTATAAGGAGTTGTCTTATGCCTCTTGATACCTTGTTCTTTACAGAACTGTTCAAACTCTACTGAGCAAAAATCACCACCATTGTCAGTTCTCACACACTTAATCTTCTTACTAGTCTGATTCTCTACAAGAGCTTTAAATTCCTTGAACTGAGTAAAGACTTGTGTCTTACTTTTAAGGAAATAAATCCATGTCCTTCTACTGTAATCATCTATGAAAGATACAAAAAATATAGACTTGGAGATTGAAGGAACTTTTATAGGACCAAATACATCAGAATGAATAAGATCCAAAACATCAAAAGATTTATGAGAACTAGAGTAAAACTAAACATGATTTTGTTTACCATAGACACAGTGTTCACAAAAGTCAAACTCGAGATTGCAATCATTTAACCCCTCAATGAGATTTTTATTTTTCAGGGTTCTGAGACCCTTTTCACCAATGTGGCCAAATCTCATATGCCACAACATTGTCTTTTCTACAAGAAGCTTACCTTCCAAAGTGTTTACACTACCATCAGAACCAATAGCCACAAACTTCTTCACTACTTGTTTAGATGGTGAGGATGAAGAACTATTACATAGAGGAATACATGCATCTAGCTGAAATAAGGTACCTCTCCTAGTACCCCTTGCAAGCACTATCGATCCTCTCATCATCTTGCATCCTTCTTTCAAAAAAACAACTTGCACACCTACATCATTCAGCATACTTATAGATAATAGGTTTTGTGCCAAACCCAAAATGTGCATAACTCCATTGATTCCCTTTACTTGTCCATCAGGAAATTTGATAGTGACCCTTCCATGTCCAACTATCTTTAGGTGAGAATCATCACCCAAGTACACCTTTCCACCATCAAACTCTTCATATTTTGAGAACCAATTTTGATGAGAGGTCATGTGAAAAGATGCACCTAAGTCAACCAACCACACATCATCAGATGCATGGGCTACCAAAGCTATGATGAATGCATCACCATCTTCTTGAGATCTTTCTAAAGCTGAATCTGAACCTTTCTTCTTCTTCTTCCGCTCTTTGCAGTCTTTCCAGAAGTGCCCAGATTTACCACAGTTCCAACATTTTGCCTTGGACTTATTGGAAGTCTTTGACTTCCCACGGATTTGGATCTACCCTTATTGTCAGACTTATTGTCATTTTTCTTCCCTCTTTCAGTGGATCTCCCACGAACAGCAAGGGCTTCTTTTTCTAAAATAGAAGCCTTTCTCCACATCTCCTCTGATAGCAGCGAAGACACCACATCATCCATTTTGAAGGTGACTAATGTGCTTCTGAGAGCCATCACAAGATGGTCCCATGAATCTGATAAAGAACACAAAAGATTGTAGCAACGATCCTCCTCCTCTAACTTGACACCAGCTGATGTCAACTATGTAGCCAATAGATTAAATGCATTTAAATGATCTGTTAAGGATCCACCTTCCTCCATTCATAGAGAGTACAACTTCTTCCTCAAGAACAACTTGTTCACTAGATATTTGGCCTGATACATGGCCACAAGTCTTTCCCACAAACTATTTGCGGTTTTCTCATCTAGAACATTTAGAAGAACTGCATCGGTTAAATAGAGTCTTATGAGACCCTTAGCTTTATGGTCTTTGATATCCCAATCTACTTGAGCTATAGTTTCTGGTCTTGTAGCACTTGAATTCACTTCCCATAGGTCATGATCTTCCAACATGTCTTCCATCTTGAGTTTCCACAACTCAAAATTAGTGCCATGAAATTTCTCCACCTCCATTCTTCCATATGATGAACTTGCCATCTCAATCTGCAAATAAGATTCAGAATGCTCTGCAAAAAAATCCCACTCAAACTTGAGATCAGCTCAAAAAACCCTACCCAACAACTAGGATCAAAATTTGATCAAGCTCTGATACCACTTGTAAGGAAACTCAGGTGCGGAAATAGCTTCCTACGCTAATCTCTATAGGAGAGTATTGTGGAAATTCTTATAAATCCTTACAATTTCAGATTCGTTAACTACTTTAACAAAGATATTGCAACCACATACCATGCATATAGAAGAATAGAGAATGACACAATGATATACCCTGGGGAAACCTTTCAGTAAAAATCCCAGCACTCCAAAACCTGCACAATGTATTGATCAAAACTATTACAGCTTACAATACACTTGCAATGCAAGTTCTTTTAGAAGATTTCAAAACCCTTGAAGACAAATCATGGGAGCATAAAATGTTCCAACAATACACTCATATCACCTCTCTTTGCAACCCTAAAAAATCTTATATCATGCGCTTCACTTTTTAGGGCTACTCCCAAAGATAACCGTATTAGGGTTTTACCATTCTCCGAGAAAATAGGAACCTTTACAATTGGGGAAGAGTGTACGGTACTCAAATTTATTAGTTGCCACATCTCTTCACCTATCATAGAATCTTACTGACATAGCTCTTACATGTCATAATAATCTATCATAACCATTTTAGCCATGATCTCCTTACACACAATTCAAGATGCTGACACATCAACATTATTTGCAAGAAATACATTTTACAAAACAAATAATAAGAATAGGAATTATCCAAGGTTGAGACACCTTATTCCTAACAATACTTGCATTCCAGATTCTGCACTCTCAATAGAGACCATATGTTTCCATAATGACAACATCTATGCATCCACATTAGCCAAATTGCCAACAGATTCCCCATTACTTTTTTTTCTTTGGCCTTTTCCATAGCTAAGACACTGATCTTAATCAGGTCTTCTACTCCCAAAGAGTCTAATCTTGTGGTGTCTAGTGTCAAAATTGACAACAATGATACTGAAGGTTTTGGGGTAAGAAGTGATCTTTGGCTAACATCCATTACCTCAGTCATTGTAACCACATGTGCATCTTTCTTTTCTGTATCCCCTTCCTCTTTTTCTTCTTCCTTTTGTTCTTCATCTCTTTGACCTATTATATCTTCTATTAATAATTTTTCTTGTAGCTTGCGTGAATTGTCACCGCATAGAGTTTTAACCTCTTATGTGCTCATAAAGGCTTCCTCAAACTTATCCAAGTCATTGTTTGTGGCTGGCATTGAAATCTCTACATTGTCAATGAAGATTGTATCATCTTTTTGTGTTTCTATCATGGGTGAAGATGTTACTACCTCTATAGGTGTTACCACTATAGGTGCTGAATCCTAAGGACCTGTAAATGGTATATTGGTGGTCTCTACTACTTTGTATTGATCACTAGGTGCTTGAGTGATGGGCACAGATGGAGGTTTCATGTGCTACTCTAAGAATACCTTCTCAAAGGTATTCTCTATTTCCTTTGTTATCATCTCATAGTCTTTGTTCATAATGTGTAGTGTTCTCATCTTTTTCCTTAAGTGTGGCTTTACCAAATTCAATATCAGTGTCTTTTCTTCAATAGAACATATTGGAAGGTTGTAATCTAGTGTTTGTTCCCTAATTCTAAAGTCTTCTTCAGTGGCTTGTCTTTTCAAGGTATTCATAATCCCCCATACCTTATTTGGGATAGCTATCTTCAATTCAAGAACTATCTTCTTGAATTTTATCATGTGTTTGTTCAGCATCTCATGAATCTCTAAATTATCAATTTCATGATATTTTTCATAAAACTTGGCTATTTGATCTAGCCTTCCTTCATCTACTACTCTAGTCCTTAACACTTGAAGACTAGGTAGGAATCCTACTTCTGGAGGTGGCTGCACATTTTTCAATCTTCTTCTTGTGGTTCTAGTAGAAGGGTGACTTGTGGCGATTTGTTTTCTCTTCTTGGGAATCTTAGGAGATGCATTTGTGAACTCAACATCAACTGTAATAGTGGGGGCAGGTCTAATATCATCAATCTTACCCTGTTTATCCTTTGGATCATTAGTCTTCTCAATCTTTACCTTTTTCATCTTGGGATCATCAGACTTAGCTTCCATTGTGGATGCGCTCTCAATTTCTAAAGTAATCTTTTCTTCCCTTTCTTTGTCTAGGTCTTCTTATGTTACTCCATGAATTATGAGTATCTCAAATGTAATCTTAGAGGCTTTCCTCTTAGTTGTTGTGATGTTCAGAACTCCATCAATTTCCCTTGTCTTTTCCTCGTAAGTACCCCACCTAGGTTCATTAAGGTCATTAGGTGCTGAAAGTAATACTTGTGCATAATCTTCCAAGATTGGTTCCTCAACTTCATATCCAAGTGGATGGATCCAATTTTTTCTTGGTTCAACTACCTCCATGCATGTTGTGTCTATTTCAACCATAAAGTAGATAGTATCCTTATATTTTTCAACAATGATTTTTGGAGCTTTGTACCTCATTTACATCTTGGCCCTGAAGGTCTTCAACTCCAATGTTATGTAATCTCTCAATGTACTCTCATTGGATGCCTTGTTAGATATCTGCGGCATGGTTGGAATGGACTTATCCAAATACAAATCTGATACTTTCCCAACTATATGAAGGTACATGTAAATGGTCAAAGACCCAAACTTGAATATCTTCATCTTATCATGCTTGATTGCCTTGATGTTATCAATCAAATCTATGTACAAGATCTCACATAAATTGAACTCTCCATCTTCCTTCACAAGTCTAATGGCTACTAGAATTGTGCCTGCAGACACACTATTCACCCTGCTAGTGTGATGAAACCTGTATCCAAGTATCATGGACATCAATTTGATGTCAGCTTGCTCAATAGGCTCAATTGTCATCCCGCACCTATCACTCCTTGAATTACATGTTTTCTCAAAAATTTTTCTAACATCCTTGCCCATAGGAAGGACAATGCTAGTCTTAGATAGGCATGTCATCTCATATATTAGGTCACTAGTGATTCTTACTGGCACATCACCTATCTAAAATAGGTCATCATGAATTCTTCTCAAAAGTATTTTAATCCATTCTATCTCATAGAACTCATATGCCATAGAATACTCCACTATAGGGTGATCATTCCACTTCACATATTCATCCAAGAAGGTTTTTTCTGGTTCTAGCATGGTTTCTATGTGTGCCCTTAATCTATCCAATCCTACTGGTTCCTTCTTATAGTAAATATATGTCATAATGTCTTTGACATGCATAACGCCCATAGACATGTAGGAGAATGCTCCCTCTAAGTCATCTTGGGTAGAATTAAATGAATGCTTCTTAAACACATATCTTTTCTTTTCTACAACATCAAATACTATGGGAGTGGCCATCACTTGCTTGTTTTATCACTTTCCAAATGTTCTCTAAGACAATCTGAAGACTTCTGAATCAACACAATGAACTAGGGCTTTTGCAACCAATCAAATGAATGGCTAGTCACTAATAGATTAATCTAAAAGTCTTCACAATAACTTCTAAAGCTCTTTCTACTCTCCAGTCACTCTAAATTTGAATGCAATGAGTAATCAAAAGGTTTTTTGTGAACTTAGAGTGAAAATTTCACCATTAATGCTTGTTGTGTAAACCAAGCTATCACTTAAAGATTTCTATCTTTCATTCTACTGACAATCAGCTAATGCACTCTTGCACGAAGGTTCCCTTAATCTCCAAAAGCTTAAGTTCAAAGGCACATGCTCAGAGAGTGAGTACACCAGCCACGTAGGGGTTTAGAGTGAAATTAGCTCCCCCTATGACCCGGAGGTCCATTCATCTAGATATAGAGGGTGTGTCCACTAAGGATGCATCCAATACATACTTATCAACTTTTTCTTTCTTTCCTTTTGACCAAATCAAGCTTGCATCATCTAAGGCTTTTACAAAATTAACTTCTCCTTCGGTATCCAATACTAGTTCTTTGGTCTTTTTAGGGCTTTCCTGACCTTGTATCCTTGATCTACAGAACTTTGAGATATGTCTAGCCTTGTTACAAGAGTGACAAATGACTTGAGGCCTTATATTTCTCAGTGCATTGACATGAGTCTACATTTTACATTGTCTAGTTGAGTGACCATTATAGTTACATATCTGACATGTAACATTCTGAGAACTTATTATACTTGTTTGATTTTGATTTCTTTGATGATGTTGAATCCTGTTCTTTTTACTAGTCTTGCAATTCATAGCTCTATGACCAAGTTTATTGCATGAATAATAGTACCCATTAAAAGGTCTTACCTCTTTACAGTTCTGTGCTATGTGTCCATGCTTGTTACATACAAAACAAGTGCGGTCTACTGGCTTGCACTCATTATTAGGTGGTTCACCATTATCTTTGGTTTGATCTTCAATCTTGTTAGTATCAATAGATTCTTCTAGTGCATTCATTCGTGCTCGCATGTTGTCAATTTGATTCTATGCTTCATTGTATCCAATGTAGCTAGTATCTCCTTTAGCACTTCTTGCATATAAATGAGATTCTATCATATTAGAAATTGTGTGTAATTTTTTAATGTGATTCTTTGCATCTTTCAATTCAAACACCAAGCTTTCTTTTATGTTCCTTAGCTCCAAGATTTCCATGTTTTCCTGCCTTAATTCTTCATTGAGTTGAAGGTTCTCTTTGATTTGATCATTATAGACTTCTTGATTATTAATCAACTTATCATCAAGTTCTTCAAGCTGATCTTTTAAGGATGCATTTTCTTCATTTAGCTTCTTGACCATTATTCCCAAATCACTGGTGGAACATTCTTTCAGATCCTTTCTTAGCCTTTTGATAACTAATTGGGCATCACTAACTTTTTCTTTTAGTTCTTCAATTTCTCTTTCAGACTTGTTCAGGTCTTCAAGAGAAGCTTCAAGATTTCTTTTTAGATGTTTCATTTCTGCTTTTTCCATGATCTCCTCATGTGGTTAAACTTCTTTTCTTAGGACCAGAGCAATGATACCAATTGTTAGGAATGGGAACACTGAGAGCGGGGGGGGGGGGGCGTGAATCAGTGTTCACTATATCTAAAATTTTCCTTTTTACTCTTTTAAACTGAACTTAAATGCTTAAGTACTGAAATGAACATTCACATAAACATTAAATAAAAAATCAACACATGACACCAATATGGTTATGGGGAAACCCAAATTAGCTAAAAACCTCAGTGGGAATTGACATGAACAAATATTTTGTACTAGTGTTTTGTGATCCTTGTTCGAAGATCCTTAACCCTATTAGGAGTTGATTTACAATGCATTAAGTACAATAGACCTGGTCAAGGGTTATACCTTGTTAGGAGTCTTTTATAATAATACTTGTTAGGGAAGTGGAGTCACTATCCTAGAACTCACTACTCAAGTGGTTAAGGCTACAACCTTCTGATCTCAGATACACACTATATCTACTGGATGAACTGTCACTGTGACACAACTTGTCAGATCAGTTCCTTTAATATGCTGATGCTTTGACCTCTTGAAAAGATCTAGTACATCTTATAGTGTCTTTTCACACTTCTTCTCTACTTATTACAACTCTCTAACAACTTCCATACCATTTACATTGGGCCCATCTCATACTTATATGTGCATACAAAAGAAATAACTAGGTCAGCCCTTTAACCTATTACATACAATGCTTCCAATTGAATTGGCTCAAGCATGTTCACAAACAAACATATATACATGTTGGTAACCTGATTACAATAGGTGGATAGCCTTTACATCATTGGAATATAACTGCAACACAAAATGCTAACAGCTAGCTGCATGCTCTGTTCTTCTCTGGCACACACTGGCTGTGTACCTTCAACTATCTGTATCTTTCTCATACTTGCATATCTAATCATGCACTCATTGACTAAGCATAACTATAGTCTAACCAAATTATCTTCCAAGGTGCACATCATAACTTGATCGTACGCATGTGCATTGATGCTCTGAGCTGTAGGAACTCTGTACATTGTACAGTCTTTAACACTTAACCAATTTCTGATCTTCTCATCAAGTGCGCTAACTCCAAACTACTATATGACTTTGTTGCCATAATAAAAACACTATATTAAGTCATATACATCAATATAGCCAACTTTCCCACAATTTTATTTGGGGTTTGGGTGTGTTTGACTTGAGATATTTTATGTAGATGTGCATTCATTGACTCTAATACCCTAGGATTACGCATTGGTGTATGCTTATTTTGTAGTTTTTTTCATCATTAATCAAATTAAAATGATTTAATTTAAATTGTATGAGTTCTATTATTAGATTTGTATCAAGTATATAGGTCAAGATTGTGATATTTGAATAGTTTAATCTTGAGAGGTAATACCCACCTAAAGCTTTAAGCTCAAAGAGAAGAAGGATTGAAAATCCTTAATACCTTAGTATTGATTGTTGTTGATGTATCTATTGGGACTGCTAGAGTTATAAATCAAAGTTTTCTAGATTAAGCTTTGATCATCTACAATTTTGAGTACTAACAAAATTGGTGACTCTACTAGGGACTGAAAATATTTATGCAATAAATCTAGGGATATCTTTGCTAACATTTTTATTTTTTGTATTGGAAGACCAGTTTATGAAATTATTCCCACAAATTTTTGGGTGGTGACTCTATTCTCTGTGTTACTAGTTGCTGGTAAACATTTTGTAACATTTTGAGATTGTCATGTCCCAAATGACATGAGTAGACCCAAGAACACTAGGTTTTATTATAGGGATCATTCGAAAAGAAAGATGGGTGAGAACTACATACTCTTAGTAGAAATCAATGGTCCAGAAGAGGGGCAATTAGTAGTAATTCTCCAAGACCATCTCAAGAATACATTTCAATTCCTACCCAAAATGAGATTCCATCTTTTTCCATAAATCTTGAATCCCTTAGAAGAATAGACCCTGAGTCTGTAAGTCCTCCTCAAGAGGATGAATTTATAGATATTGGTTTCTTCCCTACACAAGAAAATCTAGAGCAAATAAAATATGCTTCTCCTGCTAACACTGAATCTTATGATTCTAAAAAACTGAGGGAAGACGTATTGGCTTTAAGAAGAAAGGACTAGGAACAATTCTTTGAAATCACTAAAAAGCAAAAGGAGTGGGAACAAGAGATCTATGAATTACTCTGGAGAAGAAAGAGCTCTTGAGAAAGACAAAGAACAATGAGATCCAAGAAAATTGTTTGAAACATAAGGTCACTAGATTAAATAGTGAATTGTTTGGGGATGTCCAAGTCTTGAGACAATAAGTGAATAAAAATAAGCCAAATCCTAAGAAGAATGAGTTTGAGCATGAGGGCCATGTATTGAGACAGTTGCATCCCTCAGAGATTAAAAGAAATGAGGAACTTAAGAATAAAGGGATGGGTGCATCTGACAAAGGAAAGCAACAGGTAGCTTGAATTAGCATAAATGATTCCAAAAATAATGATGCTAATCCTGCTACACTATCTAAAGCTATTTTGGATCTAGAAAAGACTAGAAAACTAGAGGCTGTTCTAGATGAGATGAAGAAGAAAATAGCTTTCCTTCATACTAATATGAATACAAATGCTAGTATTTCAATCCCTCTTGTCATTGGGAAAATACCAAATAATCAATCTGCTGGTCCTTTTCCTAACACCCAAGCCTTAGTCTCCAATCAAATGATCCAAGGACCACTCCAAAATGTAAGTCATACAACCCCTGTGACTAGTAATCTTGGTGGAAATGTTGTACAATAGAATATTGGAGGAGGTGGAGCCCAAGCTTCATATAATTTTCAAAGGAGGCTAGTTCATCTAGAGAGATGCATGCCACTGTTCTTTGATGGTATTACTGGCCAACCAAATGTAATCCCAATAGAGGTGAGAGACAAAATGCCTAAGTTTACTGGTAATAATGTTATCACATGTGAAGAGCACCTCAAGTCTTTTACTGATAAAATAAATGATTATGAGATTGAGAATGAAGATTTTGTCATGAAACTTTTTGTTTAGTCTTTGATAGAGGATGCTAGGGATTGGTACATAGGTTTACCTATAAATAGTATTACCTCATGGGATGAATTTATAAGAAGTTTTAAAGAATAGTATGCTGAACATGTTAATTCTAGTTACATGCTGAATGAATTCAATAATATAAAAAATAATGTGAATGAGAGTATGGAAGATTCCAAAAGTCCATGTACAAACTCTTCCAAGTTTTAAGATTAGATGATGAAGTCTTCTTGACCACTTACTTCAATGTTGTAGAAGGAAAAATGTCTTATCTCTTCAGGGATAAAATTCCACATACTTTGAGAGATGCTTTCAAGTTATCAATAAATATTGAAAGTAATAGGAAAGAATCTGGTCAAATGTATAAAAGAGATGAAGGAAGACTATGGAAAGAGACTAGGCCCAACTCTGTGAAATTTTCCAAGGAAGATGACAAGGTTGACAAGTTGGCCAATGTTGTCAAAGATCTGTCAACTAGATTTCATAAAGGTGGGAAAAGTTTCCAAGATAATAGACCACCTTATCAGAGGTAGGAAAGATTCCCAAGATTGCATGACCAACCATATAAGACAAATTGGAAGGATGGAAAGCTTGTTTTTTACAACAATGAGCCACAAAAGGGCAGGGACACTCCTGATCCTTTAAAAAGAAATACTACCCACAATGTGGAAAATGTTCCATGGTGTGTCACCTGCAATATGCATTATTCACCTTTTCAATGTGTTTTTTCTCAAGCTCTAGGGGATGAGCCAGAAGATTAACCTGTAGGAGACCATGAAGGCTCTAAAAATCCTATAGTAAATATATTCACCACTCAAAGGGTGGATGACTATGCCTCTTCAGATGATGAAGAGGTAATAGAAGATGTTGACTATAAGAGGAGAATTCTCCCAACTTATGAGCAACAAGTATTTTCACATTCTAATCATGAAGAGTCTAATGTTGAGACTGGTAAAACTGATATGAATAGACCAGGGATGGAAGATAATCATTGGAGAAAGCCTAGTAAAGAAGAAATCAAGAATCTAACTACAACAGCTATTTCTCAGGCTAGGTCCTCATACAACTTAAGAAATAGAAAATTTGATGTAGATCAAGGAGTTCCTAGGTCATTCTTTGTTAAGAATGACTCTCAAAATAAGGTTTCTCCTAAACCAGTTGTTTCTATAAGAAAAGACAACTGCAATAAGCAACAAACTATTGTAGTTTAGAATCCTAAGAAATAAGAGGGCTGGTGGAAAAATAAATTTGTCAGATCTTTCTACTAAAGCCCCAAATTTTGACATGAGACATGCTCTGTCTCAGATAAAAGTATCAATCCCTTTATTGGAGATGTTGAAAATAAAGGAGCATAAAGTAGTAGCTTTGGCTCTGATTAATGAGCAAGAAGACATTCCTACTATGATAGAAAAGATAGTATCAATGACAGAACCTAAGATAACCAAAGGAGTTTCCAAATTTTGTGTTGGGAATATATTAACTCAAAAGCCTTCCTCTATTGATCCTTTTTATGTCACTCTAATTGTGAATAATTTATTGCTAAAAAATTGTATGATAGACTCTGGTGTTGCAGCAAAAGTGATGCCCTACCATGTAATGAAATAATTAGGACTTCAAGTTGATACATCTAATGGAAGATGTTATGCCATGGACAATAGGGAAGTTCCTGTGGTAGGAACCTTGATTGGAATAGAGTTCAAAATTAATGCATTTCCTGAAGCCACATATAAAATGGATGTTGTTGTAGTTGATACCAAGCCTCATTATGGTATGCTACTATCTAGACAATGGGCAGTAGTAGTAGGGGGAAAACTGCAATTAGATCTATCATATGCTACAATTCCTATAAATGGAACTAAGGTAAAGTTGTACAGAGATGAACACCACACCTCTCACTCCTATGCCATCAATGTCATTATTCTCAAGTTTGATTCTTGACACAACTAGTCTAGACTTATGGGGAGAAGAAGACCTGATAAATATCAGTGTGCTTTCAATGGAAAAGGAAAAGGAGAAATAGGTTATGAGGAATCCATTATTTTTTGAATCAGTCAACATCCTAAATAGCATACTAGCTATAGACAAGAAAGTATCTAGTGTACATTTAGTGGATGATGTCAGCACCATCATGACATGCTTCAAAGAAAATTTCTCAAGTCTTGAGGAATCAGAATCCAAGATAGAAGAAGATAAATACCTTAAGAAAAGATTGAATGAGCTAAAAAAAACTTTACACTTGACCTTAGCTCACTAAAGGTTGGTCAAGCTTTATTGAAGGAGATTGTAGCTAAAGGAAGAAAGGTCATAGCTGATTGTATGGACAAGGATGAACTAACTATAGACCTTTCAAAGAAGATTTAGGAAGCTGAATCAATGATGGAAGCAGTAAGGAATTTAGTAGTAGATCCCTCCACTAATATAAATATGTGTAATAATGTCTACCAAGGACAACTAGATAAGATAGAGAAGGAAGAGAAAGAAATGGTTAAGATAAGGGATAGGCAAGCTCAGTTGAGACATGCACTTGCACCCTTAGTAGATGTGCTAAACAAGAATATCAGGGAGATCGATGCCACTATTGTGACATATGATCAAGGTCCAAATTCATATTTGGAGAAGATGGAGAATTTGACTTATGCTTTGTGTGCCCATCTCCAAATAGTAGATTCACTAAAGGCATTTTGGCAGCAAGAATTTGCAAACCTTCAGACCGCATACCATTATGTATTATCAATGTAAGTACTTGTAGATACTTTTTTAAGCACCTTTGTCATTAATGTCAAAGGGGGAATAGAATATATAGTAGAAGGAGAATATGAAGTAGTATATATGATGTAAAAGGAGTAAAGTATAAAGTATAAGGGAGATATAAGATAGAGTATATGTTAGAAAGTTTTGTATAAAGATACAGTTTGTAACTTTGCCTTATTCCTTTGTTTCCATTAATGAAAAAGGGGGATCCAATTGGAAAGTTGACAATAATATTGTATATGACTATAATTAAGTATTTTCATTATGGAAACAAAGTCATATGGAGTTTTGGAGTCAGCGCACTTACTCATAAGATCATAATTTGGTTAAGTATGAAGACTAGATAGTCAGCAAAGCACTAGATGAATAGAGCATTAGTGCACATGCGTATGATGAATTTATAGCATGCACCCTTGAAGATAAGCTTATGAGTATGTCATCATGCTAATTCTAAGAGTGCATGATCATATGAGCTAGTATGAAGAAGTTACAGCTAGATGAAGTGATACAGACAATGAACGGTAGAACAAAATAGAGCATGGAGCCGACTGTTGGTAATTTGGTTAGCGCTTATAATATTGTTTTGTAAAGGATATGCACCTATTTTATTTAGGTTATAGAAATGTTAATATCATTTTTCATAAACACACTTGAGCCAATTCATTTGGAAGCAATGTATGTAATTAGTTATAAGCCAACTAAGTGAATAGTTTTTTAAGCGCATATAAATAAGACATGCACCTTTGTATTTATCAATGGTATGAGATATAGAGTTGATAGTAGTAGAGAAGAAGTATGTGAAGAGTAGTTAGAATGTTTTAGAGCTTTACAATAGGTTAAATCATCAATGTACAAAAGGAACTAATCATACACATAGTGTCAAAGTAGTAGTTCACCATTGATAGATATAGTGTGTATCTAATATCCATGAGGTTGTAGCCTACTCATTCAGCAGTGAGCTCTAGTACTAAGCCACCACCCCTTACATGGTTATTGTAAAAGACTCCTAACAGGGTTTGACCCTTGACTACATCACTATATTATTTTATTGTAATGATCAACTCCTAACTGGGTTGTAAGATATTTTAATAGGGATAATAATACACTAGTGCAATTCTTAGTGGGTGTCAATTACCATCGGGGTTTTTACCTATTTGGTTTCCCCATAATCATATCTAGTGTTGTTTGTTATGTGTTTACTTTACTTTCATTGTTATTGAATTCAGTACTAAAGCAATTGAGTTAAGGTTCAAGATATCAAAAAAAGTAATAATATATAGAACACTAATTCAGACCCCCTTGCCTCTCAGTGTTCCCATTCCTAACAATTTGGATCATTGATAGTGGTTGTACACATCACATTACTATTGATGAAGATAATTTTGATCATCTTGAGCATTATAATGGAGGTTAGGTGAAAATGGGAAATGAAACACCTTGCATGGTTAAAGGAAAAGGATATATTCTATTGAATGATAAAATTAGATGTGATAATGCATACTAGGTAAAAGGTCTTGATTACAATTTGTTAAGTGTAGAACAATTGAATAACTCAGGACATCGAATTACATTTGAGAGAAAGAAGGTGAAAATCTATGATGAAAATGGAAATCTTGTCAGAACAAGTGGACAATCAAAAGGTAATTTATTTTATCTTGAAAATGTTGAGACTTCTTGTTTACTCATGAAAAATGATGATGCATGGTTATGGCATAAGAGGTTATGCCATGTAAATTTTGATAACATGATTAAGATCAGTAGAAAGAGAAAAGTTAGAGGATTTCCTAGTCTAACCAAACCTGATCATGTTTTTTGTCATCAATGTTAGAAAGGGAAGATGACAAAATCTAGTTTTAAAAGTAAGGACTACTCATCTAAAGGAATTTTGGAGTTGGTTCACACCGACTTATGTGGTCCCATGAGAACTCAAAGCTACTATGGTGATAGATATTTTATTTTGTTTGTTGATTAATATACTAGATTTATGACTGTTATGTTCTTGAAAGAAAAATATGAGGCATTCAAACTGTTTAAATGGTATAAGGCTAAAGTTGAAAAATAAACCGAAAAGGAATTGAAATGCTTCAGGTTTGATAGAGGAGGTGAGTTTTTTTTTTATGAATTCACTAACTTCTATAATGAGCATGGTATAAAAAGGAAGATTTCTACACCTAGAACGCCATAGCAGAATGGAATTGCTGAAAGGAGAAACTGATCTATTGTTGATTGTGCTAGAACATTGATGATTGAGAAAAATGTTGCACATATGTACTGGAGAGAGATAGTGAGAACTGCAATATATGTCCTAAACTGAGTTCAAATAAAGAAAGACACAAACAATACACCTTACAAGTTATGGTTTGGACACACACTGAGTGTAAGTTATTTCAAAACCTTTGGTAGCAATTGTTATATTCTGAAATATGAGAGGAATGGAAAATTTGACTCTAAAGGTGATGAATGTGTATTCTTAGGTTATTCTACTAAGAGTAAAGCTTACAAATGTTTGAATAAGGTTACTAATAAGATGATAGAGAGAACTAATGTTAGAGATGATGAGTTTACTGAAAAGAATGAAGAAGAAAGCATGAAGGATCTGGAAGATTATGGTAGGTTTACTTATGTTAAAGATCTAGATTATCTACCGAAGCCACAAGCTAAATCTATTGAGCATTAGGAAAATGCTACTAAGAATCAGAAAATGGAAATCAAGAATCAGGAACAAGCTACCGAGCTGGAAAATGTACCTAAACAAAATGATGAGCAGAGAAGAGATCAAGTGCTAGCAATATTTGTTAGAAGAAATCATTGTGAGAACCAAATCATCAGAGACAAGTAAGATGGCATGATGACCTGAAGTAAGTTAAGACAAAACACATGCTTAGTTTGTGAGTTTGAACCTAAGAATGTTAGGGAAGCACTTGAAAATGAGGAATGGATAAATGCTATGAATGAGGAAATTGAAAAAATTAAAAATAATAATACATGGACATTGGTACCTAGACCAAAGGATAAAAATGTTATTGGTACTAAGTGGATTTTTAGGAATAAGCTGAATGAGAATGGAGAAGTTAAAAGGAATAAGGCAAGACTTGTTTGCAAAGGATATACACAAGAAGAAGGTATTGATTATGGTGAAACCTTTGCACTAGTTTCTAGACTAGAAGGAGTTCACATATTACTTTCTTATGATGCACATAAGGGATTTAAGGTATATCAAATGGATGTGAAATCAACATTTCTGAATGGAATTCTTGAGGAGGAGGTCTACATAGAACAACCGGAAGGGTTTATTGATCAAAATCAGGAAGACATGGTATGTAGATTGCATAAAACCTTGTATGGATTGAAGCAAGCATGAAGGGCATGGTATGAAAGGTTACATGCTTATCTTATAAGTATTGGCTTTGTAAGAACTAGTGAAAACAATAATTTGTACATGAAAGGAGGATCTGATGATAAAAATTCAATTGCTAAGATATTTGTTGATGATATAATCTTTGGAGGACAAGATCTAATTTGAAAATCTTTTGTTGATGGCATGAGAAAGTAATTTGAGATGTCTATGTTTGGAGAGATTAAATTCTTTCTAGGTTTGGAGGTTATACAACAAAAAGATGGGATTTTCATCAATCAATCAAAATACATTAAAGAAGTACTAAAAACTTTTGGCATGGAAGATGCTAAACCAGTGGGAACACTGATGGTAACTGGCTGTAAATTGACAAAAGATGATGAATATGGAGAGATAAATCAGACTCTATACCAATCTATGATTGGTAAATTGATGTATGTTGTAAATAGTAGGCCTGATATTTCACATGCAATGGGGATTGTGGCTAGATTTTCTACCAATCCTAAAGATTCACATATGGTTGAAGTAAAAATAATCTTGAGATACTTGAAAATAGAAAAATATGGATTGTGGTATACATTTGAAGGCAAATTTGAACTTAGAGTTTACACTAATGCAGATTGGGCTGGAAACATAGATGACCGGAAGAGAAAAACCGGTGGAGCATTATTTTTAGGGGAAAGGCTATTGACTTGGATTAGCAAGAAACAAGCATGCATTTCTCAGTCTACTGTTGAGGCAAGGTATGTTGTCGCTACTGCAAATTGTTCAAATATATCTTGGATTAGACAAGTGTTGGAAGGAATGAATGAGGTAATCACTAACCCCGTGATTATATATTGTGACAACTGTTGACACCGAAAATTTCAGCTCCTAAAGGAACAGGACATCAGGGAAGTATAATATATATTTGTCATATTTTATAGATTTCCTTTGATAAAAATTTAAAATGGATAAAAGGCGAGTGTGTTTTTTATTTTTAGGTTGTAAATTGCTTTATTTTATGCATATTTGTTTTAGATAATAATAATTCTAAAAATAAAAATAAATAGGTTGAACAAAAGGCAGCGAGAGGGAGTTGAACACTCAACCTCTCAAGCTGACCTTTTTCCTACCTATCTACCCTCCTACCCCCTAACCAGTTAGTCTACTTGTTTTCTTCAAGAGGGTTAGGAGAAAATACTTATTTATCTTTGTTTATGTGCAGGTGAGAAATAAAAACAACCTCTTACACAAGGAGTCATCTCTTCCTTAATTATCTTTTGTAATTTAAATAATGTGATTATTATTTTATTTATGTATTTACCTATTTTATAATTTTAGGAAAAAGAACAGGGAGAGGGAGTTGAACACTCGACCTCTCAACCCATTCCTTTCCTACCTAACTACCCTACCCTACCCCTACCAATTGTTCTACATTATTCTTCGAGAGTATGTATGTAAATAAATGTATAAATTTAAGATAATCCTATCCCTTTTAAAATAAATTATTGAAATAAATATGGTTTATTAGATAGAAACTTTGTATATTGTAATCACTAATAATTATTTTATTTCTAATTTGTGTTTTACCCTAAAAGTTAAAAATATATGATGAAGTAAATGTATTATTTGATAGATATTAATTTGCTTAGGGTTTTGATGTAATTTCATATCACTTTCTAATTTTCATATCCCTACATGTGATTAAATATTTTCACCTTGATTGTATTTAATATTTTTAAGGTGAAAAGATTTTAGTGTTATTGCATTATTATCAAATTTTAGTTGTGTATAATGTAAGTTGATTTTTCATATATATTTAGGGTTTGAATAATGATTAATTGATATTTCCTTTTTAGTTTCAAATCCCTAATTGTAACTTTTTCATGTTTTCCTTTTATTTTGATTTTAGGGTAAAATGGGTATTAATGTTTTAACTTTTCTTTAATTTGACTTTAACTTTTTGTAAATTAAGTGATTTGTTAATAGGTACATTTTAGAATTTGTATTTGGAAGGTGAGATTATTTTAGATTTCCAAAACTATATGTATTTTTATATATATACTGGTTGTAGCATTATTTTACATTAGAAATATTTTTTAATATTAGGGTGGCTATTTTGTAAAAACAATGCACTTGCCCTATGTGATGTTATTTAAATATTATTATAAATTTAGGGTAAATGCCCCTTTTTAAGGGTGAATTATAAAACTCTCTACCCTAATGTTTTTTAAACTACTTCTATTGCATTATGTTTGAGAAATGAATATTTTTAATATAAATGCATTGTCTTATTTTGAACACAAAAGTAACATTCTAAAACACAAGGTCATAATTTATAAATGTTTTAAGTATTGTCTTATTAATAAAATTTCCTATGTTTTGATAATTAATATGGGCAACTTATGACTAATGTTTAATTTTTATGCCCCACTTTATTTATCAAAATACATTTATAGATTATGGCATGAGTTTATCATTAATTAATAAATGAATGATAGTGGTCTTTATAAAAACCTAATACATTATGAATATGATGATTTTTTATTTTAGGTTTTATGACTATATAATGATAGGTGTTTTTGTGCAGGAAATTAAATATCAGATTATTATGCACGAAACACCAAAGAATAATAAATTAATATATTTATAAGGGAGATTTTCCGAAACAACCATTGTTATGGTTTGTTATGTACATTTTTAGGGTAGTTGATATGATTAGGTCCTATGAAAGGGCATGTCCTTTCACAGGGAACCATTGGAAAATATATTTATAATAGTTCATACTATAAACAAGAACACAATTCTATCATGGCTAAAAAGCTACTTCTCACGAACTAGAATTTAATGTCTCAAGATCTTATGTGTTGGTGCCTACAAAGTTTCATGGCCCTCTGATTTTTCTTCTAGTCTCTGCATTTGTTTTTCCCTATTTTCTAGCTAAAACCCTTCGTAATATTTCAAAAAATCTAGCCATTAAATAAAGAAGCCCTAACTTACCCTGGCCCTATTCTATTTTCTTCTTACTTTTTTGGGTGACTTAAATCCTAATCTGCATGTGCTAATTAAAGTCCTTTAAGTTGTTTGACAGTTAGGTTTTCATGTCTGGTGGGGTCCCTTTTAATTTTTCCTAAGTCTCTAACCCCCGGCGGCCTTTAATTTTCCTAAGTCTCAATGTTTAATATTTCCTATGTTTTTGGCTTTCATTTCTTTCCTGGGCCTGGCTCTAACACCATCTAAATTTGATGGTTGTCATTAAAGCGCAAAGGATTTGTTAGAGCTATGCGATGTTGAGACATCTGTTGATCTTCCTTTATGACATAGCACTTCAAACAGGTGGGTCCAATGACATGTAAGCACAGTTGGCAGCATCTTATTGGTCCATGTATTAACACTTTAGTAGTTGTCAGTGGGACCTAGTTTCTGGATGCGTCAGAGGGAATCGACCTTGTCAGTCAATCGATGAATGGCATAAGTTCTTATCAAATTTTTTAGAGGCTTGAGATTATGCACCAGCCGTTGATTTCATCTCATATTAGAGGGTTGTTAGGCCAGGGTAAGGTTCTTGATCTAATGGTGAGCGTGTAATCTGATGGAATCTTGTTAGGCTATGTGAAAATGAGATGGTCATCGATCTTCTTAATGCGGGCCTAGTAAATTTATTGGTCTTTTTGGTGGTTTTGATAAATGTATGCTTTGTTCATTGGTTTGTGTGATGTTTTGGTAGAAGTTCTAGTGACCTAGCAATTTGGTGAACAGTGTTCACGTAATAGCCAAATGATTTAGTGGTGCCCTCAAATTTCTCATGAATGGGAAAAAGTCTTCAGTCGCCGGTTTGCCAAATGGATAGAAGGTTACGGGTTTGCTAAAAAGTGGGACCGCATGATGATTCATCATTGAGGTGTCAGTTTCTGATTCAATTTGCTGGAGGATTATGAGGAATACTGCAGAGTGGGGCCATTGTCAAAAAGGTCAGTGATGAGGACAAAATCCACAGTCAGCGTAAGATCTTATGGGTTGTGTTAGAGCTATGAGATCTTACACTTGCCATCCATTTTCAAAGGCTTTGGCATGTGGGTCCTATGTCAGAGATGACCGAGCATGAGCAGAAAATAACATGGTGACAGGTGGCATAAAGTAGGCCCGAGTGGGGGCCAAAGGGCTTAGAGGTTCTGACAAAATTCTTAGCGGCTCCAACAAGTTTAAAAGTGGTTCACTCATTTGTGAGGAAAAGTAGCAAAGTTCTAAAAGGTTTGGCAATTCAGCGAAGGAAGGTCATGTGATCGCTAAGTATTTTAGTGATGACTTAAAGTGTTTTTCAAACTGGCAAAATCCTTTTGTCGCCAGTTCACCAAACAAGGACCAAAGTTAAAAGTTTCCCTTCATTCGCTAAGTCGCAAGGTTGAGCCCGGGTTAGATGTTTCATTGCGCGAATAAAGATTTTCCTTGTCACATGGTCGCAAGAGGTAAACCTTGGGTATCTAGTTAATTTAAGGACATAAAGTTCAGGAAGTAAAGAGATCTAACAGTCATGATTTAAAGTTAACTCAGGTTTGAATTTTGACCGTTGATTTTCTACTGGCACCATGAATGTGACCATTGTTATTCAAATTCAAATTTGCAGAGGGTTTCTCAGTCAGAGAAAGGACCATAATTAATGGCTTTTGCGATAGGATTTGATGAAGTTGTTGTGCCGACTGCTGTAGGGTGGTCCAAAGGGTTTGATGATTGATTGCAGGAGCCTGTACCATTATAAAATGGACATAAGTAAAGCTCCAGGTGTGTTGCAGGTGTACAAATAGACTGAAAAGGCATGGTGTTTGCATGATCTTTAGTACAAATTAGAGGATTTTCATTGATGAAGATTAATTTTGGGTCCGTTTGTCTAGGTCGCTTGGTTTTCTCCCCTGGAATTAATTATTGTTTCATGTTGGTTGGTTTAGTGGGTGAAACCCTAACCCTAGCTATCTGAAGCTTGTTGCATCCTAACCTGTTTGGGATTCCAAGATAGCTAGTAGTATAAGTAGTAAGTGTTCTGATTTTGTAAGTGTTCTAAAACTTTTTGGGGTCTCCTACTTTTCTGGTTTTCCCATCTTTTTTGGTTCCTAGTTCCAGTCTTTGGTAATCCAAGGGATTCTATTCTCTAGTTCCATATTCTTGATGGTTGAATGCTGATAATATAAGCTTGGCAGAGCAGATTATTGATCCTATGATTTTTAGTAAAGATTTTACTTGTATGTATTGATACACTCCCATGAAATACAATACAATTTCTACCTTGGTTCTATTATTGTCTCTTTGCTTTGTGTTTATTCTTGTATGTCTTTATTTGTAAGGCAGTTGTCTAATTATTGCATGAGTTTCTTTCAAGGAGAGAATTAAATCCTTGTGTACAATTTTAGAGAATAAATATATCTGTGGAAGATCTTGATGGTAGCAAACCTAGTTGGAGAAGATAGTTTTTAAGGCATTCTATCCAAATTGTATGTGGTTTGTAAGACATATCACTATATTTCCTAGGAATTCCTCTATTGATTTATGTTAGACTCTTTGCCCAAAGGATTAGGCACTGATCTGATCTTTGTCACTCAAACACCTTTTAGTCATCAAACACAAAATTCATCACTATCAATACCATTTCATTTCATATTCATGTACCTAAAAAATAGGACTGTCCCTAATGTTTTACTGTCCATATTTGTTGATTCCTTGAAGAGTGAATCAAAGGTTAGCCTTCCTTGAGTTTCACTCATAAAAAGAAGAAGGACTCACCACCCTTATGCCATTGTTCATGTTATCATCCCAGGAGTTTCATTATTCATATCCTGCAATAGGTTGTTCTAAGCTATCTTCAAGATTATCTTCTATAAAGTATCTCTATGAAATTCAATGGCATGACAATGAAGACATGATCCACCATTCCATAGTTTACTTGAAAGATAGTAACCTATTTGTAGGCAATACCCACCTGAGTCCTCTAGAGCTCAAAGCAAAAGGAGGATCTTATCCAATCCTCATCAATTAGGCTTTTCTTGCAAACTTGGGAATCTATTTACTAAGAATCAAGCCAATGTCCTTGCCAAGTTTGACCCACAAGAAAAAACCCTAACAGACTGGCGACTCCGTTGGGGAGTTGTAAGAAATATTTTGCTAAGTTGTAGGGTTTAGTTGAGCTAGGGTTCCTACCCTATACAAACCAGCTGGTTACCATTGGTGCCTATATTTTAAAGAAGAATTCCCAAATTTTGGGTGGCAACTCTAACAATCTTTGTTGCAGTACTGGTCAGGATTCATTCACAAGATGAGTTACAGAGGTACTAGGTCTCAGAGAAATAAGGTTCCTGAGGATAGATTGGGAGAAGGTATTCCAAGTACTTCTAGGCTAAGTCAGACAAAGAGAGGAAGAAGAAATAGAAATATGTTTCATGCTCAGAAACATAGAGAAGATGCTAGGCAAGAGGAACAAATCTAGTCTATGCAAATGAATCAAGAAGGAAATACTTCTGAATATGAGGAGGTTGTTGATTTGGGCTTGAACCAATATGAAGACAAGGTTCAAGTAGGAGATGCTAAGTCTGAGACTACTCTCCCTGAGTAAGAAATTTTTTTGAAGAGGTCTATGAGTTGGAGAGGAGAGTCCAGGAACATATCCATTTAAGATAGAAAAGAGACAAGGAGAAAGAGGAAAAGATCAGACATGCTATGATTAGAGATGAGAAATTGAAGAGATAATTATTGGATCTTGAGGCCATGAATCAAGATCATGTGACAGAACAAGCAGAAGATCAGCCTGTTGTCCATAAGACCTATGAGACAAGAAATCCTAGGGACAAAGGTAAACAAAAGGCTATAGGAGTTTCAATAAATGAACCAAATCATGCAAAGAACTCCATGGATCAAGCAGCAAGATTAGAGGCTAACTTGGAAGAAGCAAAAAGAAAATAAGAATTGTTGGCCAAAGAGTTAGAAAAGGCAGAGCTTGAAGCCACTGCTGTGGAAATGAAGAGAAAGATTGACTTCCTTAGGCAATCTTTCAGACATGCTAATACCCTTTCCACTTCTCAAGCACAAGGATAAAATGTGTTCAACACTACCAATGCTTCAAGTATGCCTAATACTCCTAATGTTTCTAATACTCAAGCATATGCATCTTTAGGTGGTGGCCCATCTCAAGTAGGTCCCATTCATGAGAGACATAAGCAATTGGTTTTTATTGGAATTCCTAGTTATCCAAATCCCATCCCTGATTAAATTAGGAAGAAGCTCCCAAAGTTCATTGGAAGCAATGCAGTTACTTATGAAGAGCATTTGAAAAGTTTCATTGATATGATAGATGACTACAATATTGAGCCTGATGATGTGATCATGAAACTTTTCATTTAGTCTCTGACTGAAGATGCCAGAGATTGGTTTAGAAATTTGCCTCATGCTAGCATATGTTCATGGAATCAGTTTAGGTAGTCTTTCAAGGAATAGTATGGTGATAAAACCAATGAAGGCTTCATGCTTAGTGAGTTCAACAACATAAAGAAAAATTCAAATGAGGGTGTTGTTGAGTTCAATGTTAGATTTCATAAAGCTATGCATAAGTTATTGCAAGTTATCAAATTGGATGACAGAGTATGTGTTGGAAATATAGATGTAGTAACTGAGAGGGGGGGTGAATCAGTTAACCATAAATTTTCTTTCCACAGATCCCTTAGATGTCTTATTAAGTCATTTATTGTTGTTATTCGGCAAACATATAGAGAAATGTTGAAACTTGGTTATTGCAGTGAGTATTAATTATAACTATTCTTAAGCATTCATCAGTGATTAACATACATGAATAAAGAAAATAACATGAACACAAGAGACACCAGATTTAATGTGGAAACCCAATATGGGAAAAACCACCAATGTAACTAGTTACTATTTTTCACTCTTCTAAAGTGATGCCCTGTTAGGAGCCAACCCGGTAAAAGGTTACAAAACACACTATTAGGTGTGACCTTGTTAGAGGATTTAATCACCCTATTAGGAGTGGCCTTGTAAGAGGTCTTGAAATAATTCAATAGAACTGTCACCTTGTTAGAGGATTTACAAAATGGCTGTCAAACCAACTCAGTTAGGAGATTTTGAAATCACTACTACAATGGTAACAAAGTAACAATGAAATGACCTGAATAATGATGCAACTGAATTGCTGAATACAGATCTCTATTCTGCTTCACTAGATCCTTCCCGATCAAAATATATCTCTGCTACTCCTCAAGGATATCTAATCATCCTTTAAAATTCACTCATGCTTTCCTTCTTTTTCACTTCCACACTTTTAATTCACAACTTGACCTTCTATATATACCATTCAGATTGTCCATTCAGATTGTCAAGTCAGCACTAATAACATTACTAATCATTACAATAGTCAGCTGGAATAATCAAACTTTATTTATCAAATTAACAAAATCCTTTACTGGGCTGACCTTGCTTGGTAAACACTAATCTGAAAAGATTTCCTTTGGTGACTAAGAGAACTCAGTAAGCACTGTGAATTCTGCAACATCCTTTGGAAACCAAGTGAACTCGGTAAACACTAACTTTCCTTCGTTAACTGTGGAAGCTCAATTAACACTATTTTCTCCCATACTTTTCTTTGACACCCAAGATATCTCGGTAGACACTGAAAACCACCTACTGACCGATTGAGCTTGGTAAATACTGGGAACTGCTTTGCTGACCGACTAAGCTTGATAAATAATATGACATTTGTGTGACATCAAAGACAACACACAATTAATCCAACAATCTCCCTCTTTGGCATTAATGGCAACACAATATGTCATAGCATAATGAAATTTCATAGAAAACATAGAGTAAGGAGCATATCCTTAGCTTCATTCTAATTCTCAACTATGAGAACTCCCTCTATCAGAAAACTTCACTTTCTGACTGAAAAATTCTCACTCTTAGAAATCTAAAGAAATTTTTTGAAATATGATAGCAAACTCTCCCTCTTTGACAACACATGCCAAAGACAACACATACCAGGAGAATAGAAATGTACCTTGAGTACTAATTCATATGCAATTATTCCTTGACTAAGCTGCATCAACTAACTAATCTTTAGTATGCTCTAGTTGATGCATTACTAAAACTTCATTTAGTGAGCCTTGGATAGGGGAATGACCTCTAACTTACCTCTTAGATACAAGAATGCATCCTTAGGTAGTGGCTTGGTGAATATATCTGCAATCTATTCTTTTGTATGAATATATTCTAATCTGATTTCCTTGTCCTACACCAATTCTCTGACAAAGTGATATTTTATAGCAATGTGTTTGGTTTTGGAATGCATTACTGGATTCTTTGAAATATTTATTGCACTTGTATTATCACAAAATATAACAACTAGTTCTTTGATCTCAACCTTCATGCCTTCCAATAACTATTTGAACCAAACAATATTAGAGTAGTTTACTGCTGCAACAACATATTCTACTTCTGCTATGGATTGGGATGTGCAATTTTTCTTTTTACTGGTCCAAGATACCAACCTCTTGCCAAGAAAGAATGCTCCACCACTTGTACTTTTTCTGTCATCAATGTTTCCTACCCAATCAGCATCAGTAAATACTTTTAAGTCTAGATTGCCTCCAAATTTATATGACAAGCCATAATGTTTAGTTCTTTTCAAGTATCTCAAGATTCTTTTGATTACCATCATATGATTTTCTCTTGGTTTTTCTTAGAATCTTGCTATTATACCAATTGCTAAGGCAATATCAGGCCTTATATGAACTACATACTGTAATTTTCCAATCATTGATCTGTATAAGGTTTGATCTACTTCTTTTGAATCATCATTTTTGGTAAGCTTCAGTCTAGTACACATGGGGGTACCAACTGGTTTTACATCTTCCATACCAAACTTCTTAAGCATTTCCTTGATGTATTTAGATTGAGTAATGTAGATACCGTTCTTGCTCTACTGAATTTGAAGACCAACAAAAAACTTTATCTGACCAAACATAGACATTTCAAATTCTTTGTTCATTTTCTCTGAAAATTCTTTGCACTGATCATCATTACCTGTAAACATAGTATCATCCACAAATATTTCTGCCAAAACAATTATATTATCTGGTCCTTCCTTGATGTACAAACTACTGTTATCATTAGCTCTTTTGAAACCAATCTGAATGAGATAGTTATGTAATCTTTCATACCATGCTCTAGGGGCTTGTTTCAGACCATATAATGCTTTGTGTAACTTGTAGACCATATCCTTTTTGTCTGGATCAACAAAACCTTCAAGTTGCTCAATGTAGACTTCTTCATCAAGAATACCATTGAGAAATGTAGATTTTGCATCCATTTGATATACCTTAAATCCTTTATGTGATGCATATGCAAGTAGAGTTCTTACACCTTCTAATCTTGCAATAGGAGCAAAAGTCTCTCCATAATCTATACATTATTCTTGAGAATACCCTTTACATAGTAATCTAGCTTTGTTTCTAGATACTTGACCATCTTCATTCAGCTTGTTCCTAAATATCCATTTTGTTCCAATTACATTTTTGTCTTTAGGCCTAGGTACAAGAGTCCATGTCTTGTTTTTCTCTATTTGTTCTATTTCTTCATTCATAGCCTCAATCCAACTTTCATTTTCCAATGCATTTTTAACATTTTTAGGTTCAAAGTTAGCAAGTAAACATGTACCTTTCAGTTTACTTCTTGTCATAGTACCATCTGATTTATTTCCAATAATCTGATCTAGTGTATGATGCTTCCTGACATACTTGGCCAATATAGGTTTCTTGCTTCTTGAATGAGTTACATTGTCATCTTCTTGAATTTCATCTTCAGGTTCAGTTTGCTCGGGCTCGGTAGATATTCGCTTAGTAGCTTCAAGCTGAGACTCAGTTTCTTGTGACTCGGTTTGAATTTCTTCTTGTGACTCGCTAACTATACTGGGCTTGGTAGATGTGGTTTCCTTATTAACAGATGTGTTTGGCAATGTATCAGGTTCAATGTAAACAAATCTTTGTAATCCTCTGGTTCCTTTTTGCTTACTTCTTTAGTCTTTTCTGCAAACTCATCAACTTTCACATGTGCACTTTCTATGATTTTGTGAGTAGACAAATTCAGACATCTATATGCTTTACTTTTGCAAGAATATCCCAAAAATATTCCTTCATCACTTTTTACATCAAATTTTCCTTTTCTAGATTCTTTTAAGATGTAACATTTACTACCAAATACTTTCAGGTAACTTACATTGGGTTTATAGCCATACCATAACTCATAAGGAGTTTTGAATGTGTCTTTCCTCAACTGTACTCAGTTCAAGGTATGAACTGCAGTGCTAATAGCTTCCTTCCAGTATTTCATAGCAATGTTCTTTTCAATCATTAGAGTCCTTGTACAATCCATTATAGATCTATTCCTTCTTTCAGCTATTCCATTCTGCTCAGGAGTTCTTGGGGCTGATACCTATCTTTTGATTCCTCTTTCAATGCAAAAATTATTGAATTCATGGGAGATGAATTCACCACCTCTGTCTGATCTCAAGCACTTCATTCTTTTTCCTTTTTCCTTTTCTACTCTTCCTAAATACCATTTGAATTTCTCAAATGCCTCTGATTTTTCTCTTAAATACATAACAATCATCATTCTAGAGTAATCATCAACAAAGAGAATAAAGAATTTTTCTCCAGTATAGCTTTCAACTCCAATAGGTCCACATAAATCAGTATGCACAATATCCAAAATATCTTCAGACTGATAGTTTTTACTTTTAAAGCTAGTCTTTCCCATTTTACCAATCTCAAAATTCTTGCATAGACCAACATCAGGTTTCTTCAAAGTAGGAATACCTCTTACTTTCTTGAATTTGCTTATTTTCACCATATTATCAAAATTTACATGACATAACCTTTTGTGCCATAACCAACTTTATTCAATTTGAGCAATAAAACATGAGTATTCACCAAGATCAAGATAAAACAGGTTACCTTTGGTTCGTTTTCCTGAACCAATTAGTTTTCCTTTGTCATCCAATAGTCTTGCTTTGCCATCCATGAATTCAACCTTGAATCAAATGTTGATTAGCTATGCTACACTTAGAAGATTATGCTTTAGTCCTTCAACCAAATATGCATTATCACATACAAGTTCTTTGGTTAATGAAATTCATCCTCTTCCTTTTATACAACAAGGTTCATTATTTCCAAACCTTACATTACCACCATCATAGTCTTCAAGGTGTTCAAACTTTGTTCTGTCACCAGTCATATGATGTGAGCATCCACTGTCTATAATCCATGTATCATTTTTGCTTATATGGGAGATAAGTGCCATCTCATCTTCATCATCATCAGATTCATCTTTTACAACAATGAAGACAATTTTTTCTTCACTATCATAAGAATCCTTAGCCAAAAAACATGTTTTCTTACCTTTATCCTTGAATGACTTGAAATTCTTCTTGACATTGTACTTGTGACCTTTCTTCTCATCCTTGCTTTGCTTGTTTGGGAACCTAGCTGCAATATGACCTATTTCTTCACATGAGAAATAGATTAAAGGAGTTTTACCTTTGTATTTACCTCTGCCTCTAGTATATTTCTTTACAAGTAATTCTTCAATAACTTCAAGATCACTATCTAAACTTTCCTCTGATTCTTCTTCACTTTCTGACTAGATTTTCTTGCCCTTCTTAAGTGAAAGTTTGGCCTCAAATGCTGATTCAGTATTTTTAGAAGTTGGAACATAGTTGTCATAGTTATCCAATTCAAAATCTATCAATCTTCCAACTAAGGCATCCAAAGTTATATTGTGATTTTACATCTTCTTTCTTGAATAGCATATACTCTTATTTCATAGATAGGAAGCAATGTTCTAAGAACCTTACTTATAATAGTTTCATCATCAATTTTTCCTCCAGAATCTTTGATTGCACTAACACTCACCTTGATTCTTTCAACATATTTTGCAATGTTTTCATCTTCTTTCATCTTCATCTGATCAAATTGTCCTCTTAGGCTTTTTGCTTTGGCTCTCTTCACATTGTCATCACCACCATAAATTTTCTTCAGCTTGATCCACATTTCATAAGCAGTTGTGCAATCTTTGATCTCATCAAATTCTTCATAGCTAAGAGCTAATGCAATGTCTATCATAATGGTGTTATGGTTCTTTTTCTCTGCAATGTCTTCAACAGTTAATGTGCCAGTAGGAACTGTATATTCTTGATCAATATATTTGCATCCTGAGTCACTAATGGAAGCTAGATGAAGTCTCATGAGACTTTTCCATGCTGAAAATTTATCTCTGTTAAGCCTTGGAATTTCTCTCTTGTAAGACATCTTGATCTTTAGCTTAGGTCCTTGAAACCCTTCCTGCAAGCACCAAAAGCTCTGATACCAATTGTTGGAAATATAGATGTAGTAACTAAGAGGGGGGGTGAAGCAGTTAACCATAAATTTTCTTTCCACAGATCCCTTAGATGTCTTATTAAATCATTTTCTACTGTTATTTGGAAAACATACAGAGAAATGATGAAACTTAGTTATTGCAGTGAGTATTAATTATAACTATTCTTAAGCATTCATCAGTGATTAACGTACATGAATAAAGAAAATAACATGAACACAAGAGACACTAGATTTAACATGGAAACCCAATATGGGAAAAACCACCAATGTAACTAGTTACTATTTTTCACTCTTTTGAAGTGATGCCCTGTTAGGAGCCAACCTAATAAAAAGTTACAAAACACACTGTTAGGTGTGACCTTGTTAGAGGATTTAATCACCCTGTTAGGAGTGGCCTTGTAAGAGGTCTTGAAACAATTCAATAGAACTGTCACCTTGTTAGAGGATTTACAAAATGGTTGTTAAACCAACTCGGTTATGAGATTTTGAAATCACTGCTACAATAGTAAGAAAGTAACAATGGAATGACCTGAATAATGATGCAACTAAATTGTTGAATACAGATCTTTGTTCTACTTCACTAGATCCTTCCTAATCAAAATATATCTCTGCTGCTCCTCAAGGATATCTAATCATCCTTCAAAATTCTCTCACACTTTCCTTCTTTTTCACTTCCACACTTTTAATTCACAACTTGACCTTCTATATATACCATTTGGATTGTCCATTCAGATTGTCAAGTTGGCACTAATAACATTACTAATCATTACAATAGTCAGCTGGAATAATCAAACTTTATTTCTCAAATTAACAAAATCCTTTACTGGGCTGACCTTGCTTGGTAAACAGTAATCCAAAAAGATTTCCTTTGGTGACCGAGAGAACTTGATAAGCACTACGAATTCTAAAACATCCTTTGGAGACCGAGTGAACTCAGTAAACACTAACTTTCCTTCATTAACCATGGAAGCTTGATTAACACTATTTTCTGCCATACTTTTCTTTGACACCCGATATATCTCGGTAGACACTGAAAACCACCTGTAGACCAACTGAGCTCAGTAAATACTGGGAACTTCTTTTTGACTGACTGAGCTTGCTAAATAATATGACATTTGTGTGACATCAGAGACAACACACAATTAATCCAACAGTATGTCTTGTCACATACTTGAATGCTTTTGATTAAAAGATGGGATATCTTTTGAGGGATACGAATCCTAGGAATCTTACAGAGGCCTATAAATTGGCTATTAATATAGAGAGCAATAGAAGGATATCAGGGAAGTTGGGAATGAGAGAAGATTTTTAGCCATCAGTCTCAAATAGAAGAGAGCCAGGGAAACCTAATGCAAAGCCAAAAGATGATGATAGTTTGAAGAAAATCTTGAAAGCAATAAAGGATTTAAAGCCTGGTGAAGCAAGAAATAGTAGAGTGCAAGGAAATGATAGGCCATCTTTCAATAACTTTAATAAATTGCCAAGAATGTAGAACTATCCCTATAATACTCAGTGGAAGGATGGGAAGCTAGTGCTTCCTAAAAGAAAGGATAAACCAAATGACAAGACCCCTGACCCTTTGCATAGAAATACAGTGAATATGAATGGTGATGTTCCATGGTGTATTGTTTTCTAATCACCTCATGATCCCTATTACTGTGCTATTTCTCAAAGTGTTTCTTCAGATGGAGACTAAAGCAATAACAATGATGATACATATGATGATCAGGGGTGTGGTATGACTTCTTCATACATATATGATCATTTAGATTCTACAAAGGAAAATGAAAACCAAGATGCTAGTAGTTCCCAAATCAGAAATGAGGTTTACCATTAGCAAGTGTTTTCTGATGAAGAAGATAATCACCTTGATGTAGTTCAGTGCAATACTTTGAGAAGTGATGGGTCAATAATGTTGATAAGACCTTCTGATAAAGAAATTGCATAAATCACAGCAAACATGGTGTCTCAAGTTAAAAGCAACTATAATTTGAGAAATAGGGTGGTAGGTTGTCGAAGTGGTAGGCCTGCTGGAATTTTCATCAAGAAAATAGAAAGGGATGAAAAGAAAGCCCAAAATAAGCAAAAGGTTACTGACATTGATGATAAAACCAAGTTGAGGAAAAATATCAACTTCAAAAAGCCAATTGCGGCCTACAAATTAAAAGCTAAACCTTTTTTGGATGTTGTTTCTCCTTTGCAAGAGAAAGAGAAGGGTCAGAGCAAAGATAGTCCCAATGTGGTTACACATGAAGAAGATAAAGGGGTCACTGCTATTGGGCAAGATGTAGTTGACCCCAAGTATGTTCCCATTGACATGAGAAAATTGTTGTCACAAATCACTGTCAAGGTCCCCTTATTAGAAATGATGAGGATAGAGGAGCATAAAGTTAAGGCTTTGAGTTGGGTAAAAGGAGCCTTTTCTTCTGATACCCAAAGTTATATCAAGGGTAATGAAATAGTTGCAGAGGGTGATTCAATTGAGAACCAGTGTGGGGAGATCATCTCTGAGATCCCTCAGATTTATTTGGATGCTAATGCTGCAAATGTTGTGTCAGGAACAGTTGATCCTTTCTTTTTGTCCTTAATAGTGAATGGAAAGTTGTTAAGAAATTGTATGATTGATTCAGGAGCCTCTAATACTGTTATGCCTACATAAATAATGAGATCCTTGGGTCTGAAAGTAGATACACCTCATGGTAGATGTCAAGCTATGGATTCAAGAGAGGTCCCTATTATTGGTACTATAAAATCACTTCCTTATAGGTTGATAACTTTCCCTGAAAAGTTGCTAACAATGAGTGTTCTAGTGGTAGATATTCCCCCTCATTATGGGATGTTGTTGTTAAGGAAGTGGAGTGCCCAGATGGGAGGTAGTATCCAGTGTGATTTGTCCTTTGCAACTTTTAATATTGATGGTAACAATGTGAAAGTATCCAAAGAAGGTAGAACTCCACATATGATTGAAATAAATGATGATCATTTTAATTGTTGTGTGGATGTTGACATGGAGAATTTCAAATTAGAGGAAATTGTCCCACTAGTGGAGGAGGTAGATCCACTAGTTGAAGAATTGAAGAAATAGCAAGATGGACTGTGGTAGATGTATTTTGATGGAGCATGTTTAAAAGAAGGCTCGGGAGCTAGAGTCTTATTCATATCTCCATCAGGTACTACTTTTAAGTATTCATTCTCTTTGACTTTTTAATGCACAAACAATACTACTGAATAGGAAGCATTGTCTTTGGGATTGAATAGTGCTATCAAACATGGGATAAAATGTTTAAAGGTTTTTGGTGACTCTGAGCTTGTGGTAGCACAAGTTTGATCCAAATATGCTGTTAAGAATGATAGATTGAAATTGTATAAACATGTGATATGGGATCAGATTGAAATGTTTGACGCTTTCAATATATGCTGGGTAGAAAGAGAAAATAACATAATGGCTGATTTTTTGGCCAATGTTGCTCTAAAAAGAGATGATTCAACTTTTTTTGGAGTGTCAATTCTTGAAGTAAAAAGTAGACCAGTTGTTGCAGACAACATTTACAATTGGTAGGTCTTTAAGGATGATCATGACATCCTAAGATTTATTCAATGTCTTGACATATATGAGGATCAACCTATAGAGTGCAACACTTTGGTTGAGGAAATTGAAGGCAAGGGTATGATCATGGGAAGTGAAGTGATGTAGTTGAATTCAAATAGTATCCCTAAGGGCTTAACTAAGTTAAAAGAATTGTATAGAAGCCAAAATGATTATATGTCAAAAATAAGTAATGCTAATGTAGTAGATCTAGAGGAAGTGAATTTGGCATCACATAATGCTCCTCAAATAGTCTATATTGGAAAAGTATTAACCCCTCAATTGAAAGATAATTTGATAAGGTTGTTGAGAAGGTACAAGCATGTGTTTGTATGGTCTTATGATGACCTAAAAGCCTATAGAGAGGACCTTTTCCAACATGAAATCTCATTAAAGAAAGATGTCAAACCATTCAGACAAAAGCAAAGGCCCATTAACCCATTGTTGGCTCCTAAGATGTAGCAGGAGCTAGTCAAGTTGAGTGATGCAAGAATAATTCAACCTATAAGGCATTCAACTTGGGTGTCTAATTTAGTCCTAGTTAGAAAGAAGAATGGTGACATTAGGTTGTGTGTAGATTTCATGAATTTGAATGTTGCATCATTGAAACATAATTATTCACTACCTAACATGGAGGCAATGTTGCACAAGGTCACTGGTTGTGAGTTATTGTCTATGATGGATGGCTTTTCTGGATATAACCAGGTGCTAGTGAAGGAATCTAAACAATTTAAAATTGTTTTCACAACACCTTGGGGAACATATGTGTATGTCAAAATGCCATTTGGTCTCAGAAATGTTGGAGCAACTTTTCAAAGAGCCATGGATGTTGCTTTCAAAGAGTACATATACCTATTTATGGTTGTGTATCAGGATGACTTAACTACTTATTCCAAGAAGGCTCATGATCATTGTTCACACCTAGAAAATATTTTTGTCAAAGCTCTGGAGTATGGTGTGTCCCTGAATCCTAAAAAATGTAACTTTGCAGTCAAAGAGGGAAAGCTTCTAGGACACATTGTATCAAAAGATGGAATAAGAATTGATCGGGAGAGAGTTGAAGCAATCAGGAAAGTGTCTACAGCAAAAAATCTCAAGGGGGTACAATCCTTTCTAGGGAAGACCAGTTTTGTTAGGAGATTCATTGCAAATTTTGCTAAAGTTGTCAAGCCTATAGTAAAGTTGCTAAAAAAGGATGTGAAGTTTCAATGGACCGAAGAGGCTCAGGCTACATTTGAGGAAATTAAAGATGTGGTCCAACAAGGCACCTATGTTTAGATCTCCTAACTATACCAAGTCTTTCTCATTGTTCTCTTTTGCATCATTTCACACCATTGTTGTTGTTCTATTGAAAAAGGACAATGAAGGTTTTGAGCATCCACTTGCATTTTTTAGCAAATCCTTGCAGGCCGCTGAGTTGAATTATGAGATGATGGAGAAGCAGGCATATGCATTGGTAAAAGTAGTCAAATCTTTCAGGCCTTATCTGGTGTGTGTGAAGGTTGTTGCATATGTCCCACATTCAGCAGTAAAGGATGTTCTTACTCAATCTGAAGTCACTGGTAAGAGATGCAAGTGGATTACTAGAATTCAAGAATTCAATTTAGAAATCCATATTACTAAGTTGGTAAGAGGACAAGGTCTGGAAAAATTGATGACTGAAGAAAATATGGACCTAGTCCAAGTAAATAATGAAGGAACTCCAGATATGATAATCACAAGTATTGAATTAAAACCAAAATATGTTGATATTGTCTATTTCATAAAGAATGTTAGATGCCCAGATTATGTGACAAATAATCAGAAGAGGTCCTTGAAATTGCAAGCTCAAAAGTTTACATTGCTACAAGGAGACTTGTATTGGAAAAATAGAGATGGAGTCTTGCTATTATGTTTTGACAGATATCAGGCAAAGAAGGTTTTAAATGAAATGCATGCTAGTGTTTGTGGAGGTCATTTTTTCAGCAAGAACTACTACTCACAAGGTTTTAAGGGAAAGTTATTTTTGGCCTACATTATTTAAGGATTCATTTTAGTATGTCAGGAAATGTGAAGCTTGTCAGAGGTTTGCTTCAAAATTAAAGTACTCGGGAGCATTGTCATTAAACCCAATAGTTGTTGAAGCACCATTTTCCATGTGGGGCTTGGATTTCATAGGTGAGTTTGCTGAGAAATCTAGTGGAGAACATAGTTATATACTTGTTGCAACGGACTATTTCACAAAGTGGATAGAGGCTATTCCTACAAAGAGGGTAACAAGTAAAGTGGTGATTGATTTCTTATTTGATAATATTTTGACCAGATTTGGTGTTCCTATGAAGTTGATTATAGATAATACAATGTGTTTCAGATCAGATGAGTTTAAGGAGTTTTGCAATGATAATGGAATCATGACTTCCTATTCATCTCCTTATCATCCTTAGGCAAATGGACAGGCTAAGTCTAGCAATAAAAGTATCTTGACAATCCTGAAGAAGACACTTGAAAAGAATAAGAGAGCCTGGCACTCCAAGTTGAGATTGGCTTTATGGACAGATAGGATTACAGTGAAAAGAGCCACTGGGAAGTCTCCCTTTTAGCTTGTGTATGGTTTGCAGTCAAGGCTACCTATAAATAATCTAATTCTAGTTTATCAGTTTATTCAGGATGAGGAGTTGGATGTCATAGAGCCAATGTAGAATAGAATTATGCAATTGATTGAGTTAGATGAACAGAGAAAAGAGAGACAAAAGAATAATATCAAGTTGCAATAGAAGGTGAAGTACTTATTTGACAAAAGAACAACTACCAAAAAATTCAAGGTTGATGATTTGGTGCTTCAATGGAATGTGAGGGTAGAAGATAAAGGGAAGCATAAGAAATTTGAATCACTGTGGCTTAGTCCTTTTGTAATTCATGATAGTTTTGGGAAGGATTCCTACTTGCTGAAGAACATGGATGGTAAAGTTTTTGAATTGCCAGTGTATGGGAAATTCTTGAAGCCCTTCTTTAGTTAAGTTTTTGATTATCATGCATGTGTAAATACTTTGTAAATTTTTGTACAAGTTGGTTTCCTTTCAGGTTGTGTGTTTCTTTGCATGTCTTAGGTTAGTGGTTTTTGGTCTACATCCCAGAGTCCTATGGTTCTTGTTAAAACTTGTGTTTCAACATCCTCAGATAGAGCCATTGTTGGTGCCTGCAAAGTTTCATGGCCCTCCCATTTTTCTTAAGTCTCCCAAAAAAGTAATAAGAAAATATTTCCTAAGTCTCTAACCCCCGATGGCCTTTAATTTTCCTAAATCTTAGCGTTTAATATTTCCTATGTTTTCAACTTTCATTTCTTTCCTGGGCCTGGCTCTAATACCATCTAAATTTGATGGTTGTCATTAAAGCACAAAGGATTTGTCAAAGCTATGTGATGTTGAGACATCCGTTGATATTCCTTTATGACATAGCACTTCAAACAAGTGGTTCCAATGACACGTAAGTAGAGTTAGTGGCATCTTATTGGTCCATGTATTAACATGTTGGTAGTTGTCAGTGGGACCTAGTTTCTAGATGCATTAGAGGGACCTGACCTTGTCATTTAATTGATGAATGGTGTAAGTTCTTATCAAATTTGTTAGAGGCTTGAGATTATGTACTATCCATTGATTTCATCTAGTGTCAGAGGTTTGTCAGGCCATGGTAAGGTTCTTGATCTAACAGTGAGCGTGTAATCTGATGGAATCTTATCAGGCTATGCAAAAATGAGATGGCCATCGATCTTCTTGATGCAGGCCTAGTAAATTTCTCAGTCTTTTTGGTGGTTCTAATAATTGTATGATTTCTTTGTTGGTTCACATGATGTTTTGGCATAAGGTCTAGTGACCTAGCGATTTGGCGAATAGTGTTCGTGTAATAGCCAAATGATTTAGTGGTGCCCTCAAATTTCTCAAGAATAGGTGAAAGTCTTCGGTCACCGATTCACAAAATGGATAGAAGGTTAGGGGTTTGATAAAGTGTGGGATGGAATGATGATTCATTGCTGAGGTGTTAGTTTTTGATTGACTGAGTTGGAGGATAATGAGGAATACTGCAGAGTGGGGCCATTGTCAGAAAGGTCAGTGATGAGGATAAAATCCACAGTCGGCATAAGATCTTATGGGTTGTGTCAGAGCTATGAGATCTTATGCCTGCCATCCATTTTCAAAGGCATTGGCATGTGGGTCCTATGTCAGAGATGACCGGGCATGAGCAGAAAATAACATGGTGATAGGTGGCATAAAGCTTGCCTGGGCGGGGACCAAAGGGCTTAGAGGTTCTAACAAAATTCTTAGTAGCTCCGACAAGTTTCAAAGTGGTTCACTCATTCGTGAGGAAAAGTAGTAGAGTTTTAAAAGGTTTGGCAATTCAGTGAAGGAAGGCCACATGATTGCTAAGTATTTTAGCGATGACTTAAAGTGTTTTGCAAACTGGTGAAATCCTTTTGTCGCTAGTTCACCAAATAAGGACCAAAGTTAAAAGTTTCCCTTCATTCGCTAAGTCACAAGGTTCAGCCCAGGTTAGATGTTTGTGCGAATAAAGATTTTCCTTGTTGCATGGTTGCAGGAGGTAAACCCGGGGTATTTGGTTGAGTTAAGGACATAAAGCCCGGGAAGTAAAGAGATCTAACAGTCATGATTTAAAGTTAACTCAGGTTTGAATTTTGACCGCTGATTTTCTATTGGTGCCATGAATGTGACCATTGTTATTCAAATTCCAATTTGCAGAGGGTTTCTCAGTGATGGAAAGGATGAGAATTAATGGCTTTTGCGATAGGATTTGATGAAGTCATTGTGCCGACTGCTGCAGGGTGGTCTAGAGGGTTTGATGATTGATTGTAGATGCTTGTATCATCATAAAATGGACCTAAGTAAAGATCAAGGTGTGTTTCAGGTGTACAAATAGACTGAAAAGGCATGGTGTTTGCATGATCTTCAATACAAATCAGAGGATTTTCATTGATGAAGATCAATTTTGGGTCTGTTTGTCTAGGTTGCTTGGTTTTCTCCCCTGGAATTAATTATTGTTTGATGTTGGTTGGTTTAGTGGGTGAAACCCTAACCCTATCTATCTGAAGCTTGTTGCATCCTAACCTATTTTGGATTCCAAGATAGCTAGTGGTATAAGTAGTAAGTGCTCTAATTTTGTAAGTGTTCTAAAACTTTTTGGGGTCTCCTAGTTTTCTGGTTTTCCCATCTTTTTTGGTTCCTAGCTCCAGTCTTTGGCAATCCAAGGGATTCTATATTCTAGTTCCATATTCTTGATGGTTGAATGCTGATAATACAAGCTTGGCAGAGTAGATTATTGATCCTATGATTTTGAGTAAAGAGTTTACTTGTATGTATTGATACACTCCCATGAAATACAATACAATTTCTACCTTGGTTCTGTTATGGTCTCTTTGCTTTGTGTTTATTCTTGTATGTCTCTATTTGTAAGGCATTTGGAACATACTAGTTGTAAGGCAGTTGTCTAATTATTGCATGAGTTTCTTTCAAGGAGAGAATTAAATCCTTGTGTGCAATTTTAGAGAACAAATACATCTGTGGAAGATCTTGATTTTAGCAAACCTAGTTTGAGAAGATAGTTTGTAAGGCATTCTATCCAAATTGTATGTGGTTTGTAAGGCATATCACTTTATTTCCTAGGAATTCCTCTATTGATTTATGTTAGACTCTTTGCCCAAAGGATTAGGCACTGATCTGATCTTTGTCACTCAAACATCTTTTAGTCATCAAAATTCAAAATTCATCACTATCAATACCATTTCATTTCATATTCATGTACCTTAAAAATAGGACTATCCCCGATGTTTTATAGTCCATAGTTGCTGATTCCTTGAAGAGTGAATCAAAGGTTATCCTTCCTTGAGTTTCACTCATAAAAAGAAGGACTCATCACCCTTATGCCATTGTTCATGTTATCATCCCAGAAGTTTCATTAGTCATATCCTGCAACAGGTTGTTCTCAATTGTCTTCAGAATTATCTTCTATAAAGCATCTCTATGAAACTCAATGGCATGACAATGAAGAAATGATCCACCATTCCATAGTTTACTTGAAAGATAGTAACCTATTTGTAGGCAATACCTACCTAAGTCATATGGAGCTCAATGCAGAAGGAGGATCTTATCCAATCCTCATCAATTAGGCTTTCTTGCAAACTTGGAAATGTATTTACTAAGAATCAAGCCAATGTCCTTGCCAAGTTTGACCCACAAGAAAAATCCCTAACATTATGCACGAACATCTGATAAGTACTCATTCTTTATTGATTATATAGTTTTTATGTTCAATTGTTTTCTTGGATTACTCTTTAGCCAGGGTATCCTACTATGTTGTCTATTTTATGCATTATTTTACAACTAATTTTCACAATTTGAATAATGGTAGCATGGTCTGGGAACCTATTACTATTTCCTTCAAGCTCTTAAGTTGAGTTAAAAACCATAGGACCTATTGTATAAATTGTTGTAAATTTTGTTTTAATAGAAGGTTGTAGGGTGATGGTCTTGTTTTGCAGAAATGAGTTATCTTAAAACCATCTCCAGTTACATGTAGTATTGAATGTGTTTGACTCTATTTTCAATTTGGTATCAGGAACTAGTCTATTCATTTATTTGAAATTGTCATTTTTATTCCTCTTTGACTTACATTTTATATCTTATCTATTATCCTATTTCAAAACATTAAATTAGGTTTAGCATTAATTCATAGCATTAGTCTAAATATCTAGCTATCTGAATATTAGGATATTGGGTTACTTTATCTTCCAAGGATCAGTAACCCCTTTGGAAGATATTTTGTTGTTTAGGCATGTAGTTTGTGCAGTTAGATAGTATATTCAATTTAGGCCTACTAGCCTTGGTTCAATCGAACTAGAATTGTAGAGGCATCTACTGTGCATGTTTTAGCATTAATTCATAGCATTAGTCTAAATATCTAGCTATCTAAATATTATAATATTAGGTTACTTTATCTTCCAAGGATCAGTAACCCCTTTTGAAGAGATTTTGTTGTTTACACATGTAGTTTGTGTAGTTAGATAGTATATTCAATTTAGGCCTACCAGCCTTGGTTCAATCGAACTAGAATTGCAAAGGCATCTACTGTGCCTATTAGTTGGTCTCAAAATGATCAGCACTTTTGAGCCCCAACAACAACACTAGAGCTATAAATATTTTTAAGAATCCTATGATTCATTTGAAGAAAAATAACATATCCATTAAGTATCACTGCTTGAGAGAACAAGTTCAAGAGAAGCAGGTAAAATTAGAATTTGTAACATCTAAGGAACAACTTGCTGATATCTTTACTAAACTATTACTGGAGGACACATTTGAATATTTGAGAACTAGACTTTGTTGGAGATTTGCCAGTAGACTAGTACTGACTGTATGTTTGTCATTGATGACAACATATGGAAAGTAGCATGCATGGAAGTCTTATGTAGTAAAATTTTAGTATATGAAGCATGGACATGATATTAGCATGATATCATGGATACAGAAGTTAACTGTTAGTACAGATAGTTATATAGCAACTGGTGTTACTAGTGTTCCTAATAGAGTAACTGATAGTGTTCTATGTATGGTTGTCCATACAGGTATCATGGAGCCTTGTGCACTTGGATATATGTTGAAGACATATTATTGATGTTTTGATTATGGACACATAGTTTATTAATGAGTAGAAGTGAAGCTATGCAGTCGCTATTCACCAGCAGTAGTTTCCTATGTTTGTTCAGAAGAGCTGACAGAGATTTTATTGGTTCTTTAGTTGCACCTAGCTTTAGGGTATGCACCCTTGGAGTTAAGCTTGAAGAAGTGTTATTGATGTTCAATTAAGAGTGCATGAGTTAATTTAGCTAACAGAGAAAGTTCCAGTTGTTTTGGTTGAGCTGATAGTGTGTAGTGTGCGTCTACAATTATCTTATTGGACAGGTCCCAAAATGTGTTCCATGCATAGTAGAGCTAACAAAATGTTTATTGGAGTTTGTTATGGTTTCTCTAATATGATTTCAAGGTGGTTCTAATAGGTTAACTTGATTAAATCATTTGGAGGAACGATATTTATAGGCAGTCATTTGTGATTTCTTAAGTATGGTTCATTGTTGATTAGGCAGAGAAGATTAGAGTGTGTGAAGTATTGAGCCATCAAAAGAAGGTCTATGTGACCAAGTAAAGTACTTTTTCTATTCATTAGAACTGATCCAGAAAGTAGGTCAAACACAATTCACCAAGATCTAGATATAGTGTGTATCTGTTAAACAAAAGGTTGTAGCCTTCGCCTATTTGAGAAGTGAGCTATTAGATAGTGCATCCTCTCCCCTAATAGTGAAAATTGTAAAAGACTCCTAATAGGGTTTGACCCTTGACCAGGTCTACTATATTTAATATATTGCAAAGCTACTCCTAACAAAGTAAAGGATCTTCTAACAAGGATCATTATACACTAGTACAAAATTTTAGTGGGTATCAAGTCCCACCGGTGTTTTTACCTATTTGGGTTTCTCCATAATGAAAATATTGGTGTTGTGTTCATGTGTTCTTTCATTGTGTTTATGCTTTATGTTTAATTATACTTAATTGGATAAATAATTGAATCTTGTAGATAACTGATTCACCCCCCCCCCCCTCTTAGTTATCTCTTGGGACTATTCCTAACAATTGGTATCAGAGCCAAGTGCCTCGAAAATAAAGTTTAACAGCTTGATGTTGATCAGATGGCGTACTTCAAGAAAGAAAGTCCTAAGTTCAATGGAGAGAATTATCTTGATTGGAAAAACAAGATGGTGACTAATTTATAGTGCATTTATTTTGAAGTTTTTAATGTAACTATCAAAGCAGCCAAGATTCCTACATTAGAAGACCTTGCAAAAGATGATGCTACTAACACACAAAAGGAATTGTTTCATCAAAATGCTATAGCTAAAGAAGCCCTTATCATTGCTCTATTTGATGGTGAATTTTTAGAAGTAAAAATGGTAGATACAACCCATAAAATATGGAAGCACCTAGAAGACATATTTGAAGGAGACAAACAAAAAAAGGATGCATGTAGAAAGACATGGAAGAAAACATACAATGCATTAGATATGTTACTTGAGGACAATATCAGAGCTTACAATCAGAGGATTAATGAAGTAGTTGTTGGAATCAGGAACAATGGTTGAGAGATTTTAGAGGACATTATGGATAAGTTAATGCCTACCCTCACTCCTGAATATGAAAGCAAGATCAACATCCTTGATGAGACCATGCAGCTTACATAAAATTTTAAGAGAGAGACCTTGATCAACAAAATCTTAGCTTTTGAGATTTCAAGATTGAAGACAGAACCAAAGAGTGAGATAGCTTTCAAAGCAATAGTTCATGGTAAGAAATCTACAAACACTTCTGGTAATTTTAATGATGATGAAGAAGAGAAAAAATTAGATTATTTTATTGCTATGATTGCCAAAGGAGAAAAGAAAGGAAAAGGGAAATATGAAGGTCAATTACCATTTAAGTGCTTTTAATCTAATAAGATCGGTCACTTTGCATCTAAGTGTCCCACTAGAGCTAGAAAGTTCAAGAAGGATTACAAGCCTAAGTATTATAAGGAATGCTACTATGTCAGAGATGGAGTTTCAGATGAAAAATCTAGTGAAGAAGAA
Source organism: Chamaecyparis obtusa (assembly GCA_027943335.1). Classification (NCBI taxonomy): domain Eukaryota; kingdom Viridiplantae; phylum Streptophyta; class Pinopsida; order Cupressales; family Cupressaceae; genus Chamaecyparis; species Chamaecyparis obtusa. The sequence continues at coordinate 1,102,803 of BSBK01002478.1, forward strand.
ATTGCATTCATTTATATTATAGAAAAAATGAATAACAAGATAGTTCATGAAGATAAGAAAGAGAATCAAGAGCTAGCATTGATTTCACAAACTGACATAAGGACAGACTGGATTATAGATAGTGGTTGCTCACATCACATGATAGGTGATAAAGGTAGGTTTGTCCATTTGGACAAATACAATGGAGGTATGGTCAGATTTGGAGACAATACTCCTAAACCAATAGTTGGTAGAGGAGCCATCACTTTGGATGGAAAGAATTCTACTGATGATGTTCTCTATGTTGATGGTTTGAAACATAACCTTCTCAATGTTGGATAGTTACTTGGAAAAGGCTATTAGTTGGAGTTCAAAGATGAAAAATGCATCCTTAACAAAAAAAGATGGTGTTATGATTCCATCAGGCTCAAAGACAAGAGGTAATGTTTTTCAACTCAATTCACATGCAAGTTGTTTTGTTGCTAAATTTGATGATAGTTGGTTGTGGCATAAAAGACTATGTCATATCAATTTTGATAACATAGTAAACATAAGCAATGTTAAGGCAGTAAGAGATCTACCTAGCATAGAAAAGCTAGTTGATACTATATGCAAGGAATGTGTGATGGGAAAGCATGTGAGAAATTCATTTAGGAGAAAGCAGAATTTAGTAGAGAACAAGTTGGATCTAATTCATACAGACCTATATGGTCCAACTCAAACAAGATCATACTATGGTGAAAGGTATTTCATTTTGTTTGTTGATGATTATACTATGATGATGTGGGTTGCATTCTTGAAAGATAAGTTAGAAGAATTTGAGAAATTCAAAATATCCAAAGCTAAGGTTGAGAATGAATCTAGACTAAAGATAAAATGTTTGAGATCAGATAGAGGAGGAGAATTCACCTCTGACAGATTATATGAGTACTATGAAGAACGTGGCATAAAGAGATAGTTATGATAGAAGGAAAAGTTGCACACACCTATTGGAGAGATGTAGTAAATATAGAAGTCTATACCATCAATAGAATTCAATTGAGGCCAGGCACTGACAAAACACCATATGAGCTATGGTTTGGTAATGTTCCCATAGTAAAATACTTCAAAATCTTTGGAAGAAAGTGCTACATCAAGAGGGATGAAGCAGTAGGCAAGTTTGATGCAAGAAGTGATGAAGGTATTTTTCTTGGTTACTCTACTAAAAATAAATCTTATAGATGTTTCAATTTAAAATTGAAAAATATCATAGAAAGTGCTCATGTAAAGATTGATGAAAAGTTCATGATTAATCACCCATGATTGAAGAAGAACCTAGACCCTCCACTAGTGAGATAGTCATTGAGGAAATGTTTGACAATATTGATGTGTTATTCAATGACCCTGAGACAAGTGAAGAAAATACTCTTAAGGATGATGAGTCAACATCACCTAAAGTTCCAAAGTTTACATCAAGAAATCATTCCAAGGTAGACATCATTAGATATCAGAGTGGCAAAGTCTTAACAAGATCACAAGAAAAGAACTCAACTAGCAATGAGGGAGTATGTTTACTATCTCAAATTGAACCCTTAAGTGTTGAAGATGCTTGCAATGATTCAGAATGGCATGATGCTATGAAAGAAGAACTTGATCAAATTATTAAGAATGATACTTGGGAACTGGTCCCAAGACCTAGTTATAAGAATTTGATTGGAACAAAGTGGATATTCAGAAACAAGATGAATGAAGATGGTACAGTAGTAAGAAATAAAGAAATATTAGTATGTAAGGGATATGCGCAAAGAGAAGGCATTGATTATTCAGACACATTTGTACCTATGAGCAGATTAGAAGCTATTAAGTTGTTTCTAGCCTATGCTATAGTCAAAAACTTCAAATTTTATCAGATGGATGTCAAGTCAGCATTTATCAATGGAGACTTGAAAGAAGTACACATTGAGTAGCCAAAAGGATTCAGCTTATCAAACAAACCTGATATGGTATACATATTGAAGAAGGCCCTTTAAGGACTTAAGCAAGCCCCTAGAGCATGGTATGGGAGACTAGATGGATACCTAACTAAGATTGGATTCAAGAAAGAAGTAGCAGATTGTAATCTATTCATTAGAGAGACATCTAAAGGTTTACTACTTGTAGCTATATTTTTTGATGACATTATCTTTGGAGGTAATGACAAGCTCAGTGCTAAATTTGCCAAAGAAATGCAAAATGAGTTTGATATGTGTATGATTGGTCCTATCAAATACTTTTTGGGACTAAATGTGCAACAGATAGAAAAAAGAATTTTTATTAATCAATCAAAATATGTGAAAGAGATACTAAAGAAATTCAAGATGGATGATTAGAAGCCAGTAGGAACCCCTATGATCATAGGATGAAAGCTTACAAAAGAAGACAACTCACCAGTAGTAGATATAACATTGTATAAGTCTATGATTGGTAAACTCATATATCTTTCTCATACTAGATCTGATATTTCCAATGCAGTTGGCAAAGTTAGAAGCTTTGCAGCAGAACCTAAACAAAGTCACCTCATGGCAGTAAAGAGAATATTCAGATACTTGTAGGGCACTAAAGATTATGGTCTATGGTATCCTTATTCAAAAAATGTTGAGCTTCATGTGTACACTGATGTAGATTGGGCAGGATGTGTTGATGACAAAAAAAGTACATCAGGTGGAGCAGTGTTTCTTGGTGATAGACTTGTCACTTGGACAAGAAAGAAACAAAATTGTATTTCTCAGTCAATAGAAAAAGTAGAGTATGTTGCAGCAGCCTTGAATTATTCTACAATTATTTGGATCAAGTCGATGATAAAGGATTTTGGAATTCAGATTGATTATCCTATTATTATTCATTGTGATAACACTAGTAGTATCAATATGTCAAAGAACCTTGTGATCCATGCAAAGACAAAGCACATGGAGATCAATTGTCACTTCCTAAGAGATAAAGTGGCAGCTAAAGAAGTCAAGTTAGACTATATGAGTACTAAAGATCAGTTGGAAGATATATTCATAAAGCCCTTGCCTAAGGATAGTTTTGAGTATCTCAAGGAGAAGTCAGGAGTAATTCCCTTCCCTGATTCTTCCTAGAAGAAAGAAGGAGAGGCATTAGTCCTTAAGGACTGGTGGAAGGTTGACTACTCTACCTCGGGAGTAGTACCAGTGCTTAAAATGAATGGAGCCCTTTTCCATTGATGTCAAAGGGGAGTAATATATAGAGTCATGAAAAAAAAAGTAAAAAGGAGTAATATACTAAGGGGGAGCAGCATTTAGTTACGACAACAGTACAGTTGAGGAAATGGAGAATATTAGAAAATATTGTAGTAGTTGGAGGATTCATCTTAGGGGGATTTTTGAAGAGGAAATCAAGAATGTTATAAAAAAAATGTTCATTTGGGTTGGTGGTGGTTTTTCATTCTACATGTTTCCATCAATGCCAAAGGGGGAGATTGTTGGAGATTTGCCAACAGGACAGTACTAATTGTATGTTTGTGATTGATGACAACATATGGAAAGTAGCATGCATGGAAGTCTTATGTAACTTGGATATATGTTGAAGACATATTAGTGATGATTTAGTTATGGATGCATAGTCTACTGATGAGTAGAAATGAAGTTATGTAGTCGCTATTCGCCAACAGCAGTTTCTTGTGTTTGTTCAAAAGAGCCGAAAGAGATTTTATTGGTTCTTTAGTTGTGCCTATCTTTAGGGTATCCACCCTTGGAGTTAAGCTTGAAGAAGTGTTATTGATGCTTGACTAAGAGTGCATGAGTTAATTCAGCTTACAAAGAAAGTTCCAGATGTTTTGGTAGAGCTGACAGTGTTTAGCGTGTGTCTTGAGTATGGTTCATTGTTGATTAAGCAGAGAAGAGTAGAGTGTGTGAAGTGTTGAGCCATCAGAAGGTCTATGTGACCAAGTAAATTACTTGTCCTATTCATTGGAAATGATCTAGATAACAGGTCAAAGTGTAATTCACCAAGATCCAGATATAGTGTGTATTTGTTAAACACAAGGTTGTAGCCCTCACCCATTTGAGCAGTGAGCTCTTGGAGAGGGCATCCTCTCCCCTAACAGGGACAATTGTAAAAGACTCCTAAAAGATTCCAACCCTTGACCAAGTCTACAATACTTAATATATTGTAATGCTACTCCTAATAGGGTAAAGGATCTTCTAACAAGGATCATTATACACTAGTACAAAATATTAGTGGGTATCAAGTCCCACCGGGGTTTTTACTTATTTGGGTTTCCCCGTAACCAAAATATTGTTGTTGTGTTCATGTGTTCTTTCATTTTGTTTATGTTTTATGTTTAAGTATGCTTAATTGGATAAATAATTGAATCTTGTAGAAAACTAATTCACTCCCACCCCCCCCCCCCCCCTCTTAGTTATATCTTGGGACTATTCTTAACAGACTTGGGGTTTGTCCCCTATCTACTAGTCACTAAGGTGATCTGGAGGTTGCATCAACCTACACTTATCATAAGTTCATTCATGTTGATGCACATAGGTCACCCTTTGGATTTTTTCTAAGGTTGTGAAAGATTGTAGAAGCAGGAACAAAAATTTGTTTATCTGTAAACTAAAGGTACATGATATGAACCAAACAACAAAGAAGTACTTGGTTGCTGCAAAGCTTTTTTGTATATTTTCTTTGGTATTGTTGTCAAAGGGAGAGAGACTAGATATGATAAGGAAAATTAGTTATTGAGAACATAGAGAAAGGGAAAGACATAATTTTTTCTGAGCACAAAGGGAATCTGAGAACTGAAAAGATCAAATCTGTAGGGAGAGTCTGAACTTGTAATGTTGTTATATTTTGTAGTGATTAAACATATTAAATTTGAGCTTACCAAGATACAACATTTTCTTACATAGTTGTAGAATACATGTTTGGTATGTGTATGGCATATTTTCATATTTCTTGTTTTTCCATCAATGCCAAAGGGAGAGATTGATGAACTACAACTAATTGAATATTTGAATGAACTGAAGAAACAGTGATTAGAGATCATTGAGTACTAAAATGATATGTAAGATCATTAAATCAGTCAATATGTTGTCATTGATGTCAACTAGTCTTGACAATACTTATCATATTAGTTACAAACATTTGAACATCTGTTGAAGGAAGAAAATATGAAGAACTGAGATATCTACATGAGAAAAAGATGGATATGACAGATAAGGGTAAGGAAAACATTGGGTAACTTATTGATGAGTCTATGGCTTTATATTGTTGACTTGAGTATGTTACATTAACCTATTATGAAGAAGAGATTTAAAATTGAACATATTAATGTGAAGGGTAATTGAAGATTTATGTATACACCTAGCCAATGTAGTTTATATCGACAGATAGTATTAACCAAGATAGTTTTAGTAGTTATCACTAACGTATTTCTATATCAACCGAGTATGGATGAAAACATCAAATGCTAAGAACAATAAACTGAAATTGATGAGCTAGATATTGGTATAATTTTGAGATTAAGGATGAATTTTTCTATGAGATCCATGGCTGAAAAAATTTAGAGAAGATGTAAAGGATGAGATTCAACTGTGATATGGACACATCTATTCGAGGAAGTTTTAATAGGCAAAATGGATGAAGGAGATTAAGTGAAAAAATATAATGGTTGATATAAAAAAGATTTACTTGTCTATATAAGAGATATGAGTTTCATTATTGAAACTATGCTAGAAGAAGAAGACTGCAGAGATTTTGCATGAAGACTTTATTCATGCATGCTTGATTAGACTAGCTATTGAAAGAACCGAGATTGAAGAGTTTACCGAGCATCAAAGAACCATTTACTGAGTGAATGTAAGTTGAAGTATATTAAGGACATGAATTGATTAATGATCAAAGGATTTGTATGGGCTTAGCATAGATCTAAATATCTACAATTGAGTTGTATTTGAATTAGACCATTATTGTATCAGTTTGACCATTGATTTAGAAAATATCTTAATCAAGTGGAATTAGCCATCTTATATTCTACCCTATGTCATTTAGAGAATGTACATTATTATCTTGTTGACCCCATAGTGAATGCTGGTCAAAATTTAACTATTATTAATAAATCCTCTAACCAGGTCACACCTAACAATGTGTATTGTTAACCTTTAATAGGGTTGGCTCTTCACCGAGCTCACTTCAGAAGAGTGAATTATTTTGGGTTACAGGTCCCAAGTGGTTTTTCCCTTAATAGGGTTTCCATGTTAAATCATTGTGTTATGTGTTATTTGTGATGATTGTTTTTCTATCATACTTTACATACTACATAGTTGATTTAGTTAGTACTCACATTTGGATATTTACTGGTAATTGGTAAAAGTGAATAGACAGATTGATATATTTTTTTTACCAAGCTACATAATTTTGTTGGAATTGTTTTAGAAGGTACATCTTTATATTTGGGACTATAGGATAACTGATCTAACTGATTCACCCCCCTCTCATTTATTCTAACAAATATAGATATAATTGATAACCACATGCAAAGAAGGAAAGAGAGAGAAGGGTGAATGGATGAATCTTGAAGAAAATGGAGACTTGGAGATCTTGAATCCAAATTCAGTATTACTCTTTCTTACACTTTGTTGATAGATATATTGCACTTGACTACTTGATATATTTCACCTAATTGAGTCATACCAAATAAGAGGAGAGGAAGTCCTTTTAATTCTTTAATCCATCATTTTGGGATTCAAATTTGATCTAGGCTAACCGCAACTAAAAAAAAACAATTAAAATCTTGGCCCAAAACCCTATGGATAGATAATCATTGGCAATGTGTCCCATGTAAAACATGCTCAAATTTCATATGGAAATCAGGGATAGTGAATAAGTGTTAGAGAAGAAAATATAGGTTAATAGGATTAAGCATAATAGAAAGTTAGACCTCAAAATTTCCAAAGTGGGGCCTAATAGGTCCTAAATCATCCAATTTTGGGTGCTAAAATTTTAGTACTACATGCATATATAATTATGTAGTTTCAATATGTTGTGGGAAAGTATTTGAAGACATTGAATTCAATATTTTCTACTTCATATTGTAGGGTAGTGGAATTGGTATCTATCTAAGTATGGCTATGATTAGTAGTGTTTTCTATCTAAGATTCATGCTTCATATTTACCCGTGGTATGGTTTTTTATGGAGTGATTTTTTGATGAAATAATATCCTTGGGTGATTGGAAATCTTTTATTAGCCAAAAATATGTCCTTTCTATTTTTTCTTATTTTCCAATTTTAGTGTTTTTAGTGGTGTTCCTTGAATTTAGATAATTTTCCATTGTAAACCTCAGGGTATGTTCTAGACATCATGTTATTCTTATGTCTAGGTTTTCACCTCTTTTGGACTTTTTCTTATGGAGTAATTTTGGATTCATGATCAATTATGCACATGGTCTTCAAGTTATAACAGTAAGTTCGAGTTCTCTAATCTTGCAAAGCATTTTCCTGATCGGCGAATTTGTTTGGCTCATATAATGATGTTCCTAGATCCTTTGAAAATTTCTCTCTTAGATCACACTTAATTTCTACATCTTGGCATCAAGATCCTTATGATTTGTGTCCTAACCTATATTTCTACATGTAAAATTTTCTTATTTTGGTAAAATGTAAAGGATTTTGTCGACATATGTGTTGCAAAGGCTCTATATATTAAGGAAGTCGAGCTTTGTTTATGGGGAAGATGGTAGTAGAACAAAGAAGTTGTAATAATACCTCTTGGAGGTTAGGAACGTAGGTTTATGACAATGGGTATGTAAAAACTAAGGATGTAATATGTATATTGCAGGCCTATTTATTGTAAATCTTTTATTTTGGGATAATGTGAATATTTTTTTGGAGCATGTTAATTATCAATTCTTTTGTCTAGTGTTTATTGTTTCCACTCTATGACTTAGGCTGCATGGTTTAGAGCTTATCCTTTGGGGAAACTCTTGCCATGACTACATGAGGTGGTATGAGAGAAAGATTGATGTTCTTATGCTAGCATATCTAAGTTCCAAAGATTGTGAATCCTTAGTTGAACTTGTTGTGGGGTGGAAGAGAGTGGATCTTTCCCACAATTATAGAGGATTTGTGCAAGGGGATCAACAAGGATTTTTTATTATTTTATGACCTTGATTGAGTTATTAAGGTATCTCATTGGTGAATAGATCACCAAAGTTGAAGGCGGGCTATGAGGGGTTTCAATAGATCACCTAGTGAGAGGGAATTAAAACCTTATAGTTAGACTGTTGATCTGAGGTAGTTTCCCCTAACAATTGGGAAAGATGTCACCTATAATAATGAACCCTAGAAGGCTAGATAAAATGATGGAAGACTTCAATAATGTCATGAGGAATGAAATCATAAATGCATTGGTTGGATTGAAATGGAATCCTGAGACAGAGGAGGAATATAAGGAAGTTGCTAAAGATATTGAGACTATGGATATTGAGGTACCATAGATGAATAATGATTGTTGAGAGCTATGGAACACATAAGTAAAAGTCATATAATGGAGTTTTCTAATTTCTCTAGTTCATTGCATCTTGTATATTTGATAGATTGGATAGGGGAGTTGAAAGACTACTTTTAGATCGAAGATATTAGAGATCCATAGAGGGTTAGGTTAGAATAGACTAAATTGAAGGGCCATGATTCCATGTTTTTGAAAGAATTATAGAAGGATAGAGAGGAAAATGGAAAAATGAAGATTACTAAATGGAGTATAATTATTTCTAGATTGAAGGCTAAATTTATTCTTGAGGATTATAAATTGGAATCATTCAAGAAGTTGGAGAACTTGAAGCAAAAGGAAATGAGTGTGCACAAATATACTAAGTACTATTACAAGATGAAAATAAGATCTAAACACTGATAGGTATCAAGGAAGAAGGTGGCTAGATATATTAATGGTCTGAGATTAAATATTCATGATGAGATGAGTATTTTTATGAATAATACAATGGAGGATTCTTGTCAATGTGCATTGAAGGAAAAATATAAGGTAAAGGGGAGATAGTAGAGTAATCCTAGAGGGAAAGAAAAGAAAGTGAGTAACAATGGAAAGGAGAAGAAGATCCTTGAAGAAGATTCAAAAACTAAGTGGATAAAAGAATCTAATTAGAGAACACCTATAAGAGGGAATTGTAGAAAGGAATTCAAGGGTACTTGTTTCAAATGTGGAGAGAATGGTAATAGAGATTTTGAATGTCCTAAGAAATATATGGGTAAAAAGAATCTTGTGGCAGTACATGAGGAGCATACAACTGATGAGAAATTTTTAGAACTTGAGATGGGAGAGTCTCATATTCTTAGGAGAGCTTTGTTGGATAAAAGAAAGAAGGAAGTCTTGGGACTCTAAAATTTGGTCTAATTTTAAGGTCAATGCTTCTTTTTTCTCCCTATGGTTTGAGTTCAGAAGGATAATGTTTGACAATTTTGACGATCTTGTTGCCTATTTCTAAAAGCATGTTGATGATGTTGTTCAGGATCCAATTAGGTCTATGGAAGGGGTTCTCAAGGTCAATCTATAGGTCAAGCACTTGAAGAAACCAGTGTGGAAACCAATGAGTTGAGCACAAGAATAGAGAGGGTTGGTGTGTCTTCATCCCACATTCACCAGTCGTTGTGAGAAAGAGATTTTCAAATGATCGGGGGCTTGGGTTGATAGAAAAGTGAAGTCAAATGAAGGAAAGTGGTGCCTTCTGGTAGGGCCAGTCATGCATACGTAGCTGAGACCACTATTTTTATAGAGAAAGATTTATTTTGCAAAGGGGATTTATCCCACATTAGTTGTTCAGAGGATAAAAAGGATGTTTATAAAGTAAAATGCACACATCCTTAGTATCCAAGTATGCATGCCTAGTTGGAGGCCATCCCTCATGTGTGCGAGGCCTGAGGTGCCTAGTTGGTGATGACAAGGATGAAAACTTAGTAATTGTCCCACATGCAAGGCAAGGAAATTTTGACAAGTCACGCAGATGCAGGTTCATGCCTCAAGATATGTGTTGGCATATCTATGGTGGTTGCATATCTACAAAGGCAGAGAAGATTGGAGGTTACCATTACAAAATTATGATAGGCTGACACATGTCCATCCAGTAATGGGCCCCAGTGATATAGTCAACACCTGGTTGGATCATAGAACAAATGATAGCATGCCATGCAGCTGAAGGTAGATGACAGGGCAGTAACAGAGCAAACAAATAGAGGAACCAATGTTTTCTTCCTTGAGATGTGTGCCAAAGATCAATGGTTGTCACATTCTCATGATAGTAAAGATGCTTAGTTGTTACCATTGCAGCATTATGACTGGCTGACACCTAGAAGGGCGGTGACGTGGAGAAGTATTGCAGACTAGCACCCAGCTGGAGGATATAATGAATGATGGTGTGACACTTGGCAGAAAGGGCAACTAAGTGGTGCAATGAAGAGATAGCCTAGAATCTTGGGATATGTGCCAAATCTGACAGTTGTCACATAGTTGCAAAGGTAAAGATGCTTGATAGTTACCATTCTGGCATTGTAATAGGATGACATGTGTCCTAGGGTGCGCTAGTAGGGATGTTTGAGATGGATGCCCACCCAGGGAGGAAAATAAATAGGAGATTGACAGGTGGCCAAGGAAGATTTTAGTGGCCCAACAAGGTGTTGAGGTGGTCATTTAGCCCAATTATATGGTGCCACATGGCACATGGGGCCCATTCTGACAAGTCAAGGATTTGCAGAGTGAGTTAAACGGTTAAGAAATTCAAAAATTTAAAAGGTTTTCCTACCCATAAAAATACTGCCTAGGGTTATATTTTTGACTGAATATAGTCATGTTAAATATTTTTGGAAATGGTAGAAAGTAAGGAATACAGTGATGTAGTTTGAATCCTAATCTGACTAGTTTGGTGAGAGAGTTAATGATTTTTGTAGCTCAAATTAGGGTTTTGTGAGATGGTCATTCAGGATTGATTTTGTAGAACCGACAGGGGGGAATGATTCAAATTTCTTGCAACTTGGTTTACCTTATAGATTTTCTTGGTTTTGTAGAGACTTTATTGTTATTTCTTCCAAGGTCTTAATGGTTTATTGGATTTCTCTCTCCTACCAAGCTTGTGGTTGTTGATTAGGGTTAGGGTTTTGGTCCTAAATGATCTTTTTCTTATTGCATCCTTGTTTCTATAAAAGGATTTTTTGATCATTTAGAAGGGTTGGCTGGCTGATTGGAAATTCTTGAACACGAGAGGCTGAAAAGCTGAATGTGCATCCTCAGTCTAGAGTGTAACTCTTTTTGCTAGTTGTATCAACATAAGGGAAAACCTTCTTCATCTCTTTCATATTGTCTAAGGTGTATTCTGAATTAGGTTGTAATACAATGATTTGAATCCTCATACTTAACATAGCTTTCCAATTTTAGATCTCTCCTTTAGTTATTCTTGATAAATTTTGAGTTTTCTAACTCATTGCATTAGGGTTTCTTGTGTATATGTTTTCATTTCTCAGCCTTGATCTAGGATCAAGTTAAAGGTCTCTGAATGAAACATAGATTCATTTGGTTCAGTGAGAAGGATGTTTGTAAGTAGTGTAAGAGTCTAGTTCACTATGTTTATGGCTTGGAATCTCTGATGAATCTAGTAGTTGTTCTTTTATTCTATGTATGTTTTAGGTATATTGCCCAATTGATAAGGCACTGATCAAAAGTTAGTATCTCTTGTGGTGTGGCAAGTTTGGCATGGTTGTTTACATTCTGCAAGAAACCAAAATCTAACTCCTTCCTATCCTTTTATGTTCATGGTTGTAAGGTTTCAAATCCATCATAGAAATGAAGAGTCAATGAATGACTAGTTATCATTTAGTACTTTTCTTTCTATCATCTACTTTGTTCAATCCAGTTTAAAGTTCTAAAAGTGCCATATGTTATTAGATTAGGGACACCCACCTTGGTTTTTTAGAGCTAGAAGTGCAGAGGGTAGTCTTGTCCCTATAGTTGGTTCAGTTACCTACTAATATCCCCATATTCAGAACTAACCCCTCCTCAAAATCAGTCATAGGTATACTGGTATCTCTTAGAGTGTAAAATCTTTTTCAAGAACCAACAAAGTGGTGACTCTACTAGGCAATATTATAAAGAACAAGAAATTTAAGATGCTTTTTCCCTTGCTTGGTTAAATCATCCCAAAGTCTAGTTGAGTGGTCATAGAATTAGTTTCAAAAAATTTCAAATCATCTCACCTAGTTATGAGTGGAGACTCTAAGTTCTCTATTTGATTAGTACAAAATGGTTTATTTTCAGTCCTGATAAATAGTGTATAAGGCCTGGTGAAGTTTTGTGTTGGTTGTAAGGAGATACAAAAACAAGTGCAATACTTTCCTCTTCAAGGAGGTGGCTACTATACAAGAAAAGAATCTGATGGAGCTACAAAGAGAGCTCTAGATCTTCCTTGCTTCCCAGTCAACAAGTTAAGTTTCAACTGAAGTACTTCCAGGTATTTTGATTTTCATATGCCTTTCTTTTGTGAAAATCAGTCGTGAATAATGTTTCCCTATCAAGTGTTCAACACTAGTGTAAAGGGATGAGAGATAGTGAGCACTTCCTTATGGAGGAATATAGGCCCTTTAGTTTTAATGGCATTGAAGGTTCCCCTAATAAGTTTCCTACTGAGATAAGGAACTATCTGTGATATTTTAGTGGTAATGGATCATGTCTAGAAAGAGAACATTTAGATGACCTTGCCGACTTAATGAATGAGTTTTTGATTGAGCATGAAGATGTTGCAATGAATATTTTTGTGTAGACATTTATTGTTAGTACAAGGGATTGGTTATTATCCCTTCCTTCATGTTCAATCCCTTCTTGGGAGGTATTAAGAGTAGTATTAAAAGAACATTTTGATGAAAGATCTAGTGTGGATGGGTGTGAAGAAAAGAATGAAGATTAGATGTAAGACATCAGTGCCTCTATTGATCCCACCATGCATGATACTGATAATGAAAATATGCTCATCAAAAAAAAATTTCTCAAGAAGAAACTTGCAGAGAAAAGTGATGAGGTTTGGCAGTTAGAGGAGGACAAGAGATTGAGAGAACTGGTAGTTCACTATGTTGATCATGAAGAGGCCAATTGTTTTGATGTTGATTCTCATTGTCCAGAGAGTATTGATTTTGATGTTGACTTTGAGGTCAATGCATATGAGGATGATGAAGATCAGTCTGAGGTTGAAAATGTTTCCATTTGATCTTTAGATTTTTCTTCTTATCAGCATGAGAAAGTAACCTTTTTGTCTCAGTTCAAAGGTGTTTTGTCTAAAAGGAAAGAAAATGGATATGATACAGATGATGATTTGTGCACTCATTGTTGTGCACAAGATGATTTGAGGCTAGAGATGTCAGTCCTTGTTTCAGATAGGGATGATGTTTACAGTACTAGGGGTGAGGCCACTAAAGATGATAATAAAGTCCAAAGTCCATTAAGCAGTGAAAGGATCTCAACACTTTTGGCTGATGAATTTCAAAGGTATGCAACTGATACGGTGTTGGAAACTACAATTGAAACAATTGTTGTATTGTCATTGATGTCAAACCTTAACTAGTAAGATTGTTGCTACTTAGGAAAGTACTATACCTATTTGAGTGTTGCTAAGGGGCTAAGTAAGGTTGGTAATAATAGTACCTAAGGAAAGGTTGAGTTATCTTGATACTACAAAGTGTACTTGACTATGTTGCACAATGATGAGATAATGTATTGTTTATCTTAGTAAGAATGAAGACTAAACTAGTAGGCTTGGCCGAGAAAAGAATGGAAAAATCATGTTTAAGCTGAGTAATGTTAGTGTTGACCGAGTTGGTATATGTCAATCAAAATTATAGTGTCGACCGAACAATAGTTAATTGCTGAGGAAGATAGTGTAAGCGGAGGAAATAGTTTTAGTAATGGCTGAGCTTTCTACATGAAGGCTGAGTGGACAATCACAGTATTGACCAAGCATCAGCAATTTTATATTTGAAGAGAATTTAATTTTGGATTTGACATTGTTGAATTCTTGGATTATGTAAAACGTGTTGACTTTATTGATTGTTTGGAAGCATTAAATGCACTGTAAAACATTTTATTTTAAATCTTTTAGAGATTTGAAATGATTCTAAAAAAGGAGCCGAAGAACATGAAGCAGGTAGATTCAATGAATCTGACCTAACCCTAAGATCAACGATTGAGATTGAGTGGCATAAGATGAGTTAACCTAATTGAGGAAAGTATAAAGGGAACCTGAGAATTTTGATATGTATGTACATGGAGAATAGAGAATGCTGGAAGAGGAAAGTTTTATTGATTGAATAAGTAGAAAAGGCTGAAGGAGAATTGTGATGATTGCTTGAAGAAAAGTTTCGAGCATATCAGAGATGGAAATGGAAAAGTTTCAAAGTCAGTAAACTAGCATTAGTGTATGGAATTGAATCTGATATTTGCAAAGTGAGTTGTATATTTTTCAGATAATATTGCTACTACATTCTAACCATTGTAACAGTCAAAATCCTTTTAACCAAGGTTGACCTAACAGTCATATGTTAAATCCTTTGAACAAGGTTGCATTCTAATGGAGTGCATGTAAGTCTTATGACTAGGCTCACTTTTAATAGGGTGATTGAAATCCTTTAACTAGGTCACACCTAATAGTGTGTATTGTAACCTTTGACAGGGTTGGCTTTTTACCGAGCTCACTTCAGAAGAGTGAAAATAATAGTAGCATGTTACAAAGTGGTTTTTCCCAAATTGGGTTTCCACTATAAATCTTGGTTTTAATACTTGTGTGAATGTTTTGGTTTGAACATTACTATGTTTTGCAAGTTAAGTTACAACTGGGTAGTGGACTATATTGTTAGATGTTTCTATTATTGAATCAGTGATGACCAAGTTTGTTTTGGTTATTGGATCTGATTTAAGGATAAGTTTTTGAGAATTTTTTATAAATCAAGACATGAGAACAACTGATTCACCCCCCCTCTCTGTTGTTCTAAATCATATTAACAATTGGTATCAAAGCTTTGTTTCTTATTATTAGTGTTGACAGAAATCAAGTTTAAAGGGGCTTGAAGCAAATGATTAGGATGTATAAGAAGGAGGTACTGAAGCTAAATAAGGAAAAATTCCCTGCATTGCAAATCTTGATGAAGTTGCATCTGGCCAGTATTGGTGACTCTACAAAGTACTACATTGAGAATAGCTATGTCTCACCTATCGCACCTTTGACTGCTAAAGAAATGAGAGCTAAGCAAGAACATACTCAGGCAATGCTTGAAATTGCATCTACCTTAAGCTATCTAGAATTTGAGGACATTAAGGACTGCACAACTACTAAGGATATGTGGGACACTCTTGCAAGGATCTATGGTGGTGACTTGAATGTGCTGAAAGAAAAGGCTGAGAGTCTTAGAGGTAAGTTTGATGAAATAAGAATGCAAGAAGGTGAAAACATTGCACAATATTGTGGTAGAATAAAAGAAGTTGTGAATGCTATTAGAAGAGAAAATAGGGCTATTGATGATAAAATTATAATTGGGAAAGTACTAAGAACCCTGTGTCCTATATATGCTATTAAGATCTCAGCTATTCAGGAATCTAGATGTAACTCTGCTAATGTGCTTACTTTGGAAAGTTTGGTTGGTAAGATGACTGCTTTTGAACTCTCTAACTATGATAATTTCACTGTTGGAAGCATTGGAAATGTTGAATCTACTTTCAAGTCACAACTAGTTCTGAACAAGCCAAAGAAAGAAAAAGAAAGATGCATCAGTGAAAGTGAAAGTGAAAGTGATAGTGAAATTGATAGTGACACTTCTGATGAAGATCCAGAAGATCTAGAAGCTCTTATGGCTAGAAGACTGAGAAGGGGAAAAGGAAAGTATAAAGGTAAACTCCCTATTATATGTTTTTCATGTAATAAAGTTGGTCATATAGATGCTAGATGTCCTGACAGGAAGGATAAAGATGATGAAAGGAAAAGAAAATGCAAAGATAGAAAAGATGACAGAACCTACTGATGGAACAAAGATTACAAAGGAAAAGGTAAGAAATCTTGCTACATTGCTGAAAAAGAGACTGACACTGATAGTGATGATTTTTAAATTGAGGTAGTCTATGTTGCAATGAAAGATGAATCTGATGAGGATGAGAAAACTGTATTGATATCCTATGTGAACAAGAATGATAAATGGATTATTGACAGTGGTTGTTCACATCACATGACTGGTGACAAAATTAATTTTGAGACCTTACATCATTATAGAGGTAAAAGTGTAAAATTTGGTAATGATGCACCATGTCTTGTTAGAGGAAAAGGTTTGATTAAACTGACTGATAAGATATCTTGTGAAAATGCATATTGGGTTGAAGGTCTTAATTACAATCTGTTAAATGTTGCTCAACTTAACAAAATTGGTTATCGAGTGGAATTTCATCACAAGCAAGCTAAAATATTTAATGCTACTAGAGAACTGATTGGAAGTGGAGATCAAACTAGAGGTAATTTGTTCTATCTTGACCTATCTGAAGAAACATGTTTAATTGCACAACTTGATGATATTTGGTTATGACAAGCCAAAGAAAGAAAAAGAAAGATGCATCAGTGAAAGTGAAAGTGAAAGTGATAGTGAAAGTGATAGTGACACTTCTGATGAAGAGCTAGAAGATCTAGAAGCTCTTATGGCTAGAAGACTGAGAAGGGGAAAAGGAAAGTATAAAGTTAAACTCCCTATTATATGTTTTGCATGTAATAAAGTTGGTCATATAGCTGCTAGATGTCCTGACAGGAAGGATAAAGATGATGAAAGGAAAAGAAAACACAAAGATAGAAAAGATGACAGAAGCTACCGATGGAACAGAGACTACAACGGAAAAGGTAAGAAATCTTGTTACATTGTTGAAAAAGAGACTGACACTGATAGTGATGATTTTGAAATTGAGGTAGTCTATGTGGCAATGAAAGATGAATCTGACGAGGATGATAAAACTACATTGATATCCTATGTGAACAAGAATGATAAATGGATTATTGACAGTCACTGTTCACATCACATGACTGGTGACAAAAATAAGTTTGAGACCTTACATCATTATTGAGGTAAAAGTGTAAAATTTGGTAATGATGCACCATGTCCTGTTAGAGGAAAAGGTTTGATTAAACTAACTGATAAGATATCTTGTGAAAATGCATATTGGGTTGAAGGTCTTAATTAAAAAATTTTAAGTGTTGCTCAACTTAATAAAACTAGTTACCAAGTGGAATTTCATCACAAGAAAGCTAAAATATTTAATTCTACTGAAGAATTGATTGGAAGTGGTGATCAGACTAGAGGTAATTTGTTCTATCTTGACCTATCTAAAGAAACATGTTTAATTGCACAACTTGATGATGTTTGGTTATGGCATAAAAGGATGTGTCATGTTAAATTTGACAATCTGGTAGAGATAAGTAAGAAGAAAAAGGTAAGAGGTCTACCTAGATTGAAGAAACCTGAGAATGTGATGTGCAAGGAATGCCAGTTAGGAAAAATGTCAAAGTCAAGTTTCAAGAGAAAATCCTTTACTTTTGAAAAAATTTTAGATTTGGTTCATACTGACCTTTGTGGACCTATGGGTGTACAAATTTACTATGGTGCTAGATACTTTATCTTATTTGTTGATGATCATACTAGAATGATGCATGTGATGTTTCTAAAAGAAAAATATGAAGCTTTTCAATTCTTTAAGTGGTATTTGGCTAAGTTTGAGAAGGAGATAGATAGGAACCTAAAACACCTTAGATCTAACCGAGGTGGAGAATTTACATCAAATGAATTTAATCTATTTTGCCATGATAGAGGAATTAAAAGACAAATATCTACACCTAGAACACCTCCACAGAATGGTATAGCAGAAAGGGGAAACAGATCTATCTTGGATTGTGCA
Organism: Chamaecyparis obtusa; assembly: GCA_027943335.1. Lineage (NCBI taxonomy): Eukaryota > Viridiplantae > Streptophyta > Pinopsida > Cupressales > Cupressaceae > Chamaecyparis > Chamaecyparis obtusa. Next base: position 1,120,724 of record BSBK01002478.1, read on the forward strand.
AGGACATTGATGATTGAAAAGAATGTGGCACATAAATATTGGAAAGAAGCTATAAGCACTCCTATCTACACTCTGAACCGGGTATAGATCAAGAGAGGTACAAATCTAACACCCTATGAATTATGGCATGGGCATGCACCGAGTGTTAAATACTTTAGAATCTTTGAAAGTAAGTGCTATCTATTAAAAGACACTAGGAATGGAAATTTTGATGCTAAGAGTGATGAAGGCATATTCCTAGGGTACTCCACAAAAAGTAAAGCTTATAAGTGTTTGAATGCTAACACTAACAAAATTGTGGAAAGTGTGAATGTCAAAATTGATGAGTATGCAGAAAGAAATGAAGCTGATAGCAAAAGAGAACCAAAAGATTATAGATCTTTTGTGTACGTTGAAGAAGAAGAAGAGGCAAGTAATAGACATGCACTTCATGCTGAGTCTTGGGTAAGCAATGTCGAGCAACAAACAGAAGTTGTCGAGAGAGAACAAGAACATGTCGAACTACAAAAAAATGTTATTGAGTATCAAGAAGAGGTTGCCGAGCATTCTGAAGTTGAATCTGACAATCTTACTGAGGAAAGTGATGAAATAGAGAGAACAACTAAACCTGTTTTGGAAAAATATGTAAGAAGACATCACAAGCCTGAACAAATAATTGGAGACAAAAATACTGGAATTCAGACCAGAAGTAAGACTAAGGATCCAACATGTCTACTATGTGAATTTGAACTGAAGACAACTAGAGAAGCATTAGAGAATGAAGATTGGATACAAGCAATGAATGAAGAAATTGACCAAATTAAGAAGAATGATACTTGGAATCTAGTGCCGAGACCTGAAAACAAAAATGTTATAGGAACAAAGTGGTTGTTTAGAATAAGATGAATGAAAATGGTGAAATCACTAAGAATAAAGCTAGGCTGGTATGCAAAGGCTATGCACAAGAAGAAGGAATAGATTATGGGGAGACATTTGCCCCTGTAGCTAGATTGGAAGGAGTAAGAACTCTCTTGCATATGCTGCTTATAAAGATTTCAAGGTATATCAAATAGATGTCAAGTCTACATTTTTGAATGGTATACTAGAAGAAGAAGTTTGCATAGAACAACCAAAAGGTTTTATTGATCCAAATAGAAGACACATGGTGTGTAAACTAAACAAAGCATTATACGGATTGAAGAAAGCTCCCAGTGCATGGTATGAGAGGTTGCACAACTACTTGATATAGATTGGATTTTCAAGAACAAATGACACAAGCAATCTGTACATGAAGGATGAAGAAGGTAAAGGTATCTTGTTGGCAAAAAATTTTATGGATGACATTATTTTTGGTGGACAAGATGCATTATGTAAAAAAATTTCAAATGAAATGTAAACTAAATTTGAAATGAGTATGTTTGGTGAGATCAAATTCGTTATTGGTTTACAAGTATATCAGAGGAAGAATGGAATTTTCATTACACAGTCTAAGTATGTTAATGAAATACTAAAAAATTTTGGGATGGAAGATGCTAAACTAGTGGGAACTCCCATGGTTACTGGACAAAAGTTATCTAAGAATGATGATGCTACAGAAGTGAATCAGATTCTGTATAGATCCATGATTGGAAAATTGTAGTATGATGTACATAGTAGACTAGATATTGCATTAGTTGCTAGGATTGTGGCAAGATTCTTTTCCAATTCTAAGGAAACACACATGATGGTCGTGAAAAGAATTATGAGTTACTTGAAAGGAACTGCTGACTATGGTCTATATTATAAGAAGCATGATAAATTTGAACTCAGAGTTTATACAGATGCTGATTGGGTAGAAAATGTAGATGACATAAAGAGTACTAGTGGTGGAGCTTTCTTTCTTGGACAAATATTAGTCTCCTAGACAAGAAAGAAACAAAATTGTATTTCCCAATCTACTACCAAGGCTGAGTATGTTGCTGCTACGGTAAATTGTTCAAACTTGGTATGGATAAAACAATTGTTGGTAGGCATGAAAGAAGAAATCACTGAACCTGTTGTTATTTTCTGTGACAAGACAAGTGCTATCAATATTTCTAAGAATCCAGTGATGGACACTAAGACCAAACACATTGTAATCAAGTATCACTACTTGAGAGAATTAGTACAAGATAAAGAAGTCCAAATGGAATATGTGAATACAAAAGAACAATTAGCAGACATATTCACTAAAGCTTTACCCAAAGAAGCTCATGAGTATTTGAGAAGTCAATTAGGGGTTCTTCCCCTAACTGAGGCTGCCTAGACAAGCTAGGAGCACTGCATCAAATATGCTATAGCTGAAAATTTGACAAATTTATGCAGAAGATTGTCACACTTTAGGGCTGGCCTAGAGTTGTGAAAAGAAGCAAAGACAAGGAATCAATCATAAGCAAGATGACAAAGGGAGAAACACTGAGCTGCATAGATATTATCTACATCTGATGGATGTATGTTTTAGTTGTTGCTTTGGCATTTTTTCAAATAGGGAGATGAAATGATATGATAATAGATAACACATAAAACTGAACAAGGCAAGAGGGAGATGCACTAATGAGGATGAACTAATGAAATTGAAGATAAGGATGATGAACTAAAATGAAGGATTGCGATAGAGGGAGATCTAAATACTTATGACAGTCACAAAAGTGAGGCTTATAGGATTTTGAATCAGAATGAAGCTAAGGATATTATAAAATAATTCTCTAATGATCCGATAAGTTTTTTTTGGATTGGTTGGTAATCCATGTCTTATTCAGGTGATATCATATGGTGTTGCCATCAATGCCAAAGATGGATATTGTTGGAAACTACAATTGAAACAATTATTGTATTGTCATTGATGTCAAACCTTAACTAGTAAGACTATTGATACTTAGGAAAGTACTATATCTATTTGAGTGCTGCTGAGGGGCTATGGAAGGTTGGCAACAATAGCACCTAAGGAAAGGTTGAGTTATCTTGATACTACAAAGTGTACTTGCTATGTTGCATAATTATGAGATAATGTATTGTTTATCTTAGTAAGAATGAATACTAAACTAGTAGGCTTGACAGAGAAAAGAATGGAAAAATCATGTTCAAGCTGAGTAATGTTAGTGTTGACCAAGTTGGTATATGCTAAGAAAAATTATAGTGTCCACCAAACAATAGTTAATTGTCGAAGAAGACAGTGTAAGACAAGGAAATAGTTTTAGTAATGACCGAGCTTTCTACATGAAGACCGAGTGGACAATCACAGTATTGACCGAGCATCAACAATTGTATATTTGAAGAGAATTTAATTTTGAAGCTAACATTGTTGAATTCTTGGACTATGTAAAATGTGTTGACTTTATTGATTGTTTGGAAGCATTAAATGCTCTGTAAAATGTTTTATTGTAAATCTTTTAGAGATTTGAGATGATTCTGGAAAAGGACTCAAAGAACATGAAGCAGGTAGATTCAATGAATCTGACCTAACACTAAGATCTACAAATGAGATTGAGCAGAAAAAGATGAGTTAACCTAATTGAGGAAAGTATAAAGGGAACCTGAGCATTTTGATATGTATGTACATGGAGAATAGAGAATGCTGGAAGAGGAAAGTTTTATTGACTGAATAAGAAAAAAAGGCTGAAGGATAATTGTGATGATTGCTTAAAGAAACATTATGAGTAGATCAAAGATGGAAATGGAAAAGTTTCAAAGTCAATAAACCAACATTAGTGTACAAAAGCAGATCTAATATTTGCAAAGTGAGTTGTATATTTTTTAGATAATATTGCTGCTACTTTCTAACCATTGTAATATTTTTAACAGAGGTTGACCTAATAGTCATATGTTAAATCCTTTGAACAAGGTTGCATTCTAATGGAGTGTATGTAAGTCCTATGACTAGGCTCACTTTTAACAGGGTGATTGAAATCCTTTAACCGGGTCACACCTGACAGCGTGTATTGTAACCTTTGAGAGGATTGGCTTTTTACCGAGCTCACTTCTTAAGAGTGAAAATAATAGTAGCATGTTACAAAGTGGTTTTTCCCAAATTGGGTTTCCACTATAAATCCTGGTGTTAATACTTGTGTGAATGTTTTGGTTTGAACATTACTATGTTTTGCAAGTTAAGTTACAGTTGGGTAGTGGACTGCATTGTTAGATGTTTCTATAATTGAATTAGTGATGACCGAGTTTGTTTTGGTTATTAGATCTAATTTAAGGATAAGTTTTTGAGATTGTTTTATACATCAAGACCTGAGAACAACTGATTCACCCCCCCTCTTTGTTGTTCTAAATCATATTAACATATGGACTATACTTTGTAGATCCCCTTTTATATATGCCTTGACACTAATAATGAGGTAGGTGTTTGAAGTGATGTAGACAATCCATGTTTACCAGAGTTCCCCTCATGTAGTGACTCTGCAAAAGAAGAGGTTGAAGGCCATGACAGTGTGTTTTCCTATCATAAAGATTCCAATGATGAGCAAGTTTCTTGTTCATATCCTTTTCCTTCTTTTGCTAAATATGATAGTGAAGGTGACAGTATTGAGGACTTAGTCTTCAATGATTGGGATAGAAAATCTTATGATGAAAATAATGATGCAGATCAATTGTCCTTATGTCACAATATTTTTGAAAGAGACCTTCACTTGGTTCATGATCCAGTCAGTGAATATATCATGGAGCGACCAAGTTTCTTAGTGGTTGAAGAAATGCATGAAGGTGAATCTAAGGATCCAAGTCCTTCTCAGCCAGGTATTTTTATAGTAATGCATGATGATCACTATGCTTTATTTTTTGATGCATTGCTAGACAAGTTTCATATTTCCAGTCCTCAGCAAGAAGCAATAGATTTTCCATACTTCTTGGAGTATGAACATGAAAGTGGTTGTGACTAGAAGACATTGGGTAGTTACAAATACAGCTTTATTTTTCAGCCCATAGATATTCATAGATGTTGGAAATAGAAATGTCATGACATCTTCAAGTGGTTGGTCACATATGTGGATGAAAATCATACCTTTGATTTAGGAGGGTTTTGATTTTCCTTTGGTAGCCCGAGGCCACCAAATAAATTTTTTATCTTGTATATTTTGCACAATTTTCCCTTTCAGTTGTGTGTTTCTTTCCTATTCCTAGTTCATTTGCAAGTTTTTGAGAGGGTTCCCTATTAGTTTTTTATCAAATTCTTTATGGTTTGCTTCTTCCAAGGATCCTAGATTCTCTACATGCCTCCAAGAGGCATACGTACCCAACTATAGCCACTATTGGGACTCTAAAATCTGGTTTGATTTTAAGGTCAATGCTTTATTTTTCTCCCTGTGGTTTGAGTTCAAAAGGATAATGTTTGAAAATCTTGACAATCTTGTTGCTTATTTCCAAAAGCACATTGATGATATTGTCCAACATCCAATCATGTCTATGGAAGGGGTTCTCAAGGTCAATCTATAGGTTAGGCACTTGAAGAAACCAATGTGGAAACCAGTGAGTTGAGTACAAGAATAGAGATGGTTGTTGTGTCTTTATCCCACATTCACCAGTTGTTGCAAGAAAGGGGTCTTCAAATGATGGGGGGCTTGAGTTGATAGAAAAGTGAAGTCAATCAAAGGAAAGTGGTGCATTTTGGTAGGGCCAGTCATGCGCGCGTAGTTGGGATCATTATTTTAACAGAGAAATCTTTATTTTTCAAAGGGGATTTATCCCACATTAACCGTGCGGAGGAGAAAAAAGATTTTTATAAAGTAAAATGCATACATCCTTAGTGTCCAAGTATGGCCACCTAGTTGGAGGCCAACCCTCACATGCATGAGGCCTGGGGTGCCTAGTTGGTGATGGAAAGGATGACAACTCAGTAGTGGTCCCACATGTGTCGCAAGGAAATTTTGACATGTAACATAGATGCAGGTTCACACCTCAAGATATGTGCTGATAGATCTACGGTGGTCACATATACATGAATGATGAGATGCTCAGAGGTTACCATTGTGGCATTGTGATAGGCCAACACATGTCCATCTAGTGACGAGACCTAATGATCCAGTTAGCATCGAGTGGATCGTAGAACAAATGACAGTGTGTCACATGGCTGAAGGTCAATGACAAGATAGTAATAGACCAGACAAACAGAGGAACCAATGGTTTCTACCTTGAGATGTGTATCGAAGATCAACGTTTATCACATTCTAGTGATGGTAAAGATGCTCAATCATTACCATTGTCGCATTGTGATTGGCTAACACTTGTCAAGGTGGTGACGTGGAGAAGTATTACAGACTAGCGCCCAGTTGGAGGATATAATAAATGATGGTGACACCTGGTGGAAAGGATGATTGAGTATTGCAATAAAGAGATAGTCTAGCATCTTGGGATATGTGCCAAATCTAACAGCTATCACATAATTGCAAAGGTAAATATGCTCAATGGTTACCATTATGGCATTACAACAGGCTGACATGTGTCCTAGGGCATGCTAGCAGGGATGTTTGAGATGGATGCCTAGTTGGGGAGGAAAATGAATAGGAGATTGACACATGGCCAAGGAAGATTTTAGCAGCCCAGAAAGGTGTTGAGGTGGTCATTTGTTCCAATTATATGGTGCCACATGGCACATGGGGCTCACTCTAACAAGTTAAGGGTTTTTAGAGGGAATTAAACGGATAAGAAATTCAAGAATTTAAAAGGTGTGCCTACCTGTAAAAGTATTGCTTAGGGTTATATTTTTGGAAATGGAAGAAAGTAAGGAATACAATGATGATGTTTGAATCTTGATCTAACTAATTTGTTGAGAGAGTTAATGATTTTTTCTGCTTAGATTAGGGTTTGGTGAGATAGTCATTCAGGATTGATTTTGCAGATCTGGCAGGGGGGATGATTCAGATTTCTTACAACTTGGTTTACAGTGTAGATTTTCTTGGTTTTGTAGAGATTTGATTATTGTTTATTCTAAGGTCTTAATGGCTAATTGGATTTCTCTCTCTTGTTGAGCTTGTGGTTGTTGATTAGGGTTAGGGTTTTGGTCCTAAATGATCTTTTTCTTGTTGCATCCTTATTTCTATAAAAGGATTTTTCTAATCATTTAGAAGGGTTGGCTAGCTGGTTGGAAATTCTTGAACACGGGAGGCTAAAAAGCTATAAGTGCATCCTCAGTCCAGAGTGTAACACTTTTTGCTATTTTTATCAACACAAGGGAAAAAACTTCTTCATATTTTGAATATTGTCTAAGGTGTATTCTGAATCATCTTGTAATACAAGGATTTGAATCCTCATAGTTAACATAGCTTTCCAGTTTTAGATCTCTCCTTTAGTTGTTCTTAATGAATTTTGAATTTTATAACTCATTACATTAGGTTTTCTTATGTATATGTTTTCATTTCTTAGCTTTGATCTAGGATCAAGTTAAAGGTCTTTGAATGAAGCATAGATTCATTTGGTTCAATAGGAAGGATGTTTCTAAGTAGTGTAAGAGTTTGGTTCACTATGTTTATGGCTTGGAATCTCTGATGAATCTAGTAGTTGTTCTTTTATTCTATGTCTTATGTAGGGATATTACCCAATGGATAAGGCATTGATCAGAAGTTAGCATCTCTTGTGGTGTGGCAAGTTTGGCATCATTGTTTGCATTCTGCAAGAAACATAAATCTAAATCCTTCCTATCCTTTTATGTTCATGGTTGTATGGTTTTAGTTCCATCATAGAAATGAAGATTTAATGAATGACTGGTTATCATTCAGTACTTTTCTTGCTATCATCTTCTTTGTTCAATCTAGTTTAAATTTCTAAAAGTGTCATATGTTACTAGATTAGGTACACCCGCCTTGATTTTGTAGAGCCAGAAGTGTAGAGGGTAGTCTTGTCCCTATTGTTGGTCTAGTTACCTATTGATATCCCCATATTTGGAACTAAAACCTCCTCAAAATTAGTCTTAGGTATATTGGTATCTCTTGGAGTGTAAAATCCTTTTTAGGAACCAACGAGAAGAAGAACTTGCACTTAGGATGAATTTGTTTAGCACTATATGAAAATCAGGAGGTAAGTGTTGTAAAGTTATTGTTTATAGTGGTAGTACTGATAATTTAGTATCAGAGGATATGGTACAAAGATTGGTTTAATGAGGTTTAGGTATCCTTGTCCTTATATGATAAGTTGGCTTCAAGATGATCATATGGTCAAAGTGAAGGAACAATGTTTGATGAACTTCAACATTGGGCCTTTCAAAGATGAATTATTATGTGATGTTGGATCTATGAGTCCTTTTCATGTTCTATTCAGTATACCTTGGTAATATGATAGGGAAGCTTTCCACGATTACATAAGAAATTTGGTAAAAGTGGAGAAGGATGGATAAAAATTTACTTTAGTTCCCTTGAAGGAAGAAAGAAAGAGTGAAAGGAACTTGACCATTGTGAAGAGCTGTAGTATTGAGTAGTGGAGTGTTTAGGCTATACCACAGGAAAACTTGGATCCAGAGAATGATCTTATGATCAAATTAAGAGACAAGAAGGTACTGAATAGTGACAAAGGTAAAGTTGTGTAGTAGAAGGATGTAAAGTCTTGTAATAGAGGTAAATCAAATGTGTAGAAGAAAAGAGATCATGGTAAGTGTCCTTTACCATCTTATGCAAATGAGAGGAATGGAAGAGAGATTATAGAAAAAAATAAATTGAAGCATCTGATAGAAGATAGAGAAGAGTTGAGGAAATTTGTAGAAAAAGAGTATATTTAGATTAAGAATGAGCATGAGATTTACCTCTAGAACCTTGTCATATTTTCATAAGTTCCCTTATAGAACATAAACTTCTCACTAAGTTTTTTTGATGCAGGAGCATCCTTGGATTGTTGGAAATCTTGAATCACCCAGAAATATTTCCTTTATGTTTTGTTCATGTTTTCTAGTTTCAGTGTTTTAGTGGCATTCCTTGAATTTGTATAATTTTTTATTATGAACCTCAAGGTATTTTTTGAACATCATGTTATTCTTATGTCTAAGTTTGCACCTCTTTTGGACTCTTTGGTGTGGAGTTATTTTGGATTCATGGTCAATTATGTGTGGTCTTCAAGTTCTAATGGTCAATTGAATTTTTTTGATCTCATGAAGCATTTTCCTAATTGGTGAAACTTTGTGGCTCATATCATTATATTCCTAGATTCTTGGCCAATGTATTTCTTAGACCGTGCTTCATTTCTACATTTTGGCAATGAGTTCCTTATGATTTGGGTCTTGATCTATATTTCTACGCATTATGTTTTCTTATTCTTGGAAAATGTAATGGGTCTTGCCGACATATGTGTTGTGAAGGTTCTATAAATTGATTCAATTGATCTTTGTTTAGGGGGAACTTGGTAGTAGAAGGAAGTAGTTGTAATGATACCTCTTGGAGGTTAGGACTGTAGGTTTATTATAATGGGCGTGTAAGCCTAAGAATGTAATGTACATGTTACAGTCCAATTCATTGTAAATATTTGATTATGGGATCTAATATGAAGATCTATTGCAACATGTTTATTATCAATTCTTTTGACTTGTGTTGATTGTTTCCAGTGTGTGACTCAAGTTTCATGGTTTGGACCTTCTCTTTTGGGGTCACTCCTGCCATGACTACATTATTTTGGAAAAAAAAGGTTTTAATTTCTTTAGCTTCATTTAATTGAGATGGTATGAGATATTGATTTTGGAGACATTGTTTCAATGTTTTATGGTGCTCTTACTCTAGGTTTGGCCAACCTTAGGTATTTTGCAACTTAATTAATCATCTCAATGAGTGCAAGATGATATGTTACTTGTATGATTCTATTTATTTTTATAGATAAGGAATGGTGTGGTCCACTTCTCATTTATTTCAACTATTAGAATATTTAATGGCTGCCTAATTCAAAATTATGTTAGGTTAATTGTCTTTTTGACAGTGAGAGACTCGTCAAATATATGAGTGGTATAAATAAAGGATGAATCATTTTAGGATGAGTTTGATATATCTATATGCTGATGTAAATTATGTAGAATTGTGTGCTTATGTGATGAGGATGTGTGAAAGAGGATCTATCTCCTTTGTTTTATGAAATAGTATAAAGTGTAGTGGAGAGTAGTTTAAACTTTAATGTGTTAGCTACTAGAAGCAATGAGTTGAAAGTGTCTATATATATTTTAATTATAGTCTACTTATATATCAGTGGTGGACCTATTATCTTTTATTCTTCCTTATCCAAGTAGTGAGCCCTCCTACAGTGAACCTTCTTTCCTTAGGGAGTGAGCCCTTTGGAAATAATCCTCTAGTACTAGGCCTTACTTGTAAACCACCTTAACTAGTGTTCATGTATTTAAGAAATAATCTTATATCTATGGTTTTCCCCCCTTAATTTTCAAGGTTTCCACATAAATTTGGTGTTTCATGAGATCGATGGTTGTCATTTTTCATGTTTATGATCTTTTAGTAATTAAAAGATTAAAGAAAGTTTGGTGGAATTGATTATTTAAGTTTTATAAAGTTATAATTTACAGATAACTAATTCACCCCCACTTTTATTTTTCATACAAATTTGACATGAAAGGCTCATCACCCAAAAAATATCAGTAAACAAAATGAACTATTGCAGTTGCATCTCACATATGCATGAATTTAATTCCTTATAGGCTTGAAAAATAGATTTTTCACACTTCATCTATTGTTGTAACTCACATCTGATCCGTAGTTGTAATCACTTATCATGATATTATATCATTTAAATATTACTCTCCTTCTCCATAGGAGTGGATCATATATATGCTAATCCTTAAGTTGGCAATATGTTCCAACTAATAGTTCAACTCTCAAACACATTACATGCTTCCTTTATAATACTTCATATATATTTCACCCAACCAATTCAGCCAAGCTAAAGTAAAATTGATTAATAACTACAATTTCATGTTACACACAATTCTTAGTCTTACCCCAAAAACCACATCATAAAAATTAATCTCTTGATGAAATGTAGAGCTTTTGATAAATTATTTTGTACTAGCAAAAATAGAGCCATTAATAGATTGAACTACTAAACCTTATATATTTTGGTTCATAGCACCATACCATGTGCTAACATGAATAAAAGTATATTAGGTAATTATAAATATACTATTAAAGTCACAAAATCATATCTACAACTATAGAGCAATGCATACCCAAAAGTGTGAAGAGAAGAATCACAAAATTGCTAGAGTAGTCATAACATGAGTCAACAAGAGTATGTTGAGATAAATGACAACCAATATAGATTATGTACAACATTTTTATTCTAAAATCACTACCAAAATTATTAATGAAAAAAAAACCAACAAATAGATCCTACCGATCAATGCTAGGAGGGAGTTGATTTGGATGATGGTTGTCACAATAAATATTACACATATTAAGAAAGAGAAGTTGTGTAGAAGTGAAAATCCATTCTATTCTCATAGTCAATAGGATGGCTCGATCAATTAGTGGAGTGCATAGATGAGGATTGATCCATATCTCAATTATAAAAAGTAAATTTCCAATATAGATTTAGAATAAACTGAAAAATAAAAATTGATTTTAGCAAATGACAATGGAAAATAATCGATAAACAAATGTTCTTATTAGAAAACTAATTAATATTAAAATCTTTCAAAACTCACTAAGCATAAAGTTTTTTTAGTCATGATCGCTCTACAATACCATGTTAATTCACCCAGCAGCCTGTGCTAAAAGCCAAAAGAAAACCTCCATTGAACATTGAGAAACAACCATGAAATTTATATTACTAGTAAATGAAAAAATGCATTGATGTGTATGAGATATGATACACTATATATAAAAAAAACTCATTCCTATAAAGTAGAGTGTAGGAGAGAATAATACATGTGATGAGGAAAAATTCATTAATCAAGGAGAAGAATAGGTATAATTTCTCCAACACAACAGATGATATACCTCTAATTGGCTAATATATAGTTGTACACATCTAGTGTTGGAGATTTCCCAGTAGGCCAGTACTGACTCTATGATTGTCATTGATGACAACATATGGAAAGTAGCATGCATGGAAGTCTTATGTAGTAATATTTTAGTCTATGAACCATGGACATGATATTAGCATGATATCATGGGCACAGAGGTTAACTGTTAGTACAGATAGTTATATAGCAACTGGTGTTAGCAGTGTTCCTGACAGAGTAACAGATAGTATTCTCTATATGATTGTCCTTATAGTTATTACAAAGCCTTGCGCGCTTGGATATATGTTGAAGACATATTAGTGATGTTTTAGTTATGGATGCATAGTCTTTTGTTGAATGGAAGTGAAGTTATGTAGTCGTTATTCACCAGCAATAGTTTCCTGTGTTTGTTCAAAAGAGCCAACAGAGATTTTATTGGTTCTTTAGTTGTGCCTATATTTAGGGTACGCCCCCATGGTGTTAAGCTTGGAGAATTTTTATTGATATTCGGTTAAGAGCGCATGAGTTAATTTAGCTTACAAAGAAAGTTCCAATTATTTTGGTAGAGCCAATAGTGTGTAGCGTGTGTCTACAATTATCTTATTGGACATGTCTGAGAATGTGTTGCATGCATAGTAGAGATGACATAATGTTTATTGGAGTTTTTTATGGTTTCTCTAATATGATTTCAAGGTGGTTCTAATAGGCTAACTTGATTATATCATTTGGAGGAAAGATATTTATAGGCAGTCATTTGTGATTGCTTGAGTGTCGTTCATGGTTGATTAAGCAGAGTAGAGCAGAGTGTGCGAAGTGTTGAGCCATCAGAAGAAGGTCTATGTGACCAATTAAAGTACTTGTGTTATTCATTGGAATTAATCCAGATAGCAGGTCAAAGTGCAGTTCACCAAGATCCAGATATAGTGTGCATCTATTAAACAAAAGGTTGTAGCCTTCACCTATTTGAGCAGTGAGCTCTCGGATAGTGCGTCCTCTCCCCTAACAAGGATAATTGTAGAAGAATCCTAAAAAGATTTGACCCTTGACCAGGTCTACTATACTTAATATATTGTAATGCTACTCCTATCAGGGTAAAGGATCTTCTAATAAGGATCATTATACACTAGTACAGAATATTAGTGGGTATCAAGTCCCACCAGGGTTTTTAGCTATTTAAGTTTCCTCGTAACCAAAATATTAGTGGTGTGTTCATGTGTTCTTTCATTGTGTTTATGTTTTATGTTTAAGTATACTTAATTGGATAAATAATTGAATCTTATAGATAAGTGATTCACCCCCCCCCCCCCTCCGCCCTCTCAGTTATCTCTTGGGACTATTCCTAACAATTGGTATCAGATCCAAGTGCCTCAGAAAGAAATTTTAATGAAGTAGTTGCTGGAATTAGGAATAATGGTGGAGAGATTTCAGAGGACATTATGGACAAGTTAATGACTACCTTCACTCCTGAATATGAAAGCAAGATCAACATCTTTGATGAGACCATGCAGCTTACATCAAATTTCAAGAGAGAGACCTTGATCAGCAAAATCTCAGCTTTTGAGATTTCAAGATTGAAGACAGAACCAAAGAGTGAGACAACTTTCAAAGCATCAGTTCATGGTAAGAAATTCGTAAACACTTCTAGTAATTTTGATGATGATGATGAAGAGAAAACATTAGATCATTTTATTGCTATGATTTCCAAAAGAGAAAAGAAAGGAAAAGGAACATATGAAGGTCAATTACCATTTAAGTGCATTTCATGTAATAAGATCGGTGACTTTGCATCTAAGTGTCATACTAGAGATAGAAAGTTCAAGAAGGATTACAAGCCTAAGTATTATAAGGAATGCTACTATGCTAGAGATGGAGTTTGAGATGAAGAATCTGGTGAAGAAGAAATTGGATTCATTGCTATTATAGACAAAAAGAATAACAAGATAGTTCATGAAGATAAGAAAGAGAATCAAGAGCTAGCATTGATTTCACAAGCTGACATAAGGACATATTAGATTATAGATAGTGGTTTCTAACATCACATGATAGGTGATAAAGGCAAGTTTGTTCATTTGCACAAATACAATGGAGGTATGGTCAGATTTTGAGACAACACTCCTAAACTAATAGTTGGTAGAGGAGCCATCACTTTGGATGGAAAGAATAGTACTAATGATGTTCTCTATGTTGATGGTTTGAAACATAACCTTCTCAGTGATGGACAGTTACTTGGAAAAGGCTATTAGTTAGAGTTCAAAGATGAAAAATGCATCATTAACAATAAAGATGGTGTTATGATTGCATCAGGCTCAAAGACAAGAGGTAATGTTTTTCAATTCAATTTAGAAGCAAGTTGTTTTGTTGCTAAAGTTGATGACAGTTGGTTGTGGCATAAAAGAATATGTCATATCAACTTTCATAAAATAGTAAAGATAAGAAATTTTAAGGCACTAAGAGATCTACCTAGCATAGAAAAGCTAGTTGATACTATATGCAAGGAATGTGTGATGTGGAAGCATGTGAGAAATTCTTTTAGGAGCAAGCAAAATTTAGTAGAGAATAAGTTGGATCTGATTCATATAGACCTATGTGGTCCAACTCAAACAAGATCATACTATGGTGAAAGGTATTTCATTTTTTTTTGTTGATGATTATACTAGGATGATGTGGGTTGCATTCTTGAAAGATAAGTCAGAAGCATTTGAGAAATTCAAAATATTGAAAGCTAATATTGAGAATGAATTTGGACTAAACATAAAATGTTTGAGATCGGATAGAGGAGGAGAGTTCACCTCTGACAGATTCTATGAGTACTGTGAAGAACATGGCAAAAAGAGATAGTTAAGTGCACCTAGAACCCCTCAGCAGAATGTAATTGCAAAGAGAAGGAATAGGATCATTCTTGATATAGCGTGCACCATTATGATAGAAGGAAAAGTTACACACACCTATTGGAGACATGCGGTCAATACAATAGTCTATACCATCAATAGAATTCAATTAAGGCCAGGCATTGATAAAACACCATATGAGCTATGGTTTGGTAATGTTCTCATAGTAAAATACTTCTGAATCTTTGGAAGTAAGTGCTACATCAAGAGGGATGAAGCAGTAGGCAAGTTTGATGTAAGAAGTGATGAAGTTATTTTTCTTGGTTACTCTACTAAAAGTAAAGCTTATAGATGTTTCAATTTAAGATTGAAAAAGATCATATAAAGTGCTCATGTAAAGATTGATGAAAAGTTCATGATTCAAGAAAGATATCATGATTACTCACCCATGATTGAAGAAAAATCTAGACCCTCCACTAGTGAGATAGTCTTTGAGGAAATGTTTGACAGTATTGATGTGTTATTCAATGAACCTAAGACAAGTGAAGAAAATACTCCTAAGGGTAATGAGTTAGCATCACCTAAAGTTCCAAAGTTTACATCAAGAAATCATTCCAAGGAAGACATCATTGGAGATTAGAGTGGCAAAGTCTTAACAAGATCACAAGCAAAGAACTTAGCTAGCAATGAAGCGGTATGCTTACTATCTCAGATTGAACCCTTAAGTGTTGAAGATGCTTGTAATGATTCAAATTTGCATGATGCTATGAAAGAAGAACTTGATCAGATTATTAAGAATGATACTTGGGAACTGGTCCCAAGGCCTAGTGATAAGAATGTGATTGGAACAAAGTGGATATTTAGAAACAAGATGAATGAAGATGGTATAGTAGTAAGAAATAAAGTAAGATTAGTATGTAAGGGATATGCGCAAAGAGAAGGCATTGATGTTAGATGGATGTCAAGTCGGCATTCTTGAATGGAGACTTGAAAGAAGAAGTATACATTGAGAAGCCAGAAGGATTCACCTTATCAGACAAACCTCATATGGTATGTAGATTGAAGAACACCCTCTATGGACTTAAGAAAGCCCCTAGAGCATGGTATGAGAGACTAGATGGATACTTAACAAAGATTGGTTTCAAAAAAGAAGTAGCAGATTGTAATCTATTCATTAGAGAGACATCTGAAGGTTTTCTACTTATAGTTGTATTTGTTGATGACATTATCTTTGGAGGTAATGACAAGCTCAGTGTTGAATTTTATAAAGAAATGCAGAATAAATTTGAGATGAGTATGATTGGTCCTATCAAATACTTTTTGGGATTAAATGTGCAGCATACAGAAAAAGGAATTTTTATTAATTAGTCAAAGTATGTGAAAGAAATACTAAAAAAATTCAAGATGGATGATTGCAAGCCAGTAGGAACCCCTATGATCACTGGATGCAAGCTTACAAAAGAAGATGACTCACCAGCAATAGATATAACATTATATAAGTCTATGATTGGTAAACTCATAAATCTTACTTAGACTAGACCTGCTATTTCCAATGCAGTTGGCATAGTTGGAAGATTTGCAGTAGAACTTGAACAAAGTCACCTCATGGCAGTAAAGAGAATATTTAGATATTTGTAGGGCATTATAGATTATGGTCTATGGTATCCTAATTCAAAAAATTTTGAGCTTCATTGATGCAGGAGCATCCTAGGTGTAAGAGCAATCTTGCATCACCCAAAAATATTTTTATTTTTGTATTCAATAAGGGCTATCTTGTGCAGAGCTTCTATTTATGGAAACTTGCTATTTTTAGTAAGTTGGTCTTATGATCTTAGAATGTTCTAATTTTATATGTGGAGGTTCATCTCAGTCATATCAGCCTGTCAACAAAGTTTCATGGATAGATCAGGTCTAGTTTTGAAGATATTGAAGATTTTTGGTATTGGCAGCAGGGTACAAAAACTTTGAACTCAGTTTTGAAGTCTTTAGAGGCCTTGGATGAGGTCAAAAATTTGGGTGATGAGTGTTTGCATGGGTCAATCTTGTAGAGCACTTCGTGGCATTTCTAAAATGGGGTTATAATAGTCAATCGGGTCAACTAGCGATGACTTATGGTCTCCAGAAGTTGGGCCATCTGAAATGGCAGAAAATAATTTTCCTTCAAAATTTATGTTCGGGTTTCAAAAGTTATTTTGAGCTGAGTTTGATGTAATAAATTGAAAAATAAAATAATTCTAAGTTTGGTCAGCCCTTAGGGCTAAATTTCTGGAACCTTCTCGGGCGGTGGAAAATGCCTATATAAGGAAGGCCCATAGTGTTGTCTAGGGAGTTCTAGGTAGTAGATTTGGGTATTGATTCAAGGCTTTGTTCTACAGAATATTGTAAGGGAATGCCCATGTGGCTTTGCATATTGTAATTCTAAAAGTTTGTAATTCCACATTTGTGGAGATAATAAGAAGCCAATTTTCTATTCTTGCATATTATTGTTGTTGTTTCTCTGTTTCTATTATGTGTTTGTGGTATTAAGGGGAGCACCTTTCATCAAGTGGTATTAGAGTAGGAGTTCCTGAGCATGTAAATAGCTCGCCAATTGTGAGGTAATTTTCACCAAGACCATGGTGAGGGTTTCAACGCGCATTGTGAAAATGCCTCCATGAAGGGAACATGGTGGAAGAGCTAGTGTTGTAACATCTGAGGTTAGAGTGCTCCAGAGACAAGTGCAAGCATTGCAAGAAGAGATTCATAGAGGAATGAATCTTAATGTCAGAGATGAAAGCGAGGATGAAGCTAAAGAAGAAGATCAAGAAGGGGAAGTCAAAGTTGTGAACCAGGAGGAAGAAATACTTTTTTAGGTCATTTTCAAGATTGGGAAAAGACCTAAGATTGAGGTTCCTGCATTTTCAAGAAATCTTAACCTAGAGGAGTTGATCAACCAGATTAATGAATGTGAAGAATATTTTGAGTATGAAGATATTGAGGATCCTGATAGGGTCAAATTCACGAAGGCCAGACTGAAAGGTCATGCGAAGATCTGGTGGCAAGAGATTCAATTGGAGTGAAATAGAAGAGGGAAAGATAAAATCACAAGATGGGATCAGATGGTGGATAAATTAAAGTGACAGTTTATCGCTGTTGATTATGAGCTTGACCTACTAAAGAAAATGTAAAGTTTGAAGCAAGTGGGATGATAGGAGTATACAGAGGAGTTCTATCAAATCCTCATCAGAATAGGCCATGCGAAAGATGATAAGGAGAAAGTTGCTTGTTACCTTAATGGGTTGAGGTCCAGCATTCAGGAGGAGCTGAATCTGGTTCAAATGAATAGTATTGAAGAGGCATACGAGTTTTCCCTAAAAGTAGAGGAAAAGTTGAACAAGAAGTTTGAGAGTAGACAAAATGGAAGAGGTCATGATGGATGATCTGGTGGATGGTCATATGGAGGCCAAAATGAAGATTTGAAAAAAAAGGATGAGGCTAGTAGCATTCAAAATCAGAGAGGAAACAATTCCAATCCTTTCCAAGATCAAAATAATAGAGATTAGAGAGGAAGAGGAAGAGGATAAGGTTCAAGAAGAGGAGGCTTCCATGGAACATGTTTTCACTATAGAGAAGGTCATAGGGCATTTGAATGTCCTCAATGCCAAGAAAGGATGAATAGGAGGAATGAAGGCCAGGCCAGAGTGGCACATGTAGATGAAGATGCTAGATCGTCAAATTTTAAAGATGTTGAAAAAGGAGAAACATTGATCAACAGAAGAGTCCTACTGAGTAGTGAGAATGAACCTGAACAATGGAGGAGCCTGTTTCACACTAGATGTGAGTGTGAGGGTAAATGTTGTGATGTGATTATCAATAGTGGAAGTACTAAAAATTTGGTGTTAGAAGAGATGGTGACAAAGTTGAAGCTCAAGAGATAGAAACACCCACATCCATATTAGATTGTCTGGGTGCAGGATGACCACAAGGTTATGGTCAGTGAATAGTGCCTAATAAAGTTCAAGATCGGCAGGTACCAAGATGAGGTACTATGTGATATCATATCTATGGATGCATGTCATATGTTGTTGGGTAGACCGTGGTAGTTTGGCAAATGTGATGTACATGATGGTCATGTGAATACCTATTCCCTGACAAAGGATGGAGTGCGACATAAGCTAAAGCCATTGAAGGAGACCGAAGAAAAGGTATGTGGTAATGCAAGAATAACATTTGTTGATGAAAGAAAATTCTTAGATGGTATGAGGCATGAGCATGTGTGTTTTTTTTTAATTCTAAAAGCTGGTAAAGAAGAACTAGAGGATGTACCTGTAGAGGTTGTAGATTTGTTGAATGAGTTTTAGGATATTGTATTTGATAATGTACCTGATGGATTACCATTGATAAGGAAGATCAGTCATCAAATGGATTTGATTCCAGGAGCCAGTTTGTCAAACAAGGCAGCACACAAAATGACACCAACAGAAAGTGAAGAGTTGAACAGACAAGTACATGAGTTATTGCAGAAGGGGTTGATTCGAGAGAGTCTGAGTCCCTGTGCTGTACCAATGGTATTAGCACCAAAGAAGAATAGAGAATGGAGGATGTGTATAGATTCCAGAGCAATAAACAAGATCATAATTAAGTATAGGTTTCCATTGCCATGAATGGATGATATTATGGATTGTTTGAGTGGAGCTGTGTATTTCTCAAAGATAGATCTGAAGAGTGGATATCACTAGATTCAGACCAGAGAAGGAGATGAATGGAAGATTGCCTTCATGACAAAGGAAGGATTGTATGAGTGGTTAGTCATGTCTTTTGGGCTAACCAATGCACTGAGCACTTTCATGCGGCTCATGAATGAGGTTCTGAAAGAATTTTTGGGTAAGTTTGTCATTGTGTACCCAGATGATATTTTGATCTTTGGTAAGACATTGGAAGAGCATATGGTGCATATTCGTATGGTGTTTGAGAAGTTGAGAGATGAGAAATTATTGATTAATTTGAAGAAGTGCAGTTTTGTGAAGAAAGAGTTAGTGTATTTGAGATTTGTAGTTTCAACAGAAGGTCTAAAAATGGACCCAGAGAAGGTACAAGCTATCCTTGAATAGCCTACTCCAAGGAGTGCTACCGAGGTAAGATCTTTTCATGGTTTAGCTAGTTTTTACAGAAAGTTTATTAGACATTTTAGCAGTATTTGTGGTCCCTTGACTGAGACAATGAGAGAGGATAGAAAAGAGTTTAAGTGGACTATTAGGGCAGAAAAAAGTTTTCAATTATTGAAATAAAAAGTTATAGAACAACCTATTTTAGCACTTCCAGATTTTAATAAGGTGTTTCAAGTAGACTGTGATGCTAGTAGTACTACAATAGGAGCTATTATTAGCCAAGAAGGTAAACCTGTTACTTATTTCAGTGAAAAGTTAAATGATGCCAAGAGAAAATATTATGTTTATGATCATAAATTTTATGCTATAGTTCAGGCATTCAAGAAGTGGAGACACTATCTGTTTCCTAAGGAGTTTGTTTTGTATACTGATCATCAAGCTTTGCAATATTTGAATAGTCAAGGAAAGTTAAATCAAAGGCGTTTGAAATGGGTTGAGTTTTTGTAGAGTTATACATTTGTTTTGAAACACAGAAGTGGAAAGTCTAACAGGGTTGTAGATGCTCTTAGCAGAAGGCAACTATTGCTGACAGAGATGCAAATTGAGGTGGTTGGGTTCAAGGAACTCAAAAATTTGTATCTAGAGGATCCTGATTTTGGTGAAGCTTGGAAAGTTTGTAAAGAACCTGTTACTCTAGATAGGACGAAGTGGCTGGATTTTATCATCCAGGATGATATGCTATTTAGAGAGAATCAGTTGTGCATTCCACGAAGTTCTATGAGGGAGAATCTCATCAAGGAGAAGCATAGCGGAGGATTGGCTGGACATTTTGGTCGAGATAAAACCCTTGCTTTGGTTAGTGAAAATTATTATTGGCCACAGTTGCAGCAAGATGTCAAGAAGTTTGTACAGAGTTGTAGAGTATGTCAGATGGTGAAAGGAGTGAATCAGAATATAGGGTTGTATCAGCCATTACCTATACCAGAGAAGCCTTGGGAGGATATCAGTATGGACTTTGTTCTTGATTTACTAAGGACATAGCGGGGACATGATTCAATTTTTGTAGTACTTGACAGATTTTCGAAGATGACACATTTTATTCCCTGCAAGAAGACTAATGATGATTTTCATATAGTAGAATTGTTTTTCAGAGAAGTAGTGAGACTACATGGTTTACCAAAGACCATAGTTTCAGATAGAGACACTAAGTTCATTAGATATTTTTGGCATACATTGTGGAAGAAGTTGAAGATAGATTTGAAATTTAATTCATCACATCATCCACAGAATGATGGACATACAGAGATGGTCAATAGGAGTTTGGGAAATTTACTGAGATGTTTGGTTAGAGATAAGCCAACAGGATGGGATTTGATTTTACCACAGGCAGAATTTGCATATAATAATTCTGTCAACACCTGAGCATTGGTAAATCACCATTTCAGATTGTACATGGGAGTAGTCCCAGAAATGCATCTGAGTTGAGAAAGATAGATAAAGGAGAAATAAGTAGTGTTGAAACTGAGGATTTTGCAGAATATTTGAAGAACATCCATGAGGAGATGAGGAAGCATATTACCAAGATGAATGCGCAGTATAAGGCTAAGGCAGATGAGAAAAGGAGACATAAGAAATTTCAAGTTAGAGATGAAGTCATGGTTCATTTGTGGAAGGAGTGATTTCTAATTGGTACATATAACAAGTTGAAAATGAAGAAGTTTGGGCCATGTAAGATACTGAAGAAGCATGATTCAGAAAATGCATATGAGGTAGAATTGCCTACTGAGCTGAATATTTCACCAGTGTTTAACATTTTAGATTTGACAGAGTATCATGAAGGAGGTGTTGAAGATGAGGTTGTAGCAGCACAGTGGAGTATTCTAGCAACCAATTCAGATATCAAAGAGATTGAAGACATACTGGATAGTCATGTTGACAGAAGCACAAGGAACAGGACATATGAAGAGTATTTGGTCAAATGGAAAGAACGACCTGTTGAAGATTCATCATGGCTAACAAAGGAGGAGGTTAACCATCATGGTTTTCCTCTGCACACCTAAGTCTTGATGGGGTCACTTCTCAAATTACCCTAGGTGTCCGATGCAGGAGCATCCTGGGTGTAAGAGCAATCTTGCATCACCCAAAAATATTTTTATTTTTGTATTCAATAAGGGCTATCTTGTGCAGAGCTGCTATTTATGGAAACTTGTTATTTTTAGTAAGTTGGTCTTACGATCTCAGAATGTTCTGATTTTACATGTGGAGGTTCATCTCAGTCATATCAACCTACCAGCAAAGTTTCATGGCTAGATCAGGTCTAGTTTTGAAGATATTGAAGATTTTCGGTATTGGCAGCAGGGTACAGAAACTTTGAACTCAGTTTTGAAGGCTTTAGAGGCCCCAGATGAGGTCAAAAATTTGGGTGACAAGTGTTTGTGCGGGTCAAGCCTATAGAGCGCTTCGTGGCATTTCTGAAATGGGGTTATAATAGTTAATCAGGTCAACTGGTGATGACTTATGGTCTCTGAAAGTCGGGCCACCTGAAATGGCAGAAAATAATTTTCCTTCAAAATTTTTGTTTGGGTTTCAAAAGTTATTTTGAGCCGACTTTGATGTAATAAATTAAAAAATAAAATAATTCTAAGTTTGGTCGGCCCTTAGGGCTAAATTTCTGGAACCTTCTCAGGCTATGGAAAATGCCTATATAAAGAAGGCCCATAATGTTGTCTAGGGAGTTCTGGGTAGTAGATCTGGGTATTGATTCAAGGCTTTGTCCTACAGAATATTGTAAGGGAATGCCCATGTGGCTTTGCATATTGTAATTCTAAAAGTTTGTAATTTCACATTTGTGGAGATAATAAGAAGCCAATTTTCTATTCTTGCATATTGTTGTTGTTGTTTCTCTGTTTCTATTATGTGTTTATGGTATTAAGGGGAGCACCCTTCATCATTCATGTACACTGATGCAGATTGGGCAGGATGTGTTGATGATAGAAAGATTACTTCAGGTGGTGCAGTGTTTCTTCGTGATAGACTTGTCACTTGGACAAGAAAGAAACAACATTGTATTTCTCAGTCAACAGCAGAAGCGGAGTATGTTGCAGCAGCCTTGAATTGTTCTACAATTGTTTGGATCAAGCAAATGATAAAGGATTTTGGAATTCAGATTGATTATCCTATTGTTATTCACTGTGATAACACTAGCACTATCAATATGTCTAAGAACCCTATGATGCATGCAAAGGAAAAGCACATTGAGATCAAGTATCACTTCCTAAGAGAAAAAGTGGTAGAGAAAGAAGTCAAGTTGGACTATGTGAGTACTAAAGATCAGTTGGTAGATATATTCACAAAGCCCTTGCCTAAGGATACTTTTGAGTATCTCAAGGAGAAGTTGGGAGTAATTCCCTTCTTTGATTCTACTTAGAAGAAAGAAGGAAAGGCATCAGTCCTTAGGGACTAGTGGAAGGTTGACTACTCTACCTCAAGAGTAGTATTCGTGCTTAAAATGAATGGTGCCCTTTGCCATTGATGTCAAAGGGGGAGTAATGTATAAAGTCATGAAAAAAAAAAAAGTAAAAGGAGGAGTAATATACTAAGGGGGAGCATCATTCAATTGTGACAATATTATAGTTGAGCAAATGGAGAATGTTAGAAAATATTGCATCAGTTGGAGGATTCATCTTTGGGGGAGTTTTGAAGAGGAAATGGAGAATGTTATAAAAAGAAATGTTCATTTGGGTTGGTGGTGGTTTTTCATTCCACGTGTTTTCATCAATGCCAAAGGGGGAGATTGTTGGAGATTTGTCAGTAGGCCAGTACTAACTGTATGTTTGTCATTGATGACAACATATGGAAAGTATCATGCGTGGAAGTCTTATGCAATAAGCTTTCAGTATATGAAGCATGGACATGATATCAACATGATATCATGGTCACAGAGGTTAACTGTTAGTACAAATAGTTATATAGCAACTGGTGTCAACAGAGTAACAAACAATGTTCTATGTATGGTTGTCCGTACAGTTATCATGGAGCCTTGCGCGCTTGGATATATGTTGAAGACATATTAGTGATGTTTCAGTTATGGACACATAGCCTTTTGATAAATGAAAGTGAAGTTATGCAGTCACTATTCACCAGTAGCAGTTTCCTATGTTTGTTCAAAAGAGCTGACAGAGATTTTATTGGTTCTTTAGTTGCACCTATCTTTAGGGTATGCACCCTTGGAGTTATTCTTGGAGAAGTGTTATTGATGTTTGGTTAAGAGCGCATGAGTTAATTCAGCTTACAAAAAAAGTTTCACTTATTTTGGTAGAGCCGACAGTGTGTAGCGTGCATCTACAATTATCTTATTGGACAAGTCCCAGAATGTGTTGTGTGCATAGTAGAGCCGACAAAATGTTTATTGAAGTTTGTTATGGTTTCTCTAATATGATTTCAAGGTGGTTATAATAGGCTGACTTGATTATATCATTTGGAGGAAAGATATTTATAGGCAGTCATTTGTGATTGCTTGAGTGTGGTTCATGGTTGATTAAGAAGAGTAGAGCAGAGTGTACAAAGTGTTGAGCCATTAGAAGAAGGTCTATGTGACCAAGTAAAGTACTTGTGCTATTCATTGGAACTGATCCAGACAACAGGTCAAAGCACAGTTCACCAATATCCAAATATAGTATGTATCCATTAAACAGAAGGTTGTAGCCTTCGCCCATTTGAGCAGTGAGCTCTCAGACAGTGCATCCTCTCCCCTAATAGGGACAATTGTAAAAGACTCCTAATAAGGTCCGACCCTTGACTAGGTCTACTATACTTAATATATTGTAATGCTACTCCTAACAGGGTAAAGGATCTTCTAACAATGATCATTATACACTAGTACAAAATATTAGTAAGTATCAAGTCCCGCCACAGTTTTTACCTATTTGGGTTTCCCCGTAATGAAAATAATGGTGTTGTGTTAATGTGTTTTTTTTATCGTGTTTATGTTTTATGTTTAAGTATACTTAATTGGATAAAGAATTGAATCTTGTAGCTAACTGATTCACCCCACCCCCCTCCGCCCCCCCCGGCCGCCCCCTTCCCCTCCCCCCCTTAGTTATCTCTTGGGACTATTCCTAACATCTAGAAGAATGTTGTTTTCTAAGTAAACTTAAGAAAATGTGTATAAAATAAACATGTACACCAACATGAACATAAAGTAAACATTAAGATATGAATTCAAGACTTGACTAAAATTGCAAGGTTGTAAAAATGACAAAAACTAATACTCATATAAGCATGAGATAAGCTTGAAAAAGACAAGAACATATACTCAAAACAGATTGTAAAGTTTACAACCAAGACATAATACAAGCTATTACACTTGAGCCTACAAGACTAAAATTAAGAGCCAAAATCATTGTGATGTAATTCAAGAATTATCTATATTACAACAATAAGAGAGAAGTTTAGAGACCACAACAAAACTGACCTTACACCATTGAACATATGCTTGAATACAATATATGCAGACTTATAGATGGTTAAGTACAATTCTAATTAAGACCAAGACTCTGAGTTCCTACTTTTATATTTCTAATCATTTTTTTTTTAATGATCTCTTATATTGTGTATAGTTTGAAAAACATATCTTATTTGATTCATAATAAAGTAGCAATATGTAAGAATTTTGTGAATTAGTACGAGTTAACTTGTATTTGTGTATGTGTAGGATTCTAACTTTTATCTACATAATGAGACATGTAAAGATTTTACTTGGAAGGCGTTAAGAAGTTACAAACCACAATCTATTCTTGTTATGTCAAGTCATATAAAGAATTATTTGAAATAGAAGGATTGTAAGTACTTGTGTACGCTGAATTGCCCTACTAAGATGATGTAGATCAATAAAACTGCTTGCTACGGACCTTAACAGCGTTAAATAGTAACTCTAAATCGGAGAGAATATTGTGCCAACACATTTGCCGGACGATTTGATATGGGAATAGTCGATATAATAAAGTAGCTTTAATATTATATATATAGGTACGGACAAAGTTTTCAACTCAATGGCGAAGCAAGCACTGTATCTTTTCCTTATAAAGTTAAAACTCTGTTTTGAACCAGGAAAAAAGCGGCATGACAAGACATAATTAACACGGGCAAGCTTTTCCTGAGCAGAAGTCAAGTCGTACGGGATGATCATTCTTATTTTGCGACGGAGGATGGTAGCGATAACCACCATGCTACACTCATTTTGAAATTTTGTGTTTTATTTTTCTTGGTATTTCAGATATACTCTCATACTACTAGTTTTTGCAAATGGCTACGTAGTCATCAAAATGCATTCATTTCATACGAAGTAAATAAAACTGCGGGGCTGGTGCATTTTGGTGGCCTTATAGACGTCATCACTTTGAAGAATGGTTCGTTTTTTTTATTCGAATTCTCAATTAAAAGTCTAAGACGGGTCAACTCTAAAGAATAAGATAAAATAAAGTTAAATAAGGTCAAGTTTAAATAATAAAAACTGATGCAGTCTCAAGTGGACTATCTTATCAAGTCCTATTGTTCAAGGACAAATTTACCAAAATGGTTTTGTGAGATACAACTTCTCACATCAAATAGACCCTTCCAAGACACTTCTTCCGTCTTCCAATCTTAGGATCACTCACACGGACCCAAACCCAGATCTTTAAATGATCATCACTCCTCCATTACCTGACATCTCTTCCACTAGACCCCACATCCTAAGGCCTATACTAACTCAACTCATCTACCAATGCAAATTTGATTTGGGGTTGTGACTGTCCCAATCCACCAACACTC
The DNA here is from genome assembly GCA_027943335.1 of Chamaecyparis obtusa. NCBI lineage: Eukaryota > Viridiplantae > Streptophyta > Pinopsida > Cupressales > Cupressaceae > Chamaecyparis > Chamaecyparis obtusa. Next base: position 1,147,360 of record BSBK01002478.1, read on the forward strand.
CACTCCCCTTCAATAACCTATCAACTTCGATCGCTCTCTATGGATCCACAACTCCTTGACACAAAGAGGAACTCTCAACTCATTCCCCACACAAAATATACTCCCTTCACCAATATTGGACCTCACTTGGTCAAATAAACAACACTACTTCTCAATGTCCCCTAAGATAGTAGGACTGCAACTTTAAGAACAGTCACATTAAACACCCTCCTAATAAAGTGATACTTCACCCTTAAATAAAATAGAACACCTTAACACCCTCACAAACTTCCTAAGGCTTCACCCACACTCATTTTCATCTTTAACTCACTATCATTGTATCTCTAAAGTGAGACAAACAAGATTTCCTATTACTGTCCTAACTGTGACAGTCTACACAAACCTCTGCACTTTTTGTTGTCTAGCCCTTCCCATGGACACTTTTTCTTCTCCAAGACCTTGGACGTGAAGTGGACTCTCCCTCCAGCACTCCTATGTGTCTCCAAGACCATAGCACTCCTCTGTTGTGGGCAAGCCTTCAATTCCAACTGTGATAAACAGTACACTGTTCCCTGTGACTGTACAATCACTTCCTTGACACAAACACGTGCCAAATCATTGCATGGACCCCTGCAACTCCAAGAACAGTAGTGTACACCCCCTCCTCATTACTGCCGAAATGAGAGGTTACTTTCATGTAAATCCTAAGAGAAATTACATTTTTAATCCCTCGGGTTACCTTAAATCAGGGTTCTGGAAGTCTTTACTAAAATGTCGATATCTTTTACAATTCTTAATAAAATTTAATCATTCAAAAGCCAAAATGGACCTAATACATGCTACTATCACTTCCCAGTAAGGATCTTTCAAAGTGACAAAAATTGGTTGCAAAAAACATTAAGAAAGTGACTGTTGTATGCAATAAACCCAGTTTGCAGGATAACACAAAATTTTTAATCGATCAAAAACTTCTTACAACGACCATACCCCTTTGCTTCGGGATTTTACATCATATATATCTCTTGTCAGTCTTTAGAACTGACAACTAAACCATAACCAGCCACACAAACCGACTGAGATCGGTTTGAAACTGACCGTAACTGCCCTTTACCAATCCATTACACTGAATTGTGTGTTGTCAAGTTGACAACAAAGTTGTCAACTCAATTACTAATGAACTTGCCAACATAAATCATTCCCCCTTTACATTCAAATGGTTAATATAGACCTTGTGGAATCATTAAAACATTAAAACTCAAATAGTCTACCCATTACCCCATAACTTAGCCCTTTTAGGCCTTAATGCCAACTTGGCATATTAACATCTTTTGGACTCAAATTGTATTCAAATGGCACTATTGGCCAGATTACATCATTTAATGTCCTTATAGGTCGTATTGGTGTCCACATTCTCTTGGGTCGCCTTGTGACCTTAGTAGCCTCTTGGTGCTCCTACACCATAAACCCACCAAATTGTTAGACAATAAAGATTATATCTTCAAGGAAGAGTCATGATTATCTATTTTGTTGAACACACTTGTGGGCATAGAACCAAGAAGAATCAGTTACACACCAATGAGCGCATCCTACTTTTTGTCATCTTCATCTATAGGCCATTGAACACAGAGAGGAGAAATAGTCAAATTCAAGTAAAGTAACTTGCTAGAGCCTGTCTAACCTAATGTGGCATATCAATGTGAAGAGGATGATGGTGAACTAGAAGGCTAAAATTTCTCATAGATATTATTGTTCATGGTTCATCAAGGAAGTGGTTGAGAGTTGTGATATTTTCTAGTAGGCTAGATACATACATGTTTGTACCGATAGGGAGGAGAGTGAATATGATAGGAGACAAAGAGGAAAACACCTTAGTAAACATATAGAAGAGGCATTATCCTAGTTATCTTAAAATACATATAGAACATAAACATTGAGTGTAGTTTGGTTTCCTTGCACTTGAATTTTCTTAAGTGTATTACAACAAACTATACCTTTAGTATAAAACAAAAAAATAAACATTGAAACTTGTCACAACAATCAATTTCTTTTCATATGCTAGAATATTCATAAATTTGAAAGTGTCAAAATTCTATATTATGTTTACTCTCAAGTCTGTTATAAATATCAAGATTTGAAGTCATGCAACCCTTCACACTTTTCTCACTATGGATAAACCCATTCAAATATAAAGTGTAGTTGTTGTCACAAGCATAAAAAAAGGAGCTTAAGAATCCATTAAACAGTTCTTCATATGTAGTAGTAATGATTTTGATAGCAATATTCCTATCTGTCAACAACCTAACATATGCTTGTGAAGAGGTTGTCAGTAGGAGAGATGGCTAGAAACACTCATAGGAAACATGATTCCTAGTTGATCTAGGATGTGGCTGAAAGGCATGCAACTAGGAGCCATGATTATATTTTTGCAAGTTACCTAAATTCATGTATATGTATAAATATAAAATGTCATTCAGTTTTTTTGAGGGAGAATGGTAGCTATAACCACTATGCTACACTCATTTTGAAATTTTTTGTTTTATTTTTCTTGGTATTCTAGGATAGTCAGTTTTTGCAAATGTCTACGGAATCATCCAAATGCATTAATTTCATACTTCAAAAAATATACCATGGGGCTGGGGTATTTTGGTGGCCTTATAGACGTCATCACTTTAAAGAATGGTTTGTTATCTTAATCTGAATTATCAATTAAAAGTCTAAGAGGGGTCAACTCCAAAGAATAAGATAAAATAAAGTTAAACAAGCTCAACTTTAAAAATAATAAAAACCAACCAAATTGTTAGACAACAAAGATTATATCTTCAAGGAGGAGTCATGATCGTCTATTTTTTTGAATACACTAGTTGAGATGGAACTAGAAGAAATTAGTTACAAACCAATGAGTGCACCCTACTTTTTGACATCTTGGTCATCGAATAAAAAGAGGAGAAATAGACAAATTCAAGTAAAGTAACTTTCTAGTACCTATCTATCCTAAAGTGGCATATCAATGTGAAGAGGATGATGGTGAAACAAAAGGATAAAATCACCCATAGATATTACTATTCATGCCTCATCATGGAAGCGGTTGAAAGTCATGATCTTTCCTAGTAGGCTAGCTACATCCATGGTTGTGCTCGCAAGGGAGAACATGAATATTATGGGAGGAAAAGATAAAAAAAGTGTTAGGATTAGGTAATACTGAGAGGGGGGGTGAATCAGTATTACAATACTTTAATTTAAACTTAAACCAATTGAAAATAAACCATAACAATGTAGAAATAAAAAGAACATAAATGCACAATACATAACTCATGACACCATGATTTTTTTTCAAGGAAACCCTGGCCAAGGGAAAACACCGATGGGGATGGTACCCACAACTATGCACTAAAATATTATATCCCTGTTAGGATATCTATCCCTATTAGGAGCTGATTATTACATAGTACATATCCTTGTTAGAGGAATACAAAGCCCTATTAGGGGTATACAAAAACCTTGTTAAAGGTGGTAAGCATACAACTCTTACAATCAAAATACTGTCTCAAAGAGTTCTCCAAAAATGAACAATACAAGCACTTTCTATGCTTAGATAGTTCCAGTTATAAATCTATCAAATACTAGTCTCACATCTGCTCTTTTCTCTCAGATTTGCATCCATCATATCATTATCACAATCACACTTTTTTGCTTCCACAAAACACTCTATACTTATACAAACTCAACCATCCAGTCGGCTCTCAAAATACTTCACAAAATATAATAAATACTTTTGCAAATAATCAACATAGAGTCAGCAATCATATATTACCAAAGTGTTGGAAATATACAACATCCAACTAACTTAGCACGTTTCCATATCAACTAACATTTCCTCAATCATCACAACTGCTTATGTGCACTATTTCATTGATTCTCTATCTTTGCATACCTTCATAGCACAATATCTTACTGATCTGATCACCAAAATACATGCAACCTTAACTAAAGTTCATACATATCCCAAAATGCCTTCTACTAACTTTGCAAGCCATAATACATCATACATTATCATTGCTAACCAAAAATGTAACACAATATACTGCTATCCTAATTCTATACTTAGTAATTTTCATGATTGTGACTCCACTACCAAAACTCTTTGCATGTGATCACTCTAGCATTAGTGTTTCCATAAATGACAACCCTTAAGTGATCCCTAGTGCTCCAAAACATCACTTGCCAATAAAAAAAACCTTAGTAAACATACACGAGGCATTATTATAGTGATCTTAAAATACTTATAGAAGAGAAACCTTGTATGTAATTTTGTTTCCTTGCAATTAAATTTCCTTAAGTGCATTACAAGAAATGGTACTTTTAGTATAAAATAGAAAAAAGAACATCAACTTGCCAACCCAATTCCTTGCTTTCCATATGTTAGAATATTGATAAATTTGAAAGATTGTGAAAATTCTATACTATATTTATTCTAAAATGTGCTATAAAAATCAAACTTTAAATGATTGTAACATTCATAGGGTATGTGCAGGATCATGGTATGCCAAAAAGTGGCAATGTGAAAAAATAAGCTTTTCACTCGTCCAAAAGCGCACTAATCCATTTTTTTACTTTTTAGTAGGCATGCGTGTCAGTTCACCTGGCCAACCAAAAGCCAAAGCATAGGCCTAATCAGATATCCGATAATATCGAATATTTGGTATTATCGGGTATCCGATAAAATATGATATCTAATTTTTTCTAGTAATTTATATTTACATAGCCCGAACACGTTCAACATTTTCACTGTGAAAATGTTGAACACGACTTAGGGCTTTCGGATATCCGATCAAATCCCATATCTCATTTTGTTAAGATCACCAGATAAGTTCAATTTTTAAGTTTTTATTTTTTTAATTATTTTTTAATAGAAATTTATAGTTTTTTATAGAAAAATTAGGGTTTAAATGAGTTTTTTATATTATTATTTTAGATTGATTATAATTATCTATTTGTGTTCTAATTGTAATTAGACATGGACTCAATTCAATCAGAAAACCCTCCCAATGATCTTGTAAATAATCCAAAACCACCTCCCAACAATCCCCCACTTTCAGAAGATGAACTAGTCTCAAACCCTCACCGTTTAGATGAACTCATAGGAGACAATCTAAATCAACTTAGAGGATTTCAAACCACATATGCCAATATCCCCACATTGTGCCCCATGTTTACCACATTGAACTCAATTATTGAAAACATGGAGAAACTTATATAGCAATTTAATGTTTCACTTCTTTGGCGCGATTCCATGCATGCCCAGTTTGACGATGGGCTTGACTATGATCAAGTTATGAACCTAAACATAACAAAACATAACATATGTAATCTTTTTGTGGATCCCAAAACCAGTCTAAAAGTGGACCTAGAAAACCCAAGTCGTCAATTAAATGGTGCACAAATAATGCAATACATGACAACTTTTGGGACCACTAGTGGATGGTTTTTGATAGACCACCTCACAACAATTTGGATGTCCCATTTTATTTCATTAAAAATTTGTATGCTGAATTTGTGCTCAATCACAAGGTCAATTATTGGAGTATGAGACCGAACCAGGGTGTAGGCTTAGGCGCTCCTCAGGACAGGTCATGGGCACACCAGGTGAAATCCCATGCATATGTCCCCCCTCCCAAGATTTCACCACCTCCTATAGTGCAACATCCTGATATTATTATTGAGGCCAACTCATAGACTATTTGAGCCATTCACACCTTGAGTGATTTGTTGGTTACGCAGAGCATGACATTGTTTCCTCCTCATCTTGATGCTTGGGTATGTGGAGGATCATGGTATGCCAAACTAGGCCCTTAAGTGGCAATGAAAATTCAAAAAATCAGGTTTGGGCAAGTTGACATAAAAAATTGAACAAGTTATAAATATTATATCAAAAATATGTAAGAAGATAATCTGTAGAAAATTTAATTTAGTTTCTAAGATACTAGGTCTTTTTTGAAAAATAATTATTCCATATGTTGAAAATTTCAAATTTCAATATAGTAGTACGGAAATTTTAGGAAAAAGATAAGAAGTAGGTGTATGTCTAACCACCTTAAACACAATCAAATGATTTTTTTTTAACATAATTCTAGATATAAGTAGTAGACTCATGTCCAAATGTGACACATATTTGTTTGTAATTTGTTTCCAAGTAAATAATTAATTATGATTTTTCTTCTACAACTTTTCCATAATACAAAAAATCTTGTGTCTGACCATGTTAACTTAGTCTAAAATTTAACAAATTGAAAACTTTCTTTATTTTTCTTGTAGTAGGAAAAGCATAGAATGTGACACATATTTTGGATTTAAAAAATGTTAGACAGTTTGAAAGTTATAGCTATTTTTTAATAAGTTTATCAATCAAGACTAGAAAGATAACAAGTAGGTGTATGTCTGACCACATTAAACAAAATCAAATGATAATATTTTGTTATAAGATTCTAGATAAAAGTAGTAGACTCATGTCCGGATGTGATGTATATTTTTTTGTATTTTTTCTAAGTAAATAATTAATTATGATTTTTCTTCTACAAATTTTCCTGATTATAAAAACTCTCATGTCTGACCACTTTAACTTAGTCTAAACTTCATTAAATTAAAAAAATTATTTTTTATTATTGTATTAGGTGAAGCATAGAATGTGATGTATATTTTAGATTTTAAAAATGTTATATTATTTGAAAATTATAGTTGTTTTTCAAAGAGGCTATCAATCAGGACTTCTTTTCAACATCGACACTTTTTGGCATACCATGATCCTGCACATACCCACTTATGGCCCTTCCACATCCTCCACAAGCTCACATGTTTGTGTGCCCCACACTTGCATTATGTGCAAGGATATATGCTTAGGTCCCCTGAATGATAGTGATGCATATGTTGGAAAGTTGACTATACTCATATATATGACTTAATATAGTGTTGTCATTATGGCAACAAAGTCATATAGTGTTTTGGAGTCAGTGCACTTGATGAGAAGATCAGAAATTGGCTAAGTGTAGAAGACTAGACAGTTAGTAGAGCACCAGTAGTTCAGAGCATCAACGCACATGCATATGACTGAGTTATGGTATGCGCCCTAGAAGATAAGATGGTAAGAGTGTATTCATGCTTAGTCTATGAGCATATAATCAGATATGTAAGTATGACAAAGTTATAGATAGTTGAAGTTACACAGCCAGTGAATGCCAGAATAGAACAGAGTATGCAACCAACTGATAGAAATTTGATTAGCGACTATGTTACTATTTTGTAAAGGCTATGCACGTATTGTAATTAGGTTGTAGACATATAATTATGTTTGTTTGTAAACATGCTTGAGCCAATTCAATTGGAAGCATTGTATGTAATCGGTTAAAGGGCTGACCTAGTTAATTATTTTGTATGCGCATATAAATATTAGATGTGCCCTTGTAACTAGGCATGGAAGTTGATATAGAGTTGAAATAAATAGAGCCAAAGTATGCAAAGAGTTGTTAAGATGTATTAGAGCTTTGCAAGAGGTCAAAGCATCAGCACATCAAAGGAACTAATCAGACAAGAAGTGTCACAATGCCAGTTCATCTAGCAGATATAGTGTGTATCCAAGATCATAAGGTTGTAGCCTTCACCACCTGACCAGTGAGCTCTAGGAGAGTGTGTCTACACCCTGAATAGGGTTATTGTAAAAGACTCCTAACAAGGTTTGACCCTTGACTAGGTCACTATACTAAATACATTGTAAAGCAATTCCTAACAGAGTTAAGGATCTTCTAACAGGGATCATAAAACACTAGTACAGATTATTAGTGGGTGTCAATTCCCACCGGGGTTTTGAGTTTCCCCGTAACCAAATTGGTGTTATGTGTTGAGTTCATGTTTCTTATTTATGTTGATGTTCATTTCAGTACTTAAGCATTCAAGTTAAGTTTAAAGAGTAAAGAAAAAAGATTAAATTAAGTGAACACTAATTCACCCACCCCCCCCCCCCTCAGTGTTCCCATTCCTAACAATTGGTATCAGAGCTTTGGTCTTCAATAAAGAAGTTTAACCACTTGAGGAGATCATGGAAAAAGTAGAAATGAAACATCTGAAAAGAAATCTTGAAGCTTCTCTTGAAGACCTGGACAGATCTGAAAAAGAAATTGAAGAACTAAAAGAAAAAGTCAGTGATGCTCAAGTAGTCATCAAAAGGCTAAGAAAAGATTTGAAAGAATTCCCTACCAGTGATTTAGGGATAATGATCAAGAAGCTGAATGAAGAAAATTCATCCTTGAAAGAATGAATTGAAGAATTGGATGATAAGCTAACCAACAATCAAGAAGTCTATGATGAACATATCAAAGAGAACCTTCAACTAAATAAAGAATTGAGGCAAGCAAACATGGAAATCTTGGAGCTAAGAAACAACAAAGAAAGATTGGAATCTGAATTGAAAGAGGCTAAGAATCACATTGATAAATTACACACAAGCAAGGATCTAATTGAATCTCAACTGTATTCTCAAAAGCTTAAAGGAGATACCAGTGGAATTGGATTCAATGAAGCACAAAATTAGATTGACAACATGCGAGCAAGAATGAAAGCACCAGAAGACACCACAGATGCTAAGGAGACTGGAAGTTAGACTAAAGATAATGTTGAACCATCCAAGAATGAGCACAAGCTAGTAGATCAAATTTGTTATGAATGTAACAAGCATGGACATATAGCAAGAAATTGTACAAAGGTAAGACCTTTCAATGGTTACTATTATTCATGCAGTAAATTTGGTCATAGAGATATGAATTGTAAGACAAGTCAGAAGAACAAGACTCGGCATAATCAAAGAAATCAGAATTAGCCAAATGTAAGAAGTTCTCATAATGTTGCGTGTCAGATATGTAACTATAATGGTCACTCAGCTCGAAAGTGTAAAATGGTAAACCATGTAAATTCACCAAGGAATATAAGGCCTCCAATTATTTGTCACTCATGTAACAAGGCTGGACACATCTCAAAGTTCTGTAGATCAAGAACGCAAAGCCAAGAAAGACCTAAAAAGCTAGAAGAATCAATACTGGATACCAAAGGAGAAGTCAACTTTGTGAAAGCTTCAGAAGATGTGAGCTTGATTTGGTTAGAGGAAAAGAAGGATAAGGTTGATGAGAATGTATTCGATGCATCCATAGTGGATGCACCCTCTACATCTGAATGAATGGCCCTCAAAGTCATAGGGGGAGCTAATTTAGCTCTAAACCCCTACTCAGCTGGTATACTCACTCTCAAAGTATGCGCCTTTGGACTTAATCTTTTGGAGACTAGCAGAACCTATGTGCAAGAGCACACTAGCTGATTGACAATAGAATGAAAGTTGGAGATTTTCAATGATAGTATGGTTTATGCAGCAAGCATTAATGACTGAATTTTTACTTTAAAGTACATAGAAGCTTTTAGATCTCTCATTGCATTTGAATTCAGAGCGATTGGAGAGAAGAGGAACCCTAGCATTTGTTTGTGAAGGATTGCAAATTGATTCACCGGTGTTTGGCACGTGCATTTGATTGGTTGTAGAAGACCTAATCCATCGCACTAATTCAGAAGTCTTTGAGATCATTTGGAAAGAGATATACAAGTAATGGCTACTCAGATTGTATTTGATGTGGTGGAGAAGAAGAGATTTGTGTTTAAGAGGCATCCATTCAAATCCACACTTGATGACCAAAAAGGTGCATTCTCCTGCACTCCCATGGGTGTAATGCATGTGGAAGATATCAGGGCATATATATATTGCATGAAGGAACTAGTAGGTTTGGATAGAATAAGAGCACACATGGAAACAATGATGAAACCTGATAAAACCTTCATGAATGAGTATGTGCAATTGGAAAATCATCCTATAATGGAATATGCTATGGAATATGAGTTCTATGAGTTGGAATGGATCAAGATCCTACTCAGTAGGATCCATGATGACCTATTTTAGATAGGGGAAGTACTGATTATGATAACAGGAGATCTAATTCATGAGATTATAGGACTCTCAAGGTCAAGCACCATTCTTCCAATGGACAAGGATGTCATAAAAATTGTAGAACGGGCTTGTAAATCAAGAAGTGATAGGCGTGGAATGACAATAGAGCCTATAGAGGAGAAATATATCAAATTGATGTCCATGATACTGGTAAATAGGTTCTAGCACACCAGCAGAGTAAACAACGTGTTAGTGGCCACCATTCTAGCAACAATAAGATTGGTAAGAGAGAATGGAGAGTTTAATCTATGTGTGATCTTGTGCACACAGCTAATAGACAACATAAAATCCATCAAGCACGACAAGACTGAGATATTCAGGTTTGGGTCTTTAATAATCTATATGTACTTCCATATTCTTGGAAAGGTGTCTGATTTGTATCTAGACAAATCTATTCCTACTATGCCATGAATATCCTTTAAGGCATCCACAGAAAGTACCCTTAAGGACTACATGGAATTGGAGTTGAAAACATTTAGAGTGAGAATGCAGATGAGGTATAGGATACCTGAAAAAGATAGTTGAAAAATACAAGGATAGTATTTATTTCATGGTAGAAACTAATACAACATGCATGGAGGTTGTTGAACCAAGAACAAAGTGGATTCATCCACTGGGATATGAAGTTGAAGAGCCTATTCCAAAGGCTTATGCTCAAGTTATGTTGTTAGCACCTAAGGACCTCAATGAACCTTGATGGGGGACTTATGAGGAGAAAACAAGAGAAGTAGATGATGTGTTGAACAGTGCAGTAACAAAAAGAAAAGTTGCCAAAGTTACCTTGGAGATTTTGAAAATTCATGGAGTATCTCAAGAAGACCTAGACAAAGCAAGGCAAGAGAAGATTTCTTTGGAAATAGAGAGTGCATCTACAATAAAGACAAAATTTGATGATCCAAAGATGAAGAAGGTGAAAATTAAGAAATTAGATGATCAGAAGGGTAAAATAGTAGTTGCCCCTCCTACGCCCACAGAAACAATTGACCTTACTACTCCTCCTGAGTATAAGGAAATGCCTAAGAGGAAGAAAGAGATCAGAACTAGTCATCCATCCTCACGAGCAACAAGAAGAAGGAAGAATACTCAAGCACCTCCAGAAGTAAGTTTCAAACCTAGTCTCACTGTGTTAAGTACAAGGATTGTTGATGAAGGTAGAGTTGATCAAGTAGGAAATTTCTATGAGAAATATAGTGAGATTGACAAATCAAAGATTCATGGAATGATTGTCAAACAAATGCTGAAGTTTAAAAATATAGTCCTAGAACTAAAAATAGTGATTCCAGACAATGTATGGAACATTTTGGAATTCTTGAAGAGATGGACAAATGAAGAAGATCTGAGAATAAGAGAGAAAATTCTAGATGAAAGTCTCCCAGTATGTTCTCTTGAAGAGAAAGCCTTGTTGTTAGATTTGGTGAAACCACACCTCCGGACTAAGACAAGAACACTACATATCATGGATAGAAATTATGAGTTAGTATCTAAAGAGACAGAGAAAGTCTTTTTGAAGGTATTCTTGAACAGACACATGTATCCATCTACTGTGCACACAACTCAATTGCCTCTTAAGGAAGCCTAGGAGTCAGAGACCACAAAGGTATCAATGACAGGTCCTCAGGATTCAGCGCCTGTAGTAGAAACACATACAGAGGCAGAAAATTTTATGCCCATGATAGAGTCACTAAAAGATAACACTATCATCATTGACAATGTAGAAATAGCCATGGCAGCCACAGATAGAGACCTGAATAAGTTTGAGGAAGCTTTTGTGAGAACACAAGAAGCTAAAATCCTTTGCAGTAAAAATTCACCCAAGCCACATGAAGAAGTACACATTGAAGATACAACAGATGAAAAAGAAGAAGAGAAGGAAACAGAAAAAGAAGAGCAAGAAAAAGAGGAATAAAATATGGAAGAATAAAAAGAAGAGGAAAAAGGAAATGAAACACCAGATAATCCATTTGTTGAAATGCTAAGGAAAGTAAAGAAATAAGTGATGGATAGCACTCCTATCACTCCTTCAGCATCATTGTTGTCAAGCTTGACACCTGACACCACTAGTTTGGACTCATGGGGAGAAGAAGACTTGATCAAGTTCAGTATCTTAGCTATGGAGAAGGCTAAGGATAAATAGGTAATGAGGAATCCCCTCCTTGTAGAATCAATAAATATCCTGAACAAATTGTTACCAACAGATAAGAAAGTGTCCAAGGTACACTTTGTTGATGATGTAACTGCAATTCTTTCGCAATTCAAGAGTATTTTCTCTAACTTGGAAGAATCAGCATCATTAGTTGTAGAGGAGAAGTATATGAAGAAAAGAAAAAATGAGTTGGTCAGTAACTTCTCACTAGATCTTAGTTCACTCAAAGTTGGACAAGAAACTTTGAAAGAGTTTGCAGCAAAAGGAAGGAAAATTATTGCTGACAGTATGAATCAAGATAAGTTGACAACCGATCACTACAAGAAGATTCAAGAAGCAGAGGCCATGATTGAAAAAGTGGGGAAGTCAGTAGAAGATCCCTCTACTGATATAAACATGTTTAATAATGTATATCTGGGACAAATTGACAAAATTGAGAAGGCGGAAAAGGAGATGTCAAAGATAAGGGCTAGGTGGACTCAACTTAGAAATGCTCTTGCACCCTCCCTAGATGTGTTGAATCAAAATATCAAGGAGATCGATGCCACCATGGTGATATATGATCAAGGTCCTAGTTCATAGTTGGAGAAGATGGAGAAACTACAATATGCCTTATGTGCCCATCTCCAAACAATCAATGCATTGATTGCATTTTGGAAGCAAGAGATCCAAAATTTACAAATTGCATACCTGGATGTACTTTTAGTGTAAGTACTTGTACAGATTCATTTTTGTAATAACTTTGCCATTAATGTCAAAGTGGGAGTATGTATAGAATATGGAGCTATAGCTATGTAAACAAAATGTATAGTAACAAGATATAACAGAGATATTTAAGATAGAGTATGATTAAGTGTATTTTGTATTTGGGTATGTGCAAGAAGATGAGGGGCCAAAAAGTGGCGATGTAAAGAAATCCACTTTTCAATCGTCCAAAAGTGCATGAAAACGTATGTTGACTTTTTAGTAGGCCTGGGTTTCAGTACACCTGGGCAAACCTGACACCAAAGCACAAGCCTAATCGGGTACCCGATTTAGCCGGGTAAATCGAGTACCTGATTTTGCCAAGTATGAAAAAATGGCGGGAGTATATGAAAAATTTGAATTTTTGAAATTGGGTAAATCGGGTACCCGATTTTGCCAAGTAAATTGAACTTTTCTATATAATGTTTAAATATGTATTATATATAATTATATATTAATTTATCTACTTTATATTATAATATCTTAGGGGTTTTAAATTGTATGTCATATATATTTTATATTATAATATTTTATAAATTAATATAATTTTTATATATTAATATGTATTGTATATAATTATATTTAACATTTATATTATATAAATATATGTACAAATTATATATATATATATATAACGTTTAAGGGGTATTAAGGGGTATTATGTAAATATTTTAATATATTTTTTAATATATATTATATATAATTATATATTAATATATATTTTTTATATTAATATGTATTGTATATAAATATATTTAACGAACTTATATTATATTTATATGTACAAATTATATATAAATAGATATATATATATATATATATATATATATATATAATGTTTAAGGGGTATTATGTAAATATTTTATATATTTTTTAATATGTACTATAGATATAATTATATATTAATATATATTTTATATAATAATATCTTATATATATTAATATATAAACTTTATAGATCATAATATTTAAATTGTATGTCGAAAGGGGTTATCAAGACTTCCTGGGGGTCCTAGTATGCCTTATCATGCGTTAGGACCCCTAGGAAGTCCCCATGACCCCTTTTGACACATTGGAATGCTCGAGTGTGTCCGAAGCGGTTGCTTCGGACATACTCGAGCATTCCAATGTGTCAAAAGGGGTCATGGGGACTTCCTAGGGGTCCTAACACATGATAAGGTGTACCAGGACCACTAGAAAGTCCCCATGACCCCTTTTGACTCATGTGAACCCTCCAGTGTGTTTGAAGGGGTCATAGGACCCCTTCGGGCACACTTGAGGGTTCAAATGTGTCAAAAGGGGTCATGGGGACTTCATATGCATCTTAGTACATCTTATCACATGTTAAAACCCCTAGGAAGTCCCCATGACTCCTTTTGACCTCAAGTGTGTCCTAAGGGGTCGTAGGACCCCTTCAAACACACTTGAGGGTTCAAATATATCAAAATGGTTCATGGGGACTTCCTAGGCATCCTAGTACACCTTATCACGCATTAGGACCCCTAGAAAGTCCTCATGACCCCTTTTGACACATTGGAATGCTCGAGTGTGTTTGAAGGGGCGGTAGCACTCGAGCATTCCAATGTGTCAAAAGGGGTCATGGGGAAATCTTAGGGGTCCTAACACATGCTAAGGCATACTAGGACCCCTATGAAGTCCCCATCACCCCTTTTGACACATTTGAAGCCTAAAGTGTCTCTGAAGGGGTCCTACAACCCCTTAGAAAACACTTGAGGGTTCTAATGTGTCAAAAGGGGTCACAAGGACTTCCTAAGGGTGCTAACGCGTAATAAGACATACTAGGACCCCTAGAAAGTCCCCATGACCCCTTTTAACACATTTGAACCCTCAAGTGTGTTTGAAGGGGTCCTACGACCCCTTGGAACACACTTGAGGGTTCTAATGTGTCAAAAGGAGTCATGGGGACTTCTTAGGGGTCTTAATGTGTGATAAGGCATACTAAGACCCCTAAAAAGTCCCCATGACCCCTTTTGACACATTTGAATGCTCAATGTGTCTTAAGGGATCCTAAGACCCCTCAAGACATGCCTGAGCGTTCCAATGTGTTAAAAGGGGTCATGCGGACTTCCTAGGGGTCCTAATGCGTGATAAGGCATATTAGGACACCTAGGGAGTCCCCATGACCCCTTTTCACACATTTGAATACTCAAGTGTGTCTTAAGGGGTCTTAAGACCCCTTAAGACACACTTGAGCATTCAAATGTGCCAAAAGGGGTCATGGGGACTTCCTATGAGTCTTAACACGTGATAAGGCATACTAGGACCCCTAGGGAGTCTCCATAACCCCTTTTGACACATTTGAATGCTCAAATATGTCTTAAGGGGTCTTAGAACCCCTTAAGACACACTTGAGCATTGAAATATGTCAAAAGGGGTCATCGGGACTTCTTAAGAGTCCTAACGCATGATAAGGCATACTAGGACCCCTAGGGAGTCCCCATGACCCCTTTTGACACATTGGAATGCTCAAGTGTGTCTTAAGGGGTCTTAGGGACCCCTTTTGACACATTGGAATGCTCAAGTGTATCTTAAGGGGTCCTAAGACCCCTTAATACACACTTGAGCATTCGAATGTGTCAAAAGGGGTCATGGGGACTCCCTACAGGTCCTAACGCATGATAAGGCATACTAAGACCCCTAGGGAGTCCCCATAACACCTTTTGAAACATTTGAATGCTCAAGTGTGTCTTAAGGGGTCTTAAGATCCCTTAAGACACACTTGAGCATTCCTATGTGTAAAAAGGGGTCATGGGCCCTTCCTAAGGGTCCTAACATGTGATAAGGTGTACTAGGACCCCTAGGGAGTCCCCATGACACCTTTTGACACATTGGAATGCTCAAGTGTGTCTTAAGGGGTCCTAGGACCCCTTAAGACACACTTGAGCATTCCAATGTTTTTAAAGGGGCCATGAGGACTTCTTAAGGGGTCATGGGGACTCCCTAGGGGGGGTCCTAGTATGCCTTATCACATGTTAGGACCCCTAGGGAGTCCCCACGACCCCTTTTGACATATTTGAATATTCAAATGTGTCAAAAGGGTTTATGGGGACTCCCTAGGGGTCCTAACGTGTGATAAAGCATACTAAGACACCTAAGAATGCATACTTAGGGGTCCTAGTACGCTTTATCACATGTTAGAACCCTTAGGGAGTAACCATGACCCCTTTTGACACATTTGAATGCTCAAGTGTGTCTTAAGAAATCTTAGGACCCCTTAAGACACACTTGAGCATTCAAATGTGTCAAAAAGGGTCATGGGGACTCCTTAGGGGTCCTAGTATGCTTTATCACGTGTTAGGACCCCTAGCAAGTCCCCATGACCCCTTTTGACATATTTAAATGCTCAAGTATGTCTTAAGGGGTCTTAATTAGGACCCTTAAGAAGTCCTCATGACCCCTTTTGACACATTGGAATATTCAAATGTGTCTTAAGGGGTCATGGAGACTCCCTAGGGGTCCTAACGCTTGATAATGCGTACTAGGACCCCTAAGGAGTCTCCATGACCCCTTTTGACATATTTCAAGGCTCAAGTGTGTCTTAAGGTCCTAACACTTGATAACGTGTACTAGGACCCCTAAGGAGTCCCCATGACCCTTTTTGACACATTGGAAGGCTCAAGTGTGTCTTAAGGGCCCTTAAGACACACATGAGCTGTCAAATGTGTCAAAAGGGGTCATGGGGACTCCTTAGGGGTCCTAGTATGTGTTATCAAGCATTAGGACCTCTAGGGAGTCCCCATGACCCCTTTTGACACATTTGAAGGCTCAAGTGTGTCGTAAGAGGTATTAAGACCCATTAAGACACATTTGAGCATTCAAATGTGTCAAAAGGGGTCATGGGGACTCCCTAGGGGTCCTAACGCTTGATAACGCATACTAGGACCCCTAGGGAGTCCCATGACCCCTTTTGACACATTTGAATGCTCAAATGTGTCAAAAGGGGTCATGGGACTCCCTAGGGGTCCTAACGCTTGATAACGCGTACTAGGACCCCTAGGGAGTCCCCATGACCCCTTTTGACACATTTGATTGCTCAAGTGTGTCTTAAGGTGTATTAAGACCCCTTAAGACACACTTGAGCATTCAAATGTGTCATAAGGGGTCATGGGGACTCCCTAGGGGTCCTAGTACATGTTATCAAGCGTTAGGATGCCTAGGGAGTCCCCATGACCCCTTTTGACACATTTCAATACTCAAGTGTGTCTTAAGGGGTCTTAATACCCCTTAAAACTCACTTGAGCGTTCTAATGTGTCAAAAGGGGTCTTAAGACCCCTTAAGAAACACTTGAGTATTAAAATGTGTCAAAAGAGGTTATGGGGACTCCCTAGGGGTCCTAATACTTGATATCATGTACTAGGACCCCTACGGAGTCCCCACGACCCCTTTTAACACATTTGTCTTAAGGGGTATTAAGACCCCTTAAGACACACTTGAGCCTTCAAATGTGTCAAAAGGGGTCATGGGGACTCCCTAGGGGTCCTAGTACACATTATCATGCGTTAGGAGCCCTAGGGAGTCCCCATGACCCTTTTGACACATTTCAACGCTCAAGTGTGTCTTAAGGGGTCTTAATACCCCTTAAGACACACTTGAGAATTCCAATGTGTCAAAAGGGGTCTTAAGACCCCTTAAGACACACTTGAGTATTCAAAGATCCATCTGATTGTTCTTGTTTAACCTCCCAATGACTTTGTTGAGTTGCATGATTATCAATAGGCATTGTACAATAGAGCTCTCAAGTTTGTCCTAAGGATTCATCGACCCCTTGAGACACACTTGACTATTGAAATGTGTCAAAATTGGTCATCGAGACTTCCTAGGAGTCCTAACATGTGATAAAGCATACTTGGACCCTTAGGAAGTGCCCAATACCCCTTTCAACTTATTAGAACAGTCAAGTGTGTCCTAAGGGGTCATACAACCCCTTGGGACACACTCGAGTGTTGAAATATGTCAAAAGGGGTCATGGGGACTTTCTAAGGGTTCCTAGTATGTCTTATCATGTGTTATGACCCTTAGGAAGTCCCCATGACCCCTTTTGACACATTAGAACTCTCAAGTGTGTCATAAGGGGTCATACGACCCCTTGGGACATATTTGAGTGTTGAAATGTGTCAAAAGGAGTCATAAAGACTTCCTAGGGGTCCTAATGTCTGAAATAGTGTACTAGGACCCATAGGAAGTCCCCCTGACTTCTTTTGACACATGAGAACACTCAAGTATGTTGTAAGGGGTCATATGGCCCCTTGGGACAAACTTAAGTGCGGAAATGTGTCAAAAGGGGTCATGGAGACTTCCTAGGTGTCCTAATGTGTGATAAGGCATACTAGGACCCCTTTTGACACATTGGACTGCTCAAGTGTGTCTTAAGGGGTCCTACGACCCCTTAAGGCACACTTGAGCATTCCAATGTGTCAAAAGGGGTCAGGGGGACTCCCTAGGGGTCCTAACACGTACTAGGACACCCAGGGAGTCCCCGTGACCCCTTTTGATACATTGGAACCCTCAAGTGTGCCTTAAGGGGTCGTAGGACCCCTTAAGGCACACTTGACCATTCCAAAGTGTCAAAAGGGGTCACGGGGACTCCCTAGGTGTCCTAACATGTGATAAAGCATACTAGGACCCCTAGGGAATCATCGTGACCCCTTTTGACACATTGGAATGCTCTAGTGTATCATAACGGGTCGTAGGACCCCTTAAGACACACTTGAGCATTTGAATGTGTCAAAAGGGGTCACGGAGATTCTTTAAGGGTCCTAATGCGTGATAAAACATACTAGGACCCCTAGGGAGTCATCGTGACCCCTTTTGACACATTGGAATGCTCAAGTGTGCCTGAAGGGGTCATAGGACCCCTTAAGGCACACTTGAGCATTCCAATGTGTCAAAAGTGGTCACGGAGACTCCCTAGGTGTCCTAATGCCTGATAAAACATACTAGGACCCCTAGGGAATAATCGTGACCCCTTTTGACACATTGGAATGCTCTAGTGTATCATAAGGGGTCGTAGGACCCCTTAAGACACACTTGAGCATTCCAATGTGTCAAAAGGGGTCACGGGGATTCCTTAGGGGTCCTAGTACGCGTTAGGACCCCTAGGGAGTCCTACGACCCCTTAAGACACACTTGAGCATTGCAATGTGTCAAAAAGGGTCATGATGGCTCCCTAGGGGTCCTAGTACGCTTTATCATGTGTTAGGAACCCTAGGGAGTCAAAAGGACCCCTTAAGACACACTTGAGCATTCCAATGTGTCAAAATGGGTCACGAGGACTCCCTAGGGGTCCTAGTACGTGTTAGGACCTCTAGGGAGTCCCCCTGACCCCTTTTGACACATTGGAATGCTCAAGTGTGCCTTAAGGGGTCATAGGACCCCTTAAGGCACACTTGAGCATTCCAATGTGTCAAAAGGGGTCAGGGGGACTCCCTAGAGGTCCTAACGTGTGATAAAGCGTACTAGGACCCCTAAGGAGTCCCCGTGACCCCTTTTGACACATTGGAATGCTCAAGTGTGTCTTAAGGGGTCCTACGACCCGTTAAGGCACACTTGAGCATTCCAATGTGTCAAAAGGGGTCAGGGCGACTCCCTAAGGGTCCTAACGCATACGAGGACACCTAGGGAGTCCCCGTGACCTCTTTTGACACATTGGAATGCTCAAGTGTGTCTTAAGGGGTTCTAAAACCCCTTAAGACACACTTGAGCATTCCAATATGTCAAAAGAGGTCACGGGGACTCCCTAGGTGTCCTAACATGTGATAAAGCGTACTAGGACCCCTAGGGAATCATCGTGACCCCTTTTGACACATTGGAATGCTCTAGTGTGTCATAAGGGGTCGTAGGACCCCTTAAGACACACTTGAGCATTCCAATGTCTCAAAAGGGGTCATAGGGATTCACTAGGGGTCCTAATGCATGATAAAGTGTACTAGGACCCCTAGGGAGTCATCGTGATGCCTTTTGACACATTGGAATGCTCAAGTGTGTTTTAAGGGGTCGTAGGACCCCTTAAGACACACTTTAGCATTCCAATGTGTCAAAAGGGGTCACGATGACTTCCTAGGGGTCCTAGTATGCCTTATCACGTGTTAGGAACCCTACTGAGTCAAAAGGACCCCTTAAAACACACTTGAGCATTTCAATGTGTCACAGGGGGTCATGGGGACTCCCTAGGGGTCCTAGTATGCGTTAGGACCCCTAGGGAGTCCCCTTGACGCTTTTTGACCCCTAGGGAGTCCTAATGCATTCCAAAGGGTCATGGTTCCATAGAAGTTGCATTTAGAACCCTAATGACCCCTTAAAATGCCTACTGACCCCATTTCGACATGTGGTCTCCCGAGAGGTCCCCATGGACCCCTTTTGCATTCTACTAGGAAAAAGTCATCCAAATTTGGTACATAGGTCCTCTGACATGTCTTAATGAATTTTAAAGGGTCACCATTCCATAGAAGTTGCATTTAGAACCCTAATGACCCCTTAACAGGCCTACACACCATGATTCGACATGTGGTCTCCCGAGACCACCCCATGGACACCTTTTGAGTTCTACTAAAAAAAGTCATCCAAATTTGGTACGTAAGTCCTCTAACATGTCCTAATGCATTCCAAAGGGTCACCATTCCATCGAAGTCACATGTGGAACCCTAATAACCCCTTAACAGGCCTACCGACCCTGATTCGACATGTGGTCTCCTCAGAGAACCCCATGGAACCTTTTTGAGTTCTACTAGGAAAAAGTCATACAAATTTGGTACATAGGTCCTCTAACATGTCCTAATGTGTTCCAAAGGGTCACCATTCTATCCAAGTTTCATTTTTAACCCTAATGACCCCTTAACAGGCCTACCGACCCTATTTCAACATATGGTCTCCGAAGAGCACCCCATGGACCCCTTTCAAGTTCTAGTAGGCAAAAGTCATCCAAATTTGGTACATATGTCTTTTGACATGTCCTAATGCATTCCAAAGGATTAAAGTTCCATAGAAGTTTCATTTCAAACCCTAGTGACCCCTTAACAGGCCTACCGACCTCGATTCGACATGTGGTCTCCCGAGACCACCCGATGGACCCCTTTTAAGTTCTACTCGGCAAAAGATGTCCATATTTGGTACATAGGTCATGTGGCATGTCCTAATGCATTCCAAAGGGTAACCATTCCATAGAAGTTGCATTTCAAACCCTAATGACCCCTTAACAGGCCTACTGACACTAATTCGACATGTGGTCTCCCGAAAGCACCCCATTGACCCCTTTCGAGTTCTACTAGGAAAAACTCATCCAAATTTGGTACATAGGTCCTATGACATGTCATAATGCATTCCAAAGGGTCATCATTCCATAAAAGTTTCATTTCTAACCCTAATGACCCCTTGACAAGCCTGTTGACCCCAATACGACATGAGGTATCCTGAGAGCACCCCATGGACCCCTTTCGCATTCTACTAGGAAAAACTCATCCAAATTTGGTACGTAGGTGCTCTGATATGTTCTAATGTGTTAGAAAGGGTCACCATTCCATTGAAGTTGCATTTAAAACCTTAATGACCCCTCAACAGGCCTACGGACCCTGTTTCTACATGTGGTCTCCCGAGAGCAGCCCATGGACCCCTTTCGAGTTCTACTAGGCAAAAGTCATCCAAATTTGGTATGTAGGTCCTCTAACATGATCTAATTCATTCCAAAGGGTCACCATTGCATCAAAGTTTCATTTTGAACCCTATTGACCCCTTAACAGGCCTACCGACCCCGAGTCGACATGAGATCTCCCGAGAGCACCCCATGGACCCCTTTTGAGTTCTACTAAGAAAAAGTCATAAAAATTTGGTATGTAGGTCCTCTGACATGTCCTCATGCATTCCAAAGGGTCACCATTCCATCAAAGTTTCATATGGAACCCTAATAACCCCTTAACAGGCCTACCAACCCCGATTTGACAATGTTGTCTCCCGAGAGCACCCCATGGACCCCTTTAGAGTTCTACTAGGAAAAAGTCATCTGAATCATGGAATTGGGTCCTTTGACATTTCCTAATGTGTTTCAAAGGGTCACCATTCCATCAAAGATGCATTTCAAACGCTATTGACCCCTTAACAGGACTACTAGCCCTGTTTTGACATGTAGTCTCCTGAGAGCACCCCATTAACCCCTTTTGAGTTATACTAGCAAAAAGTCATCTAAAATTGGTAAATATGTCCTATGACATGTCTTAATGTGTTACAAAGGGTCACTATTCTATCGAACTTGCATTTCAAACCCTATTGACCCCTTAATAGGCCTAACGACCTTGTTTCGACATGTGATCTCCCGAGAGCACCCCATGGACCCCTTACAAGTTCTACTAGGAAAATGTCATCCAAATTTGCTACATAGGTCCTATGACATGTCCTGATGTGTTCCAAAGGGTCACTATTCCATCAAAGTTTCATTTGGAACGCTATTGACCCCTTAATAGGCCTACTGACCCCGAGTCCCCGTGACCCCTTTTCACACATTGGAATGCTCAAGTGTGTCTTAAGGGGTCCTACGACCCCTTAAGGAACACTTTAGCATTCCAATGTGTCAAAAGGGGTCACGGGGACTCACTAGGGGTCCTAACACGTGATAACGTGTACTAGGACCCCTAGGGAGTCCCTGTCACCCCTTTTCACACATTGGAATGCTCAAGTGTGTCTTAAGGGGTCCTATGAACCCTTAAGGCACACTTGAGCATTCCAATGTGTCAAAAGGGATCATGGGGATTCCCTAGGTGTCCTAATGTGTGATAAAGTGTACTAGGACCCCTAAGGAATCATCATCACCCCTTTTGACACATTGGAATGCTCTAGTGTGTCATAAGGGGTCGTAGGACCCCTTAAGACACACTTGAGCATTCCAATGTCTCAAAAGGGGTCAGGGGGACTCCCTAGGGGTCCTAACACATGATAAAGTGTACTAGGACCCCTAGGGAGTCATCGTGACACCTTTTGACACATTAGAACACTCAAGTGTGTCTTAAGGGGTCCTACGACCCCTGAAGGTACACTTGAGCATTCCAATGTGTCAAAAGGGGTCACGAGGACTCCCTAGGTGTCCTAACATGTGATAAAGCATACTAGGACCCCTAAGGAGTCCCCGTGACCCCTTTTCACACATTGGAACACTCAAGTGTGCCTTAAGGGGTCCTACGACCCCTTAAGGCACACTTGAGCATTCCAATGGGTCAAAAGGGGTCACGGGGACTCCCTAGGTGTCCTAACACGTGATAAAGCATACTAGGACCCCTAAGGAGTCCCCGTGACCCCTTTTCACACATTGGAACACTCAAGTGTGTCTTAAGGGGTCCTACAACCCCTTAAGGCACCCTTGAGCATTCCAATGTGTCAAAAGGGGTCAGGGGGACTCCTTAGGGGTCCTAACGCATACTAGGACACCCAAGGAGTCCCCGTGACCCCTTTTGACACATTGGAATGCTCAAGTGTGCCTTAAGGGGTTGTAGGACCCCTTTAGGCACACTTGAGTGTTCCAATGTGTCAAAAGGGGTCACGGGGACTCCCTGGGTGTCCTAACACGTACGCTTTATCACGCGTTAGGACACCTAGGGAGTCCCCGTGACCCCTTTTGACACATTGGAAAGCTCAAGTGTGCCCTAAGGGGTCCTACAACCCCTTAAGGCACACTTGAGCATTCCAATGTGTCAAAAGGGGTCAGGGGGACTCCCTAAGGGTCCTAACATGTACTAGGACGCCTAGGGAGTCCTCATGACCCCTTTTGACACATTGGAATGCTCTAGTGTGTCTTAAGGGGTCCTACGACTCCTTAAGGCACACTTGAGCATTCCAATGTGTCAAAAGGGGTCAGGGGGACTCCCTAAGGGTCCTAACATGTACTAGGACACCTAGTGAGTCCCCATGACCCCTTTTGACACATTGGAATGCTCTAGTGTGTCTTAAGGGGTCCTTCGACCCCTTAAAACACACTTGAGCGGTGCAATATGTGAAAATGGGTCACGGAGACTCCTTAGGGGTCCTAGTACACTTTATCACACGTTTGGACACCTAGGGAGTCCCCATGACCCCTTTTGACACATTAGAATGCTCAAGTGTGCCTTAAGGACCCCTTAAGGCACACTTGAGCATTCCAATGTGTCAAAAGGGGTCACAGGGACTCCCTAGGTGTCCCAACATGTGATAAAGCATACTAGGACCCCTAAGGAGTCCCTGTGACCCCTTTTCACACATTGGAATGCTCAAGTGTGTTTTAAGGGGTCCTACGACCCCTTAAGGCACCCTTGAGCATTCCAATGTGTCAAAAGGGGTCAGGGGGACTCCTTAGGTGTCCTAACGCATACTGGGACACCCAGGGAGTCCCTGTGACCCCTTTCGATACATTGGAATGCTCAAGTGTGCCTTAAGGGGTCATAGGACCCCTTAAGGCACACTTGACCATTCCAATGTGTTAAAAGGGGTCACGGGGACTCCCTAGGTGTCCTAACATGTACGCTTTATCACGCGTTAGGACACCTAGGGAGTCCCCTTGACCCCTTTTGACACATTGGAATGCTCAAGTGTGCCCTAAGGGGTCTTACAACCCCTTAAGGCACACTTGAGCATTCCAATGTGTCAAAAGGGGTCACAATTACTCCCTAAGGGTCCTAACATGTACTAGGACACCTAGGGAGTCCTCGTGACCCCTTTTGACACATTGGAATGCTCTAGTGTGTCTTAAGGGGTCCTTCAACACCTTAAGACACACTTGAGCATTGCAATGTGTGAAAAGGGGTCATGGGGACTCCTTAGGGGTCCTATTATGCTTTATCACGCGTTAGGACACCTAGGGAGTCCCCGTGACCCCTTTTGACACATTGGATTACTCAAGTGTGCCTTAAGGGGTCCTACGACCCCTTAAGGCACACTTGAGCTTTCCAATGTGTCAAAAGGGGTTTGGGCAACTCCCTAAGGGTCCTAACATGTACTAGGACACCTAGGGAGTCCCCGTGACCCCTTTTGACACATTGGAATGCTCTAGTGTGTCTTAAGGGGTCCTACGACCCATTAAGACACACTAGAGCATTTAAATGTGTCAAAAGGGGTCACAATGAATCCCTAGGGGTCCTAGTATGCCTTATCACGCGTTAGGAACCCTAGGAAGTCAAAAGGACCCCTTAAGACACACTTGAGCATTCCAATGTGTCAAAAGGGGTCACGGGGACTCCCTAGGGGTCCTAGTATGCGTTAAGACCACTAGGGAGTCCCCCTGACCCCTTTTGACACATTGGAATGCTCAAGTGTTCCTTAAGGGGTCCTAGGACACCTTAAGGCACACTTCAGTGTTCCAATGTGTCAAAAGGGGTCAGGGGGACTCCCTAGGTGTCCTAACGCGTGATAAAGCATACTAGGACCCCTAAGAAGTCCCCGTGACCCCTTTTGACACATTGGAAAGCTCAAGTGTGTCTTAAGGGGTCCTACGACCCTTTAAGGCACACTTGAGCATTCCAATGTGTCAAAAGGGGTCAGGGGGCCTCCCTAAGGGTCCTAACGCATACTAGGACACCTAGGGAGTCCCCGTGACCTCTTTTGACACATTGGTATGCTCAAGTGTGTCTTAAGGGGTCCTAAAACCCCTTAAGACAGACTAGAGCATTCCAATGTGTCAAAAGGGGTCTCGGGGACTCCCTAGGTGTCCTATCACGTGATAAAGTGTTCTAGGACCCCTAGGGAATCATTGTGACCCCTTTTGACACATTGGAATTCTCTAGTATGTCATAAGGGGTCGTAGGACCCCTTAAGACACACTTGAGCATTCCAATGTGTCAAAAGGGGTCACGGGGACTCCCTAGGGGTCCTAACGTGTGATAAAGCATACTAGGACCCCTAGGGATTCATCATGACCGCTTTTGACACATTGGAACGCTCAAGTGTGTCTTAAGGGGTTGTAGGACCCCTTAAGACACACTTGAGCATTCCAATGTGTCAAAAGGGGTTACGATGACTCCCTAGGGGTCCTAGTATGCCTTATCACACGTTAGGAACCCTAGGGAGTCAAAAGGACCCCTTAAGACACACTTGAGTGTTTCAATGTGTCAAAAGGGGTCACGAGGACTCCCTAGGGGTCCTAGTACACGTTAGGACCCCTAGGGAGTCCCCCTGACCCCTTTTGACCCCTAGGGAGTCCTAATGCATTCCAAAGGGTCATGGTTCCATAGAAGTTACATTTTGAACCCTAATGACCCCTTAACAAGACTACTGACCCCATTTCGACATGTGGTCTCCTAAGAGCTCCCCATGGACCCCTTTTGCATTTTCCTAAAAAAAAGTCATCCAAATTTGGTACATAGGTCCTCTGACATGTCTTAATGAATTTGAAAGGGTCACCATTCCATAGAAGTTGAATTTAGAACCCTAATGACCCCTTAACAAGCCTACACACCATGATTCGACATGTGGTCTTCCGAGACCACCCCATGGACCCCTTTTGAGTTCTACTAAAAAAAGTTATCCAAATTTGGTACATAGGTCCTCTCACATGTCCTAATGCATTCCAAAGGGTCACTGTTCCATCAAAGTCACATTTGGAACCCTAATGACCCCTTAACAGGCTTACCGACCCTGATTCGACATGTGGTCTCCTTAGAGAACCCCATGGACCCTTTTTGAGTTCTACTAGGAAAAAGTCATACAAATTTGGTACATAGGTCCTCTAACATGTCCTAATGTGTTCTAAAGGGTCACCATTCCATCCAAGTTGCATTTGTAACCCTAATGACCCCTTAACAGGCCTACCGACCCTGTTTCAACATATGGTCTCCTAAGAGCACCCCATGGACCCCTTTCGAGTTCTACTAGGAAAAAGTCATCCAAATTTGGTATGTAGGTCCTATGACATGTCCTAATACATTCCAAAGGGTCACAATTCCATCAAAGTTTTATTTGGAATCCTAATGACCCCTTAATAGGCCTACCGACCCCATTTCGACACATGGTCTCCTGAGAGCACACCATGGACCCCTTTCAAGTTTTACTAGGAAAAAGTCATCCAAATTTGGTACATAGGTCCTATGACATATCCTAATGCATTCCAAAGGGTCACTATTCCATCTAAGTTTCATTTGGAACCCTAATGACCTCTTAACAGGCCTACCGACCCCGATTTGACATGTGGTCTCTCGAGAGCACCCCATGGACCCCTTTCAAGTTCTACTAGGCAAAAGTTATCCAAATTTGGTACATAGGTCATTTGATATGTCCTAATGCATTCCAAAGGATCACCGTTCATCGAAAGTTTCATTTGGAACCCTGATGACCCCTTAAGTCACCTATCGACCCTAAATCGCACAATGGTCTCCCAAGAGCACCCCATGGACCCTTTTCGAGTTTGACTAATCAAAATTCATCTAAATTGTGGAGTTAGGTCCTTTGACATGTCCTAATGCATTCCAAATGGTCATTGTGCATCAAAGGTTGTCTGACGAGCCCTGATGACCCCTTAAGATGCCTAGCGACACTGATTGGACATGTGGTCTCCTGAGAGCACCCCATGGACACTTTTCAAGTTTGACTAGGAAAAAGTCATTAAAATTTGGTACATTGGTCCTTGGACATGCCCTATTGCCTTCCAAATGGTCACTGTACATCCGAAGTTGCCTCAAAAACCCTAATTACCCCCTTAAGACGTCTAGCGACCCCGATTCGACCTGTTGTCTCATGAGAGGATCTGTTATAACTTAAATTAAATATTAAAATAATATATAAAATATTTGAAAAAATATAATATTTAATAGACTAAATATATAATATATATTAGATATTACATTTAATATATATTATCAAATATACAATATATTAATGTCCTATTCATTTTATATATTATATATATTAGACATTATATTATATACGTGCAACAATATTTAATATATACATACATACATACATATATATATATATATATACATATATATATATATATATATATATATATATATACATATATATATATATATATATACATATATATATATATATATATACATATATATATATATATATATACATATATATATATACATATATACATATATATATATATACATATATATATATATATACATATATATATATATATACATATATATATATATCTATACATATATATATATATCTATATATATATATATATATATGTATATATATATATATATCTATATATATATATATGTATATATATATATATATATATGTATATATATATATATGTATATATATATATATATATATATGTATATATATATATATATATATACATATATATATATATATATTATGTAACATTTATATTATAATATAAAACTATTGCATTTAATATAAATCTGAATAGACTATATACTTAGGTCGTTTAAATTGATATTATTGAATATATAATAGAAATAAATAATATATATAATATATATACTATATAATATAAAATATAAAACATAAAATATAAAACATAAATATAAAATATATAAATTATTGATTGTCAGGGTGAAAGAAAAAAACATCAAAATTAAAGGGAAATAAAAGAAGAGTGGGAGGGGGAAACTTTTCAAAATTCAAATTCAAACAAAATCGGGTACCCAAAAAAATCGGGTACCCGATTAGGCTTGGTAATAGCTTTGGAAACCAAAGCCCCATAGTTAATGCTGAAGGTGTGCAAAAAATGTGTTTTTTCTCTATTTTTCTTATATCGACACTTCGACCATTAGGTTGATGACTTTTTTTCCACCCGATTTCGATAAAATAAAAATGGTTTCTTTGGATGATTGTCAGCTTTCCATCGATATAAGTGCTGTCAGATTTTGAATTCGTTAAGTATTTATTAGTTATTTTCTAGTTCACTTACGTCTAATGTCCTGATTGACATACTGATGGAAAAACAACTATAACTTTCAAACCGTATAACATTTTTGAAATCTGAAAGATGCGTCACATTCTATGCTTCATCTAGTATAAGAAAAAATTTAAAAAAATTGAATTATGATAAGTTTTCAATGAGTAAAGGTGGTCAGACATGAGAGTTTTTAAATCCTGAAAGCGCTGTAGCAAAAAAATCATAATTAATTATCTATTTGGAATAAAAATACCAAAAAATATGCATCACATTCGGGCATGAGTCAGCTACTTATATATAGAATATTATAAAAAAATATTATCATTTTCTTTTGATTAGGGTGGTCAGACATACACATACTTCTTATTTTTTTTTTGAAATGTTTGTAGTGCTGCATTGCAATCTATACTTTTTACCAATCATATTAATTTTTTTTCAAAAAAGACTTAGTAGTTTAGAAACTACATTCAATTTCCTACAAATTATGTTGTTACAACTTTTTGATATTAGGTAGATAACTAGTTCATTTTTTCATGTCAAGTTGACTAATCTTGATTTTCTAATTTTTCATTGCCACTTAAGGGCATAGTTTGGCCCCTCATGATCCTGCACATACCCATTGAAGGATAGTTAGTAACTTTTTCATATTCCTTTGTTGCCATCAATGAAAAAAGGGGAGATTTTTGGAAAGTTGACTATACTGGTATATATGACTTAATATAGTTTTGTCATTATGCCAACAAATTCATATAGTGTTTTGGAGTCAGCGCACTTTATGAGAAGATTAGAAATTGGCTAAGTGTAGAAGACTAGATAGTTAGCAGAGCACCAGTAGTTCAGAGCATCAACACACATGCGTATGACCAAGTTATGGTATGCACCATAGAAGATAAGATGGTAAGAGTGTATTCATGCTTAGTCTATAAGAACATAATCAGATATGCAAGTATGACGAAGTTACAAATAGTTGAAGTTACACAACTAGTGAATGCCAACACATAACAAAGTATGCAACCAATTGATGAAAATTTGATTAGTGACTATGTTATATTTTTGTAAAGGCTATGCACCTATTGAAATTAGGTTGTAGAAATATAATTATGTTTGTTTGTAAACACACTTGAGCCAATTCAATTGGAAGCATTGTATGTAATCGGTTAAAGGGCCGACCTAGTTAATTGTTTTGTATGCGCATATAAATATTAGATGCGCCCTTGTAAATAGCCATGGCAGTTGATATAAAGTTGAAATAAGAAAAGAAGAAGTATGAGAAGAGTTGTTAATATGTATTAGATCTTCGTAAGAGGTCAAAGCATTAGCGCATCAAAGGAACTAATCAGACAAGCAGTGTCATAGTGCCAATTCATCCAACAGATATAGTGTGTATCTGAGATCAAAAGGTTGTAGCCTTCACCAATTGAGCAATGAGCTCTAGGATAATGTGTCCACACCCATAAAAGGGTTATTGTAAAAGACTCCTAACAAGATCTGACCCTTGACCAGGCCACTGTACTAAATAGATTGTAAAGCAACTCCTAACATGGTTAAGGATCTTCTAACAAGGATCATAAAACACTAGTACAGATTATTAGTGGGTGTCAATTCCCACTGGGGTTTTTACCTATTTGGGTTTCCCTGTAACCACATTGGTGTTATATGTTGAGTTCATGTTTCTTATTTATGTTGATGTTCATTTCAGTACTTAAGCATTCAAGTTAAGTTTAAAGAGTAAAGCAAAGAGATTAAATGAAGTGAACACTGATTCACCCCCGCCCCCCCTCTCAGTGTTCCCATTCCTAACAGCATATAACTATGTATTCAAGTTGGAAGATACTACACAACACACTATAGGCACTGAAGCACCTCATGAAGATGTGCATCAAGGGCATATAGAGCCATGGACTTCTACTGTTATGGTAAGGGTAAACAGTTCACTTTTTACATTGTATTTAATTTTAAACATTCGTAGTTTTAGTAGAAATTTCTCATAATAAATTCCCACTTATTTTTTTTTTATGTGTTACATTTATGTTTATTTGATGACAGAGGAGGAGATGATACAGGTGTAGGGGTCTACACTTTCGGCCATATCATTTTGCCTTGACACTTCCACAGTACATATGTTTTAATGTACTCATTGGTTTCCTTAAATTATTATAATAGTATATGTATATGTGTTTTCTAATTTTTACGATCATCTTATTACATACTGATGCAGGTGTCACTAGTTGCCACTGGGGGGCAATGTGAGGGGGTGCAGGCATCAGGCATTGACAAGGGGAAGGTAATTAAGTAATTTAGTTTGTTTATGCATACATGTATACTTGTCAGTTATACATACTCATTTTTAATTTGCATGGTTTATTTGATAGAGAGTGGTGTCTGATGATGTCTTGAGACCCTTTTTCCACAATAGAGTCATATGCATCTCAATTTGCAGTGATAGCCCCATGGTACGTATATTTCTAAAGTTATTTGTGTGTATTTTACTATCAAATATATATAATATGATCAAGTTATGATAGTATGAAGTATCTATTTGACTTTTGTAGGTCACCCCTAGTTTGAGGGAGGTAAAATGCCAAGGGTTTGTATCACTGATGATGCAGCTAACATTTCTTGAAGAAAGTTCAACACAGGTAAGTTTTAATATTAATTCAGTTATTTTGTAAACATATATTTGCTACCAAGGATTTAACATTAAATAGTATAACTCGTAGATCAATCTCATGTTTGACAACATATATAGGTCAGAGTCGACATTGGTGGCATTTTTCCTTTTCTACCAAGGACATATATTAGGTCTCCTGTCCGTGGGAGGAGACAGAGAGGCGAGGTACATGAAAATTCAATTTTAGTTTAAATTTTATTTATTATTATTGACTATGATTTTGAATTTTTATTTTTTATTTGTAGAAACCATATAAATTAAGTAATCTAACTTGGCGTTTCACTTTTGTCTTTGAATGCAAGATCCATCGAAGCCAGAGAGTACTTCAAAGAGATTGCATTTTGATGATCCACCATTAGAATAGGATGTCCTAAAAACATTTGTAGTGGAACTTCTTATTTTGAGATGTCATATGACACATTTTGAGATGGTGTATGCCACATTGTTTCTAGATATGTTGACATGTAAATATGTACATAATTATTGTTCATTTTGATATATATGAAACTTGATATTTGATCCAATTTGTTAATTGTCTGTTCATTTATTCATTGTTAGTATGCACATATATTTGTGTGTATGTACTCATGTGTATGATTTATGCCTTAAGTATATTCATGTATATTCAAGTACATTCTTCATAACCTAAATTCATGCGTATGGGCTACGAGCATGACTTAAGTGAATTCATGTGGTATGCTTTATAATCTATGTGCTACATGTATACTTCATCACTTAAGAAAATTTATGTGTACGCTTTATGTGCTACATGTGTTCACATGTGTAATTCATCATTTAAGTGGACTCAAATTTATGGGCTACATTGTATTCATGTCTATCTGATGCTCTCAACCAAGCATCTGATGCATAGCCCTCTAGTATCCCCTCATGAAACCCAATTCAACTTGAGGATTCTACAAGCATCTTGGAATCTACTCAAGTAGTTAGTCTCAACTCAAGAGTCAAATAGAGTGCTTAGACCTTAGAGAACCAACACATCTGATCTTTTGAACAATTTCACTTCCTCTAACCTCTCATCGCAACTTCTCTTGGTACCAACTCGATTCTACGCCTCTTAGTGCCCCTAGAGCCTCCATCTTGTCAAAAATTGAAATAGGTCTTCCACCTTGATTGTAACACCATATAACATATTAATATGGTCCATCTACTATGTTCCACCAATCTACCAATTCTAGTCAACTCATCTTCCACCAATCCACTCCAATAGCCCTTCTACACTTGTAGCCTTCACTAGTCATAAATTAGGCCTTTTCTCCAGAATTATCCAAACAACTCAAGAAACTAATGGTTGACCTAGATACCCTTTGGATTCATTAAATCCTCCCTAAGACTCAGGGTAGACTCCTTTGGACCAAATGCGAGATCCACTACCCTAGCACCCACAAACTAGGCCTAATTTCCTCCAAATAACAAAACAACTTATATATGCACTTACTCCCTACACCCAAAAGTGTGAAACAATATTTCTTAAGGTTTCAATACACAAGGTTTTCAAGTTTATAAGGTTTCACGACTCACCAAATTCACTAGCCACCAAACCCTTGTTTCTAGGGTCATATACCTAGGGTCTACTCAAAAAGACCTTTGTAACTCTCTCCAAGATGATCTAGTTGGCCTAACACATTATTATGGAACCTAATATCCATATTCCATCATAAGAACAACTCTTCTCAAGGGTATTCAACTTCCATAATTACAGGTGTGAAGAGGGGCTCTCCTTCAATCAGTAAACTCTATCAATTAGTGTTCTCTCAACCATCACTTCGCATATCCCTGCATAAAACAATTATAATACAAGGATATAATACATCAATGACTTCTCCCACCAATTACATTGGTCACATTGGGTGGGAGAGTCAATCCCTTAAGGAGACTACAATCCCTATACATTGATTGTACCCTTCAACCAGTCACACTCACAGAACAATAGTCACTTGCTTTTCTTTAAGAACAATAAAAAAACTAAAAGTAATGCATGGAAGCTGTAAAAAATAATCAAAGCAATGTATTTACTTCACTACCCAACCCAAATCATGTTCAATTAAAGCACATTAATTTGTTGTTGCACTAATTGTTCCACGGGACAGTTAACTACATGCAAATAAAATCTTTGTTTATTGATTGTAAAAAATTACATTTTTGCTTCCTTATACTCCCAACTCGACATCCCCCATTCACTCATGTAGATCCCCTACAAAAAAGACTCAAAACTCCTTCAAAACCTGACTACAACCTCTATCTAACTGTCCAACTGCTTGGTAACAGTCCCAAACGGACTGTCATAACCAAAGTATAATTTAAAGATGTTGTCAACTCGACAACTCTCTCTCTCTCTCTCTCTCTTTCTCTCTTATAATATTGAACATATAATATAAATATTTAATAAGTTAATATTGTACTATTATACAATAGAGAAATAAATAATAATAATATAATAAAATACTAATATAAAAAATTATATTAAAATACTAATGCTATGCTATTATCATTTAATATTAATATTAAAAAAATAATTTATAATATATAACTTAAAATTGAAGAAAATACTCAATTCAACTAATATTAACATAATAAAAAAAATTAATATGTAACCTGAAATTGAAAAAACCAGTCAAAATGAAATGTTGAATTAGGCGGGAAATTTTGGATATGTGATATTATTGGATATCCAAAATTTTTGGATATCTAATTTTATCAGATATCCGATTATGCTTGGTATTTGCCTTGGGCAATGTCAAACGTGAATGGTCAACCCATTACACATGTTCATCATATTTGTTTTTATCTCGAGACTTCGACCATGTAGCTGACGATAATTTTTTCACTTGAAATTGATGAAATGAAAAGGGTTTCTTAAAGACATTATTAGCTTTCCATCAATATGATTGTTGTCAAATTTTGAGTTCAGTAAGTAATTATTACTTATTTTTTAATTGAGTTATCTTTAAAGGCGTAATTGACATACTAGTTGAAAAACAATTATAAGTGTCAAACCGTTTAACCTTTTTGAAATCCGAAAAATGCATCACATTCTATGCTTCGGCTACTATAAGAAACAAAAAAAGTTTTCAATTTTGTAAAGTTTATAAGTAGTTAAGGTGGTCAAACACGAGAGTATTTTTATTCTTAATAAGTTGTAGCAGAAAATTCATAATTAATTATTTATTTGGCAAAAAATTACAAAAAAATATGCGTCACATCCGGGCATGAGTCTACTACTTATATCTAGAATCTTGGGAAAACATATCATCATTTGATTTTGATTAAGGTGGTGAGACATACACATACTTTTTATCTTTTCCCTAAAATTTTCGTACTACTACATTGAAATCTAAAATTTTCAACAATAAGATTATTTTTTTTTTCACACAAGGGCTAGTAGTTTAGAAACTACATTCAATTTCCTATAGATTCTATTCTTACAAATTTTTCACATAAGGTTGATAAGATGTTCAACTTTTTACATCAAATTGACTAACCCTAATTTCTAATTTTTCATTCCCACTTAAGGCCATAGTTTGGTATGCCATGATCCTGCATATACCCCATACTTTTCTCACTATGAAGAAACCCATTCAAATATAAAGTGTTGTTGTTGTTGTTGTTGTCACAAACATTAAAAAAGAAGCTTAATAATCTATTAAACAGTTCTTCATATATAGTAGTAATGATTTTGACAACAATATTCGTATCTGTCAATAAGCTAACATATTCTTGTGAAGAGGTTGTGAGCTCAAGATAAGGCTACAAACACCCATAGGCAACATGATTCCTAGTTCATATAAGAGGTTGTTGAAAGGCATGCAACTTGGAGCTATGATTATATTTTTAGAAGTTACCTACGTTCATTTATATTCTTGAATTGAGGGGAGTGAACAATGTGGGAAGTAAAGTGAGACAATACTTTAGTAATCATATAAATGTATTACCCGATTAATCAAAAATATTTATAGATGAACAACTTCAAATATTTGTAATTGCATAAATATGATAGAATAAATTGTAACAAGAGTATAGAAATAAAATCATCTAATCTTGATAGAACCATTTGTCTCTTTCCAAATGCTTTAAAATATCTTCAACATTAAAGCAATATCAAATTTTCATAAATATGGCAATTTTTTATAGCATATGTCCTCTAAAATTTACTATAAATGTTTACCTTAAAAGTTCCATAACCTTAATACTTTCCTCACTATGGTGAAATCCATTCAAATATAGTTTATTTGTTATAAAGAAACATCTAAAACAAAACTTAAGGATTCGTTAAACTCTACCTTACATGGACAACAAATGTTTTGCATAACAATCTTCCAATGAATTAATGACCTATCTATTAATCATTGGTTCTTTCTTATCAAGACCAAGCACTAATTAGAGCCCATTATATATACAATATTAGAGTAATCATAAGATACAAGTTGAAATCTCACCAGATTGTTCTAACAAATTCAATAAATGTTTTCTTCAAATATTGGCCAAGGAGAACCAAGTGACATATTTTACAAGTTCTTTTGAAGGCATGATTTTTTTAAGCTCCACTAGTAACCTAGACTATCAATTGATTTTCTAATTTATGAGGTGACTATCTAGACCTGATAATACTTTCATTAAATGCAACTGGTTTGGGAAACACCCCTTGTTAGAAAGATGTTCAAAATATCGGTAGAATTCATAAGTCTCTTACCTTGTGCTTGCATGAAATGGAACTTTTTTATGGATGACATGTAAATTATTCCTTCTACTTTTTTGAAAGGTAATCAATGTTAGTTTGTACTAGCTAAAGGTTCTAAAGGAGTGGATTTCTTTTGGGATCCTCACAACACTTATTCTTATGTATTCAATTACTTCTAAGCACTCTTTATCCCTATGAGATAGTTTTTTTTTTCTTTGATATTTTTGTTCTTCTTACTAATATTTATTATTTCATAGATTTTCAATGTAATATTGAGTTATGATCTCATATCCATCTTTAATAATGTGTGTTTTCCTTTATAATGTGGATCGTTGTTGGGTACTTTGGTGTTGTTCTTTTTGTTGAAAATATGTTTGGGGTTCTTAGATGGAACAATCTTTTGCTCAATTTGAAGTTAATATATCTTTAATCAATTTCATATATGTTAGGCCTAGTGGAGGTCCTTTCATGTAGATAAACTATAGATGTGGATTACAATCAATATCAAAAATATTATATAGATATTTTTCTCACTTCTTATGGATTGGTGATGCTTGAATAAAAATTTCTCAAATTTTGGAGAGGCATGTGATGTAGCCCAAACCTTTCAAGAACAGTAATTTAGAAAATGCACAACACAAAATTTTCAGAACTCCAAATTCTTCAGTAATCTTCTCCAACTTACTCTACCTCTACAATGAAAGAAAACTGCTACTTATTACAATTCCAAAAATTACCATATTTGGTAGATTTTTGGGAAAATTAGATTTTTCCATTTTTGGTAATTTTCAAAACCCATCCTATGAATCCCAAATTTGCCCATGACAATATCCCAAATAAGGAAAGATTAATTGTCAACTAACCTACAAAATCAGAAACATGATTTCAGATTTATTACAAAAGACAACTTTCTAAAAAATGGGAAAAAACATGAAAAGCCAATTTTGAAGGCCAAGATGATATTTTTGGCTCTTGAAAAAAGATTGAAATGGCCACCTGCCAAGCTCTATTGGAAATCCAAGTAGGTCCTCTTCACACAACTATCGGTAAAATTTCAGCCAAAACCCACACCCGAGTCAAAAGTTATGACCCTCAGAAGTAAATTTCAACTCAAACCCACATCTAAGTCAATAACCTTGATCCTCGGATGCTCCTGCATCAGCATGGCTTAGATCAATTAGCCCACCTAGAATACTTATCTCTTTTCTACAAAGAAAAAAAACTCCTTTTAAGTTTTAATTGACTTTAGGATCAACTTTCATACAAGAAAATGCCATAATGATGGATCATGGAGAAACATTCCTTTAATAATTCTCCAAAATTTGTAAAATGTTGACTCAAAAGAAGGAGCAAATTTGGATTTGAAAATGTGTTTTGGAAAAATAAATAGGTTCAAGACAAGTAGAATGATATTATTTTTCTTATTAGGGAATATGGTATGAGCACAGATCACCTTCAAGAAGAATATTCCTTATCTAGGTAACTCCATGAATGTAATCTTCTTAAATAAATTTTTTTGAGACAAAACTACAGAATTGTTTTTCTACAAGAAGTCGACTAAATTACTTCTTTCTCTCACAAATCTATTAAGGATAAGAATTGTGGTAATGATATTTCTTCTATCATCGCTTCACAAGGTGAGAAGTTGATTTTATTTGACTTAATCAATTAGGAGGATGGTCATTTATTTTCATTTTTTTAATCTAAGAATCACCATTCCCTTGCGGTGGAGGAAATAGTTATTTTAGATTATATTCCTCTACATTTCTCAATATAAAGGAATGAAATTTTTATGGCCTTGGTTAGTATTGAAAATTTGTACACAATTGTTTTTGGAATGAAGAAAAGTAAATCTCCTAGTCCAAAAGGATTTTCTATTAAACTGTTCCAAGAGTTTTATTATCTTCTTAAAGATTATGTTTAAAGGTGCTTTAGGAATTTAAAGATAAGAGAAGAGATAAATGTAACCTAAAACACTATGGCACACTTCACCAAGCTAGCTTAGACCACAAAATAATGCCACAATTAAACCAGGCTGGCTAGACAACCACTTATTCCTTCAATCATCCAATTCAATCACCAAATAGTACTATAATTGTCTAGAGACATTATGAAGAGCACAAACAAACACCATATTACATTCACATAATTGAATAATTATCCATAGATGCAATCAGGTCTAAACAATCTAACACAAACATATTGAACCTAAAAAACCTTTTGCCACATGCAAGCACTCCATGAGTCTTGAGATATAACAATTAGAATAATACTTGTGATGTACCCAAGAATCTAAAACTTTAAGGGAAGTAAGATACGAAGAATAGGAACAAGCTTCCCACACTACAAGTGAAGAATAAATTGTGGACAGATATGGAGCATTATAATTTCTCTCTACAACCTATTACATTATTAAAAATACAATCTAGTACTCATTCATCTTTAAATTTCTCAAAAGAGTAGACATTGACATGAAAATTTGAATATATCATCCTCTAGTTTCTATGAACTTAACTTTTGAATCACATAATTATATCTTCACAAATTTAGAAAGAAAAATAAAATCTATGAGATAGGATCATGAACACAAGCATATTATACTCTGACATCCAACAATGAACTTTAGATCAATGACCATTTGACATCCAACCATTAATAATAGTCATACATATATAGGTTGATGTCATATGAAACAAGATACATCAAAGTTTGTCATATATGATGACACTCATGCTCCTCCATCACTACCATTATCTCACATGTTATTAGTTGACACCAATGTCACCATAGTGATCTATAAAGAACTGGAACAATCTTCATCTCCTAACTAATATCATGTATACTATACCATATATATTTCTCTTTGCCAATCTCAAAACTCTATTATTTTTCTCCAAAAAAAAGCTCATTCATAATATAATTATCTACATTATGTCTTCAACAATTAACTCCATTCTATCAAAAAATTTATAAGGTTGACTTCAAGAATATCAAAAAGACACCATACCTTTATTTGCAATAATCATCCATCATCATACAAGTATATCAAAGGTTGACATCAATGAAAATCAATAATAACGTACTATAATAATCTCATCTTCAACTTCATCTTCATATTCATATCCATTTGAACCATTCCATTATCTCGACATCAAATTCATTGGGATGACATTAATGACAACATACAACAACATCTTTGAGGTGTTGAAGTCAACCTACGTATCTTTTTGTGACCATATTCTTAACAAGTCTATGTACACTCACTTTTCATTCATGGATTATCTATACTTAGTAAACCTCAATATAACAAGAATCATACGTTGGTATATGAGTCGTGAATATTGAATATTACAAGCATACAAAAGAAACATCAAATTATTTTGGCTATAGTAATAGATTTCATTTATCGTGAATATAATATGAGATTAGATTTGATAGAAGCCATAAAAAATTCTAGATTTCATTCATGAAATGGAGAAGATTTAGAGAGCATAACATGTATTCTGTAACTTACTCTAGTCATAATTTGGAATTAATGGTTTATTTGTTAAGGTACATGGATAGTTAGATCCAAAAAATATCTTGAAATTCAATAACATGTTGATAATGTTTAATTTGATCTCTAGGAGATTACCATATAATTAAATTCTATCACATAGCTTTGATTTAGTCTCTAAATAAATTTTAGATCAATGACATGGTGGTAAGGAGTTGGATTATATAGTCTAGAGGGCATTGTTTGGAGAGATATGCATGATTGTTATGAATTCCTAATAGATGTAATACATGTATATGGTTTGAGAAATCCAAAAAGATATGAATTGTAAAATACATAGATGTGAGAAAGAAAAATTACTAGACATAAGTTCTTATTTCTAAACTAGTTTCAATGAGAATATTTAGGTTTGTACACACCAATATAGAATAAATTGGAATAATTATCAAACATGAGAAGGAAAATACATTATAATGTATTACTTTATTATAGCATATAAACATATGGATTTCTCAACATCCTAAACTAAGCTATTGAAACTAAAGCAACATTGCAAATAAAAAATTTCACTCAATTGAGATAAAGTCAACTCCCAATTTCTATGATATTATCTTTACTATAAAATCTAGATGTGATGGTCCAACTAGAGAATGATTTTGATACCATCTTAGTTATACAATTAAAAATAAATTACAATAGTTAATCGTTATGGACTTGAAAGTGATTGATCAATCATATTCTAAATGTGAGTTCAAGTCTAAAATGAATTAGTGTATTTGAGTTTAAAAATTAAAGGGAGTTAGTGATATTTAGCCTAATCTATTACTCAAGTTAGAAAATAATAACTAAATATTTTGATAGTATAAACACAAGGACATGCGATTTTAATTAAATTATTTTAATATTTTTCTTAGATCTAGAATCAACTATATTTAAGACTTTTTTATATGTACATGAGAAGATGAATTGAACACACTTTTATAGTTCCTTGAGAATCCATGGAACTTAGCACAAGGGTTAGAAACTAGAAAAGGTCAAATACTATCTTAAATAGTTTACATAGGGACTTTTGGATTGACTTAACCCTTAGACTTGAAACATGGTCTATATACAAACATATGATAATTGTTAGAAAAAACTCTGTTATGATTGACAATGATTTAGTCTCTTTATTGTAGAAGTGACAATGCATATTAAATTCAATTTTGATAGTACCTCAACTTTGAGAATAAATAATGAAACACAAGCTTGACCTTGAAAGTAACCTGAGACTATTGTAAAGCCTATAGACCTAAATTATTAGTCTACTACATTCAATATGGGTTCCCAGGTGTCAACATAGGGTAAACATTAAGGCATGAATTTAAGACCTGGGAGGATGGGAAGGTCATGGGAATGAACATAATCAATACTCATAAGGCATAAGATAGCATTGAAAAAAGACACAAATAATACTCAATAGATCATAAATTTCACAACCAAGCCACAATACATGTTAGCACATTTAATCTTACAACGCGAAAATCAAGAATTAGAATCATTGTGACACAACATAAAGTTATGTAAGTTGGAACATGGTACAACATAAAGATTATGTATGTTGGAACAATAAGGGAACATTTCAGAGTCTACAATAAAATTGACCTTACAACGTTGAACATATGATTGAAGTTAGCATGTACACTCTTGTAAATGGTTAGGGACAATTCAAATTGTGATTTGTTCCTTAGAGATTAATCATGCTCTAATATATTTATCTTTGTATTCAATTTCTTGAACAATATACTAGATTAGAATGGTTTGAAAATCATATATTAATTGATTGACAATAACCCAACGATATGTAGAAATTTAACTTGTATTTGTGAATGTGTAGGACTGCAGCTTTTATTAAAAAACAAAAATAGCAAAACAAAAAAAGACATGTAAGAACCATACTTGGAATGCATTAAGAATCTACAAAGCACAATCTGGTTCTATTATGTCAAGTCATATAAAAAACTATTTAATAAAGAAAGGTTGTGAAGTACTTGTGTACGCTGAACTGCTCTACAAAGAGGGTATGTATTAACAAAATTGCTTGATACGGACCTAGACAGTATTTCCTAGTATTTCTAAATCACGAAGAATATTTTGCCACCATATTTTCCGGATGATTCTGATGTGTGAATAGTCAAATAGAAAGTAGCTTTAGTATTATAATATATGTGGGTATAAATAAAGTTTCTCACCTTAATGGCTAAATACGCACTGTGTCTCTTCCTTATAAAGTCAATACTCTCTGATCTGAACCACAAGTAAAGCGGCGTGCCAAGACTTAACTTGGGCAAGCTTTCCCTGAGCAGAAATAAAGTCGTACCAGATTATCATTGTTATTCTATATGTCCACAATGGTACATCATATTGAAATCTTCTGTTTTGTTTTTCTTAGTTATTTCAGATACACCACCAGAGTAGTTAGTTTTGAAGGACTGTTTGCCATATTTATTCGATCTCTCAATTAAAATATAAGAGGATCAAATCCAAACAATAAGATAAAATAAAGTTTAATAAGTCAAGTCCTACTTATCAATAAAAACCCACCAAATTGTTAGACAACAAAGATATATCTTCATGGTCATCTATTTTGTCACGAATGAAGCAATCTATTACAACAAATAAATAAATGCACCCTACTCTTTCTCATCTTCACCTATAAGGTCATTGAAAAAAATGGAAAAATAGGTAATCAAATTTCTATATTATGTCTTCTAAAATGTGCTATAAACATCCAACTTAAAAACACCTTAACTTTTGTACTTTGCTCACTAAGAAACCCATTCAAATATAAAGTACATTTGTGATCAAATGTATCTGAAAAAGATCAGCTAGTTTGAAGATTTTTTTTTTGAAATGTGAGAGTGCATTATTGAGTGAGAAGGGGGGAGCACGATGGGTGGAGCTTTTCTGGGTGTCACAATGGAGGATAGCTTCACTACTAGGGAGGAGATCAACGATGCTCATTCTTGATTTGTTGTGTGGGTTGTACTTGTTCTGTTAGATGTTTCTCTTGTGC